>JBAMAX010004754.1:0-40261 GCA_037043745.1 Chymomyza amoena | reverse complement strand
ATTGCCTACACTGCCTATATGGTAAATCCGGGCCTGCGTGGGACCCAAGCCTAGGAGAGATATCTTCTAGGACATATGTAACCTATAATTGTGTTGTTTTAAGAGCATACAACTGCATTTATTTCGAATTTTGACTTGAATAAATTACTAAATTCCTTTAGGCTTAAATGCAAAAAAAAGGACCATATTCTCCGAATGTGGAAAAACATCTATAAAAAAAAATACAAAATTTGTAATCCTTTTCACCAAAATAGTGTTACCTTTTGAGCGACAACTGAACAACCTGCCCTCGTATCGTATGCCTTAGCATGAGACAAAATAAAAATGGATAAACTTGGGCCGAACCCTCGCGAGTCGCCAGCAACAGCAACATGATGGCCGCGGTCGCGCTGACGTCACCAGCGACAAATGGCAACAATCAGCGGCAAGCGAAAGACGTTGACAGCTAGGGGGCAGTGCGACGAGGGCTGGCGTGGTATAACGTGCACCACGTAGGGTGCGCATCAGCGGGAGCAATCAACGCATTGCCGACAGGTGGAAACTACGCCAATGAATGTGGCGCCCCTTTTTGTTTCCGTGTGTGCCTCTCTCTCTCTGCTGACTGCTGCAATTGACTTGTTGGCCGGCTAGCTGTAGTTGCCAACAACAACAACAACGAAGGTTGTTGCAACTGCCCCAAGCTACTTGCGTAGCTATTTGTTGTTGTTGTTGCCGCAGACTGACAACAAAAGTTTTGGTTGGCTTGACGCTGACGTTGCGCGTTCGCCTTTTTGTGTCCGTTGGTTGCAGTTTGTTGTTGATGTTTGTTGGTTGGTGCGTTGGCCAACACACATAGATGCATATGTAGATATGTGGACACACAGCTATACACACATATGCATTAAAAATTCACACTATATGTTTTTGAACGCTTTTGATAGTTTTTTGTACAGCGAAAAATAGAAAATATTTATATTTTACTTGTGGTAAACAAAGTGATAAGGTTCAAAAATAATATACAAAGGTATGACAAGTTCAAAACAATATTTTGGAACATATTTTCATTTGTGGAACTGGGCGATGTTAGTTTTTTTTGGGTAACAAAAACTACACAGCCACACAAAAAAAAATTGCGTACGTAAAGTCGGGCGCGAACGACTTTGGGATACCCTGTACCACTAGCTTGCAATAAAATACGGTTCCTTCACCAAAAACAGAAGAATTTTTTAACAAAAAATTTGTTTTGCCCAATCGTTCCTATGGGAGCTATATGATATAGTCAACCGATTTCGATTAAATTTAGTACAGTGCTTAGGAACTATAAAAAATTCACGAGTATTAAATTTGGTCCCAATATCTCAACAATCAAACGAAACACAACAAATTTTGTTAAAAAGTCGTTTTTTTGGCCCTATGGGAGCCATATGATATAGTCAACCGATTTTGTTCAAATTCGGCACTCTGCTTAAGTGCTGTAAAAAATTTCCCAACGCCAAATCTAGTTACGATATCTTTATTAAAAAACAAAGCGAATTTTGATTTAAAAAAGTTATTTTGGCCGATCGGTCCTATGAGAGCTATATAATAAGTCAACCGATTGTGATGAAATTTGGTATAGAATACTTGGGAACCATAAAAAACTTTTAAATACCAAATTTGGTTACGATATCTTCATGAACAAAAGAATTATCCGTCTAAAGCCTCTTTTTTTGTCGAGGTCGTCTCAAGCACCCCTATGGAAGCTATATAATTTATCCCCGATATCAAAAAAAATAAAATAATATTGTCTCCTATGGAATAATATGGGATCTAATGTGAAAGTTTGGTTACTCTAGCTCTTACCATCTCTAAGATCTAGGCGTTCAAACGGACAGATGGACGGACGGACAGACGGACATGGGTATATTGACTCTCTATTCACCCTGATCATATTTTAGGTAACTTTGGGGTGTCTCCGACGACTCCTTCTATATGTTACATACATTTTCGGCTTGCACTAACTTAATATACCCATTGTACCATATTTTCGGTTCTTGAGGTCAGACCATATTTACAATATGTTTTCGGGGTCACTGAATGCACATCAGCACATCAGGGTTCTGACATAACCTCAGAAAACCTCATACAAAATTTTATTCGTGTCCGTGGGTCAGACCATGTTTATTATATGTTTTGTTGGTCGCCGAATCCGAATCCAAAGTCCGAAAAATCTCAGCTTGTCAGGTTGTTGTTTAATTTCCCAGAATATTTTAAAAATAAGTAAATCCCATATTACTTTTAAACAAATTAGTTAGTTCGATTTAAGAAAACAAGATACCTACCAAAGAAACAGCGAATTTCAGAGAACTCATACGAGATTTAATTGTAAGGCATTCATCATCGGTTTTTGCGTTTTTTTGCTCATTTTTCAACGAAAGTATTCCCCCTAGGTGATTTTTTTCTGTTCAGCGATAACGCTACAAACATTAAACAAATTAATGAGATAACCTGTTTGCTGATAAGACCAACTAAACGTGCTATATAAGAAACGAATCTCTACAAACAAACAAGTTATTCCCATTCAGACATTTAGCAAGCAAGATGAAAGTCTTTGGAGCGCTCGTTCTAGTTTTCTGTCTAGCAGTTATAGGTAAGTCATTTTAAAAAATTAACAAAACTCATTATTTCACTTCCTAATTCCTTTTATACAGAAACTTCCGAGGCTGGAAAATGTTTCTATCTGCTAGTTGATCAGCCCAAGTTTAGCTGGTACTCGGCTTTGCATAGATGCCGCCAACATGGTTGGGATTTGCTTCACATAGATGACGAAACGCAGTTGAAACAAGTCTCAGACACTATTATACAAAAGGGTTACTCTAGTGATTGGTTTTGGATCTCCGGCAATGATCTGTCAAATGAAGGTGAATTCTCTTCAGTAACAACTGGACATGGCTTGCATTTTACCAAGTGGTCCGCTGGACAGCCCGATAACGCCGGTGGTAATGAGAACTGTGTTCACTTGTGGATACAACCAGGAGGCTTCCAAATGAATGATTGGGTTTGCACGGAAAAAGCATATGCGCTGTGCCAGAAAATTTCCGATGACGCATGCTAAGGAAGTTAACTTAATATTAAGGATGCTTAGGATTATTAATAAATTAAAAAAAAAAATAAAAGGTGATTTGAATTTGAAATATTATGCACTGTACCTTATGGTGCAAAGGATATTTTAGTTTTCGCAAGCCGAAATGGCCCTATACTCCACTAGGAGTTACAGGACATTAGAAGAAGAAGAAGCCAAAATGTGTGTGGCATATAGAAGTAGATGTCGGAGATTCCCGAAAATTACCAAAAGTATGATTAGGGTGACTAGAAAAATGTCGCTCATGTCCGTCTGACTTTCTTTAGGATCTCAGAGATAGTAAGATTAGGTGCCTTATTTTTTCACAGAAGCAACTTTGTTTTTGATTTCGGGGCCCAAGTATCTGGAAAGAAAAACAAAAGTTTTGATGGAAGGACTCGTTTGTTTATGAATATTTGGTAATTAAACTTGGTCTTTGATAGTTCTTAAGAGTTTTTCAGCAATTTCCTATATAAAATTATCCACGTAGCCCCTATACCCCCGATCGATTAAAAAAATTCGTGTGTGGTGCCAAATTGGTTGTGTTTCATGTGTTTTTGAAGATATCGTAATCAAATGTAATATTTGATTTTTGAGCACAGTAAAAAATTTGATTAAAGTCTCTTGACTATATCATTAGCCCCCCATAGGATCGATCAGTCAAAAATTAATAGTAAAATTGGGACTGTTTTTTTTTTTTGTTTATGAAAATACAATTTTTTGTTTATGATCTAAAGCAATATAGAGAATTTAATTGCATTGGGATGGTACAGGGTGTCCCAAAGTCGCCAAGTCCGACTTAAAATAAGAATGCAAAAAAGGTAAGTCTGATACCTCTGCAAATTTTAATAGATTCTTTGTCGAAAACATCCAAGCTCCTACTTTTTATCTGGGGGTGCTTCTTCTTGAATTGTTGACGTACCTCAATTTATTGCTATGAGTGTAAAAATCATAAAGATTTTATTAAAATAGCGAATCGGCAATAAGAATTATAGGGTTGAAAAGAAATAAATGCAAAAAAAATCGATTTGGATGAAAGTGAAATCCTTGTTATATATTTTTTTTCAAGGGATAAATTTGTATTTAAAATTTATATCCCAAAATCTGCTTTTAACTTTAAATATAAATAAAAAATGTCTATAATTAAAATATGCAAGCTCTTAAAGTTTTATCGTCCTGCGAACCAAAAGGATCTATTGACCCCCTACACGGCTCAGAGCCCTCCCAAAAGTCCAATGGCCTGCATATTTTCCAGTATCCTGTTTCTTTTCCTGACGAGTCCTCTAGCATAATTAAAGATAACCATTTCTGACTCGACTGTACCATCGCTACCCGAGGTTATGATAAGCATTTTAATATAAAGGAGGAGACCCCAAGGGTCTGCTGCGCCTCCTTCTGTCCGTTACATACATTGGACAAATTTAGTATTTATAGTACAGGGTATAAAAATAAATGCAAAAAAGTTATTTGGAAATCTATATTGCATAATTTTTTTCAAGGACTCCTTATAATAGGATAAATATTTATTTAAAAATTTTATAAAAAAAATTTATTTTTAACTCAATATAAATGAATTATTTGTATAAGTTAAATATATAATTGCCAGAAGCTTTATCATTCCTAACTATTATTATAAATGGTATACTGCGACTTTACCTCCTTCACGGACTCTCCCAAAAGTCTATAGCCTGCATATACCCCAGTATCTTATTTGAACTTAGGGTAACAACGATCTCCGTTGGGAGAAAGCATATGTCCAGGAAGCAGGAGCTTTTTTCTTTTCCTAAAGAGTTCTCTACTATAACTAAAGAAAACCCAAGTTATTTCTTATATTTTTCAATATTGTAAATATTATACAAAAGGAAAACGACCGAAAAAGTCGGTTTATATGACCGATGCCATTAATAAGCATTGTTAATGCAATTTAAAAGTCTTTGTTTTTGTAAAAATATTTAGAATTTTTCTTTTATATTTTCATCTTTTATTGAGAAAACTATTCTATTATTTAATATATATTCTATTGTTAAATATAATATAATATTATGTTATATTGCTATAGAGCTTTTCCTTGTTCCCAGTTTACTCTCCACTTACCGAATTCCTTCCTCTTTATTTAATTCTTCCCAACCTTTTTTGCATTTCTGTTAAATTTGGCATGTATTTTGCTGTCACTGCTGCTGTTGTGTGGTTCACCTTTCGCCTTGATGATGTCCAAAACGTAGCACCAACTATAACAACTCCAACAACAACAACAAAAATGATGCGCTGCCTGCTGCATGCACTTGGCAACAAAATGGCCAAAAGCAGCAACGCACACGTCTGACGTCACTAGCGTCAACACCCCCACCATTGTTGCATGGTGCATACCGTTGCACCTGGATGAGGACAACGCAACTCTACACCAACAAGAGCAACAACAGCAACAGCAGCACCGTGTCAACGTCGCCTGTCAGCGGCAAGTTCTGGACGGGATGGGGTGGGTGGATGGGTGGATGCTACTACTCCAAAAAGCTGCTTTTAATTTGCTGAAAATTTAATTAATGCAATGCACTCTAGTGAAAAGTGGAGGTCTTCAATTTGAGTGCCGCCAGCAGAAATGGCATACACTAGACATTAAGCTTTAAAGCGAACGAACGGTCACACTGGATGAGGGAGTAGCATGGAGACCTGAATTTAATTTCGATAATGCTTTTTTGAGAGTATATCAAATAGGCTGTACCCAATGTGCATATTGCTTATTCACAGAGACAAATTTACTCACGATGTCATTTTCAAAGCACCAAAAACAGAAGTCTACAAAATTTAGGAACTTGAAAATGAATGAAGAGTTTTTTAGGATGACTTCGGGTCAAGAAACACGTACTTTCATTTTTTTTTTCTTAAGAAGAGTTTTTATATAGAATAGATATTTTTTAAGAACTTTTTATACTTTAAGTACCAGATAATGTGAGGAAAATCACCAAAAACAAAAGTCTACAAAATTTAGGGTCATCGAGTAAAACTTGAAAATGAATGAAGAGTTTTTAGGATGACTTCGGGTCAAGAAACACGTACTTTCATTTTTTTTTTCTTAAGAAGAGTTTTTATATAGAATAGATATTTTTAAGAACTTTTTATATCTTAAGTACCCAGATAATGTGAGGAACTCTAATTGCATTTTATAAAAAGAAAGAAAACTTCGGAAAATATGTGTTTTAGAAAAAACAGAAGGTAAATCCCACTAAGTCTAGGGAATTCCATTATTGGCTCTTGAACTATACTTATATTCATTTATGTAACCATCAAAACTCGGATCCAATTTTTGGTTCTTTGTCTATATATTTATCTGTATCAAAAATCAAAAATTCGAACTCTTAAAATAATTGGGATCTAGTTTTTTTTTTTTAACAATAAAAAATTGGATCCAATATTTGGTTTATCTATAACTTCATCATATAAACAATTTAATTTAGATCCAGTTTTTGGTTCATGATATATATCTTCATCATCATATCAAAAGCAAACATTCGATTCCTTAGACTAATTAAGATTTAGTTTCTTTTTATTTTTACACGTTTTTCAAAATTTTTTCCTTATGACTTCTTTTTTACCCTATAGAAATATTTTGTTTGGCAAAAACTTTATTAGAACAAATCTGAATTAATATCATTTGTGAAACTTTAAAAGAACTCGAAATAATTTCATTGTAGCTTTTTAATGAGCTAGTCTGTCTTTTGCTGAAGAGGTTAGATTGCATTGGGGATCCCTTTCCGATCAGATTTGAAACTGGGATGCTGGTTTATTCAGGAAGAAATTTGTATTTTTACAAAGGATAATAAAAGAGAGAGAATTTAATATTCACTACTCGATTTGTGGTAAAGAAAACCCTGAAATGGGTATTTTTCGGTTAAGTTTTCTCGGACATTTGATATTCGGGTTAAAATTGAATTCACTTATTTGTGGATGTCTCCTGGACAAAATGTTTGTGTGAAAATGGCGAATTTCGTGCCAAATAGCCGTAAATAGGAAAGTTCTACCGAACCTACCGTTGGAAAGCACATATTGCTCATATAGACCTCCTTACTGGGAACTTGATTGGTGGATAGAGCGATATCCTACGTACTCGCCTTATACATATAATGGTACTCGAATATTTTCTTTTTCAAATCAAAAATCGTGTTTATGGAAACTTCTTAGTTTCTCTCTGTTCTATATAGTCGCTACAATATAAAATTATAAGCGCTTCAAAAACTACATGAATTCCTACCTTTCTCCACATCCTTAAATTGCTTTGAAAAATATTTCACCTAATTTAAGAAAATGTTTAATTTCAATTAGCGGCATTGCAACATTTGGCTGTCATGCAAAATGGTTCGTTGCAAAACAATTTTATAAAATATTTCACTTTACAAAAACAAGAAGAAAAAAAAGTAAAACACTTTTCACGATCACTTGACTGGGGCACTAGCCAGTAGACCGTAAAAAAACACGGCAGTTCTAGTATTTTTCTTTTTTTAAGGCCACAACCAAAAGTCGGGCAGTAGCAGTAAAAAGGATAAAAAAAAAATACACTGCCTGGCGGAAATGTGCATTACGCTAATTAATTCTTGATATATGGACTTTGTGGCCAAAACAGCGCCACAAATGGCGAAAAAAATACTTCTAGCGAAATAAAGAGTAGCAAAAAAACGTAGCAGTTGTTGTAAAAAAATTGCTTACTCTAAAGTCGGGCATAACCGACTTACGTATATGTTGTACTTAAAATGTTAGTCGATTCTACAGATTTGAAAATAAATTATTTCAGGGGAACATTGTTTAGTGTGACCGTATGTTTTTAGCATATTATCTCTGAAGCAGTTTTCCATTGAAAAAATTTTGGATTTGAATCACTTAAAGGCGAAACTTTTGAAATTAAAACTTGATTTAAAAAACATGCATAAAAATGTTATCTAGGTAGGTTCATAATATGGCAAACATCGTATAATTTAAAAAATAAATTCAGTACACAATTAAATGTAAATAAGTTAATCATCTTTCAAATTTTTTTAATTTAGCTACGAAGAGCAAGTCAACCCAAGCCAATAATTGATTCACCACATTAAAAAAAGACGTATACTGAATTCTATTAAAAAAAAAAATGTAAGTATTTCAAAAAACTTTTTTTTATAATATAGTTAATTTTACATATTAATTCTTAAATAAATTGTTTAATAATTACAAATGAAAGCGAATTGATGCTAGCGTCTTAGCGCACTTACTGCTTGAACGAGTTGTGAACTGTAAGCCGCTTTCAATGAACTCGAATCCAAGATGCATATAAAGCATTGTACCAAATTTGAACAAAATCGGTTGACTATATAGTTCCGAAAAGGCCGATCTTCTAAAAAATCGATTTTTGAACAAAATTTGTTGTGTTTCGTTTGCTTGTGAAGATATTGGATTTAAATTTGGCACTTGTAAGTTTTATATACGTCTTAAGCATTGCACCAAATTTTATTAAAATCGGTAGACTATTATATAGCTCCCATAGTAGGAATCGGTTCAAAAACACGTTTTTTATACAAAATTCGTTGTGTTTCGTTTGTTTGTAAAGATATTTGAACTAAATTCGGCATTCAGATCTTTTTAAGGTATTAAAACACTGTGTCAAATTTTATCGAAATCGGTTGACTATATCATATAGCTCCTATAGGAACGATCGGTCAAAAAAAAAAAAAAGTTTGCTTAAAAATTCTTCTGTTTTTGGTTTTTTATGAAAGAACCGGATTTTATTGTTAGCTAGTGGTACAGGGTATCCTAAAGTCGTCCGCGCCCAACTTAAAATTTTTTTTTATTTTTAATTTGTTAAACCACCAAAGTAGTAAAATCAAGTAAATTTATGCTCGATTTTGGAGCAGGAACGAGTATCCTAATTTGTAGAATTCCAGTAAGGTGGAGCTAATTCTGGTTTTACACGGTAAAAAGGTTCCAGAAAAAAACGTGTAAAAAAGACAAAATCCTCAAGATACTATGGTACAATTCTCAATTTTAATTTCTGAAATATTAAATTAATACAAAAATAAATTGTTAGTTTTAAATACAATTCAAAATCTAAGTCTAAAAAGTTTTTCTAGACTGGGTTATTCCAAGACCGTGTAAAAAAAGCCATTGGGTGTAATTCAAATTTAAGTCAGAATTAAAAAGCCGATTACTTTAAATTCGGTTTAATCACTTTTTAGTTTGTTAATTAAAATCTTATATACTATTAACTAAGTTTATTAAGAAGTTTATAATATTTAATATTAAAATTTAAGTTTAAAAAATGTATTGGCGCATATTATATTATTATACTTGACACAAGTTTAATATTATTTAAAATAAATTTTTTTTTTTTTTTTAAATGAATTATTTTTGTACCAGTTTTTTATCAATTTTTCTGTAGTTATTCAGGTGACATTGTTGTTGTGTTTCGATCTCAAATAATACATTTTTAAAGAATTTTTTTTTTTCCTTAAGATCATATGTAAAAAAGTAAAGGTTTTCTAACAAAATGTTACATAAAAAAGACTTCAAAGTGTGAAAAACTAAAAAAAATAGTGTAAATCTTAGATAACTTTTAAAAAATCTCGTAGTTGTTTTGTATGAAGTATAAACAAGTGTATATCATCTTAAAGCTTGAATCTTCTTCTTTCCAAAACCGTAAAGCAATCGAAAATCGGTTGAAAAATGGCGACGTTGTGATTATGGGAGTGATCGCAGTACCAATATGATATAAAAATAAATAAATTTTAAAGTAATTACACTGTACAACAGTGATTAAGCACTTTTCAAGTGACCTAGTGAACGTTGTAGGTCTTGACGAGTACATCACGATAGTGTGTTTCAAAATCGTCTAACACCCCGAAATTCTCACGTTAATGCTTAAAAACCGTTTTTCGGGTACTGCGATCACTCCAACAATCACAACGTCGTAATTTTTCAACCGATTTTCGATTGCTTCACGGTTTTGGAAAGAATAAGATTTTTTTTTTTGTAGTACTGTGTTATTTGGCAAAGGAGATCAAAATTAGTTCATTTATTCATTAATTTTTTGGTATATTAACAATATTGCTAATTTTCCACTATTTTTCGAATAAATAAAATTTGGCAACTGTGTTAAAAGTCCCAGAATATCTATTGTGCAAATTTGGTATCCCTAACTCTGAGATCAGTGATGATATTTATATAGGTAGACATATCTAAATATTTGAACTTGATTTTCACAGCAGAACATGACGATTTGCAACGTATTCTTCTTCCTGTTACATACGCTTTGACGAACTCAATATACCCTGAGAAATTCTCAGTGAGTTACAGAACGCATAATAGTAGCAACTACATTTGCTCCACTTTTTCTGATTTTACTCTCAAAAATAAAACTATTTAAAGACCTGAAGTTGCAACAAACTAACAAACAGATTAAAATTAAAGTTCTACGAAAATGTCAGCTAGTCGCGCTGCTTTAGGCTGGAGAAAGTGAAAAGTTCTTGGGTCTGTCTGCCAAAGAGCAGATCCTGTATCCGTTTTTATTTTTCTAGCGCACACCCATAAATAGAAACACATTCACATCCACAGACAGATTCACATGTGTCTTCAAACGTATGCAACTGACAGGAAACTGTTCGCTGTAACCGCCAAAATGCGGCAACACGCAACAGCAACTTCAGCGACAGCGACAGAGGCAGAGACAGGACAAGGATGAGAAGGAGGATGAGCACAAGGACGAGTACGAGAATGTTGGCAGCTTTGGCGTAGCTTCCGTTTAAGCGCGGCGCACAGACCGTGCTACCGACGTCGCAGACATAAATATAATACAGTGGAGTAGACGGAAGGGGTAAGATCCGGTGAGATACTGCTAGGGAATTTAGAACTAAGTTAAGATTTAAACCAAGACTCTTAGGTATAGATACTCTTCATTTCTTTTGTGATTTGAAACACTAATTAGTCGTGAATTCGATTTCCTAGATTACCCCTTTAAGCTAAGTCCCTGCTTTGCTTCAAGCAACATATAGAACTGAGAACTGAATCCTGCTCTTAGCCCAGTCAAGTGCTAAACGCGTAGCATGCTGAGAACTTTCTCACATATGCATGAAATATGCAACAGAGCTGCAGCTGTGCAACTGGGTGGCCTGAAGGGGGGGTTGCATGCCGCAGCGAAAGTGCGCGGAAGCAATAAAGCATAGCTCAACAACAACAATAACAGTTGCTGCAGCAACAATTGAGCTTGTTGCAACCGTGTTGCAAGTGCTTTAAAGCTGAAGTTGCGGCAGATTTCTATTGCCATAATGTGCGGGCGGCATTTGTATTTAAGTGCAGCAATATTTTAACAAAAAAAAAGTATATAAAATTATTATATAAATCCAGAGCATATGGTTTTTATATAAAATTTATGCTGTGTAATGGATTGTAAATATTGATTGTTTATATGAAAGAATTTAAGCGTACGCGAAATCAAATGATGGACATTGTCAGGAATGCCGTCAGGGTAGCAATTTGGGCAATGATAGTAAATATTTCATATAATTTATTTATTTACATAATAAATATTTGTAAATAATCACAAAATTTATCATAGTATATGATATCATGTTTACATAAAAAATCAGATTTTCAAGATGCGAACAATCCATCAAAAATTCAATAATCTTCGAACCCATCAGAATTCTTCGTCACCCCTATCATCCCCTATCCGATAGGTTAGGGTTGGGTTAGGTTAGGGCGGCAGTTGGACTGACTTTCCAAGTCACTTAGACCAAGGATAGGCCCGTTTTGTTACCGCCAGAGTGAGCTATTTGACCACCCTTCCCCACTTGAAAGGTCTCCTATAGTAGGTGAGAAAGCCATCCGGCTGCCTTAACCTTAAAAGGCATTTTGGACTCTTTTCACAGAGCTGAGATAAATCGTCAAGAGAGTGTGACCTTAGGAACCTAAATCTTTTACTGTCCAGCCCAGGGCAATGACAGAAAAAAAGTTCCACCGTCTCTAGCTCCTCCTCATCGCCACAGCTTCTACAGAAGTCATGATGGGGAGCATTCAACCTGGATGCGTGGTGTTCCACTAACCAGTGTCCCGTGATAGCACGGATAACAGATGAGCACAGGGCCCTATTCAGGCAGCAAAGTTCTTTGGTTCTTTTGCTGCAGTATGTCGGCCAAGTTTGCCGCGAGATTCTACATGTGTTCCATTCCACGTTTTATTTGAGCAAAGAGCGAATAAGTTTCATATTCTCAGTTTACAGCTAGCCATGGGTATACCCAGGCCCTCCTTGTCTTGAAGGAGAATGCTGGTAGTTCCTTGTCTAGCCAGTTCATCCGCAATACAGTTACCCTCGAAGTCCCTATGGCCTAGGTGAATTGAAAACTGCTCAGCCATCTCCCCTAGAGACAAGCGGCAGTTATTCACTGACTTTATGCACGAAGTCATCGAAACTAGGGACTTAATAGCCGCTTGGCTGTCCGAGTAGATACAAATGCTCTCATTTCGAACTTGTAGGTTTCTTATTGTTATTAAAGCCTCCCGGATTGCAGTGACCTCTGAAAAACACAGTAGGGGTCCTGGAGTGGAAAAACAGCTCTAATGTTGAAATCCTTAACGTAGACGCCTCCGCCTACACGGCTGTCTAGCTTGGAACCGTCCGTGTATACCTGTATACCCGCTGGGCCTGGTACACCTCTATTCCACTCCTCCCTGGTTGGAATATAGGCTCTGAATTTAATTATGAAATGATCCTGCGGTATGCAGTAGGCTGTGCTTTCGGGGATAAGTGGGTGCCCTTTCTATCCCTTATCCGTTATCCTTGCCATCGCTTCAATTCCAAGCATAAGTTCCATTGGTCTGAAGCTGTTCTATTGCTTAAACTTGCGATTATAAAAGTTCTTAAAAGTTTTTTGAAGAGCGTGAAAAATCGCTGGATCCGATAAGACTACAAATAATTCCAATAAAAGTACCTTATTTTTTGCAGTGTATGTCATGAATACTGAATCATTTGCTTAAATCGCAAATTCCTCGAAAATGGCGCTTCCCTTTCAAGCTGTAGCTTCCTAAGCCCCTTGGGCTACTGCTGATAATTGCTTAAAGACCAACTATGTCGAGTGCCATCATGATTTGTGAGATTTGGCGAAAAAAGAAGACAAAAAAAACCAGTTCTAACCTTATAAAGACACCACATCCACAGACAGTACATAAATATCGAAAGTGAAGTTAATGCTGCGGCTGCTGCTGACGAGCCAAAGTCAAACCAAACAAAAAAAAATAATAATATCGAGAATAAAGATCGCTGGGCGGATCTCTACGGAGCAGGAACAGCTGCCACATTGAACGTTTGGCTGACTGGCTGAATGATTGAGGTGCTTGCCGCAAGCTGATCTCGATCTAATTTAGGCGTATTAGTTACCCAAAATGTTGCAAGTTGCTAGCAACAAAAGATAAGAACCAAAAAACATTTCGTTGTAGACCTTTTATTGTTTCCAAGCAGTAGATGCACCCTTGGTAGATAAAATTGCCGCTCATGCTGAGCACTGAGCCAAGGATATGCTTGGCAGCCGGTATCCTTGCGCAGATAACGCCCTACTAATGGCTTCATTAGTAGGCAACCAAGACGCAACCAGGACGCACATGTATGCCACATGCCCGAAACAATTTCAATCTCAATTTTGTGGCAGACGGCAACACTTTGAAGTGCTCGAGCAGCGATCATTAGCGATTACGATTCGTTCCGAAAAATTGCTCAAGTGGGCGACAAATTGTAGCAGTGCACAATATTTTGGCAGCCTTTGTAGGCAACTGTACACCGAAGAAGTCAAATGTCAGACCATATACATAAGACGTCAGGCATTTTTGATTAATGTATGGCATAAAAAATAAAGCCCCCTTAAGAATATAAAAAATATATTTTCATTTTCACTTTCTTTTTTTGGTTTTGTTTTTTTTATGATACAGGACATGGAAAAAAACTTCAAAATTGTCATAAAAAAGGCGAAAAATGCCTGATACAAATCAGTAGAGAGGGAGATATAATAAAACTCATATAATAAGCTGGAACAAAAAATTCATTTTAACATTTTATTATCCATTTCTTTTCATTTTCATGGCTTTTCCTGCTGCTCATATTAATCAGTGAAACGTTAAGTGTCAGCCAAAATGTCGAGTAACATTCCTCCAAGACATTGAAGACCTTCACACCTTTAAGCCACAACAATGACGATAAGCCAACGAAAACAATCGAAACTTTTCAGCCCTGGACAAAGTGAGTACAATTGTGTATAGCATTTGAAATGAGTTCTGTCTTGGGGGCTGTGCCCAGTTTATGTCTTTTTATGAGTTTTATGTGCATTCTTCTAATGAAAAGAAATTAAAATTATATCCATCCATATACCATGTACTTAGATAAAAACGCGCCCGAAATCATTTAACAAAAATGCACAAATTGTGTTCTTGAAGCAAGTGTCATTAAATTTCGGGCTTGTTATTTCAGTACTATGGACGACTATTTTGGGTATGCAAAGAGCCATGGGCATCGTAAAGTCCCCCCAAACCCAAATGAACATAAAATTTAATCATATATCGTACATACAAACTAGACGTACTTGTAAATAAGATATTTTAAGGGTTTTTTTTACGAGTTTTATTATTTTATTATGGCCAATAGATTTTTGCTGAACGGGTAATTAAAAATGTATTGAAATCGCCAGGGCCTAATAAAGTCATATGATAGTAAACATGACAGCTTGGAGTAACTTAGTTCTCAAGAGAGATATGTGCTAAATTTATGTTTTTAAGAGCTAGCAAAATAGATAAAATTTAAAAAAATTGGGTCGAGAGTCACCAGAGGACTTTACCTTAAGCTTTTACCTATTCGCTGAACAGCTAACAAGGTCATCAGCTAAAGACGAATTTTTTAAAAGTTTAATGTTTAATATAATAAATTTATATATTCAAAAACCAATCATTTATTCATTAAAAAATTATGGATTAAAAAAAATGAAATCTTTATGGTAAATGAGACAAAAAATTGTTAGTTTTATACTTAATTAAACCTATTCTGTGTCGATTTTGGATTTACGATTTCTTAAAATGGCTAACACTAAAGTCTGCCGAGGAGATTTGATTCCCCAAGCCGTCTATCTGAGGGTTTACTTGAAGTATAAAAAGTTAATCGATAAGCCGTGGACTTTGACTTAAAAAAATATCGAAAGAAAATCATGAGAGTCACAAAAACTTTCTAATACACATTCGGTTAGAGGAAAAAAAGGACTACTAAAAATTTATTTTAGAGCTCTAGCTTCTTAGGCAAAATTGCTTAGAATGACTCAACGAATCAAAATCGCTGGAAGCCTTTATTTATAAAAAAAATGGCGTAGGTAAAGTCGGGCGTGCGCGACTTTGGCATACCCTGCACTACTAGCTTGAAATAAAATTCGGTTCCTTCATAAAAACCAAAAACAGAAGAATTTTTAAGCAAAAATTTTATATTTTGACCGATTGTTCCTATGGGAGCTAGTCAAGCGATATCAATCAAATTTGACACAGTGCTTTAATACCTTAATAAAAACGATCTGAATGCCGAATTTAGTTCAAATATCTTTAAAAACAAACGAAACCACGAATTTTGTGTAAAAAAACGTTTTTTGGATCCTCCTATGGGAGCTTTTTGATATAGTCTACCGATTTTAAAATTTGGTGAAATGCTTAAGACCTATAAAAAACTTACAAGTGCCAAATTTAATTCCAATATCTTCACAAACAAACGAAACCCAACAAATTTTGTTCAAAAATCAATTTTGTGGAAGATCGGCCCTATGGGAGCTTTATGATATAGTCAACTGATTTTGTTAAAATTTGGTACAATGCTGGGGTACTCTAAAAAGCTTCTGAGAGCCAAATCTGGTTACGATATCTTAATTAAAAAATTAGATATAGCGCATTTTGTATAAAAAGAGTTATTTCGGCCGATCGGTCCTATGGGAGCTATATGATATAGTCAACCGAATCTGACCAAATTTTGTACAGTGCTTGGGAACTAAAGAAAGCTGTCGAGTGCCAAATTCATAAACAAACGAATTATCTATCTAAAACTTTTGTTTTTTTTTCGAGGTCGTCTAAATCACCCCTATGGGAGCTATATAATTTAACCCCGATATCAAAAAAATAAAATAAACTTGTCTCCTATGGAATACTATGGGATCTAATGTGAAAGTTTGGTTACTCTAGCTCTTACCATCTCTGAGAACGGATGGACCGACGGCCAGACGGACTTGGGTATATCGACTTCTCTAGTCCCCCTGATCATATTTTAGGTAACTTTGGGGTGTCTGCGACGACTCCTTCTGTATGTTATATACATTTTCGTGTTGCACAAACTTGTACCATACAGTACAGGCTATAAAAATAGATCCCCCTAATCTATATATATTTTGTTTGGAGCAGCAGCCAATCTTAACACACTTTAAGCGGGTAGCCTAGTATATGAAACTATGCTGCGTAGCGGGCATTTCTTGCAAAACAAGCAAAAATTGCGCGATCCAAAATAAATAATATTTGCAAAAGTAATGGTTAGATTTTAATAAAATTTGGTAATATAGTACTTACAACTATACTCTATTTTATTTTATCAAAAGTTTTGTACTAAAACACAACCTACCCTATCTGTTTACCTTTCAAAATGTCAACTATATTGACAAATTTACGTTTATAAACCAATAGATATTTTGTAAAAAAATGTTTTATTGTTTTTTAAACCTATATAATACTTGTAAATTCATTTGTATACAGAAGTAGTTTAGTAGTAGTAGTAATGTATAAAATATTTTATTGTATTTTCTAACACTAATATTTTTTATTTGTGTGATATTTAAAAAAACATTCTCCCTTATGAAGGGGCACGTCGCAATATTCACACATAAAGCAGGTTAACCTCTTCTTCTTGTGAGAAGCACAAACATAACATTGTTTTTGGGGGTTCTTTTTTTTGCCTCCCGTAAATATTCTTTTAAGTTTATGTTTTCTTGCATCCAATAATCTATTTGGAAAATCGATTCTTCTACATGTAGAAGATGTGCTGGGTACTGGATCATCAGGATTATTGGGAGCTCTATCATCAACACTATCTCTACCATTATCTCTTATCCATTCTTTGGCCACATCGTGCAAAAATCTTTTATAGCTTTTCTTTGAATTGGTATTTAAACCTTTAAAAACCCTGAAAGCGTTGAAAAGAGCACCATTTAGCAAAAGCATCACTACCCTTTTCGTCCATTTTTTTGTGCGTCGTACAATTGAATAATATGACAAATACTGATCAGCGCGATCGACACCTTTCATATATTTATTATAATCGATAACGCATTTCGGCTTCCAAATGTTTTCTCTTGTCTTCCAATCAATATTTGCACTTTCTACGATAGTGGAAGAATGGATTGTTGAAATCATTCGAACTGTTCTTTTCGATTGCCAGCATTGTAAAAGAATATCGTTTTGACGACGAAACATAGATTCACCTTTTTTAAATTTGCATTTTGTAAACATGCAGGAAGACCTCTATTTGTACGTTTCGTACCACAACTTCGGAATCCATTTTCTAACAAGACTTTAGCCGTATCGACACTATTATAATAATTGTCCATGTAGACGTGGTGCCACAAGTTTGCATACGGCTGTAGGAGGTGTAAAATTGTCTCCTGAAGTCGACTTCCTTCACCATGATATATTCGGAAATTACATATATATCCTGTTCTTGCTTCACAAACCATTCGAATAAGAATTCCGTATTTATGAATTTTGGAAGCATTATACACCTTAAATGATAGCCGACCTCTCCAGGGTACAACGCTTTCATCCAATGACAACTCTCGTTGAGGCTTATTTACTTCTTCAAATTTTTTTAAAAAATAAGATACGATTGGGCGAATTTTTTTAAGGCGATCTCTTACATTGATGTCAGTTTCATTATTTGAAAAATGCCATGAATACCATATTTGGCGGAAACGATCTCTACTCATCACTTGTGCAAAAATTGGAGTTTCAATTGTTTTGTCTGTAGACCAATATTCATCTCTAGTTTCTTTACGAACTTTGCCCATAAGTAAAAGTAATCCCAACATTTGTTTCATTTCTTCTGCAGATACGTCTTTCCATTTCACAGATTTTGCACTGTTTTTAAACTTATCAACATTTTGTGAATGATAACGATTAGTTTCTTCTGCCATATAATCGAACAAATCGTTCCCTATGAAAAGTTGAACCACTTCATCCACACTTTCTGAATTATTTGGCATCTCAACAACGCCACTTTGTCCCAAAAATTGTTCAATAATTGGAGGATTATCATGTTCTGACCACTCCAATACTTCATCGTCACTTTGTTCCGAATCGCTATACTGTATTGGTAAAACTCTACGTCTTCTAGGATGAAAGAAGTCTTCATCACTTTCACAGTCACTCTCAAATTCAGTAATATCAGAATCACTGGAAATTTGCGATAAATTATCTGCGTAAACTTCACTATCACTATCCGAGTCCATTTTTATAATAATTGAAAAATAATTTATAAAAAGAAATGTTCAACTGTCTAAAGCCGACTAAACACTGAATTTAAAATTATTATTTCACATTTTTCCAGAGCTCGCAAATAACTGTTGACCGTTATAAAGAGAAGCGAAGTGTTATGCTCAGAGCGAGAGAGCAAGCGAGCATGGTTTTTTCGGTTGTTGTTCGTATGAGTACCGCAAAGGTAAAAACGGTCAACAGTTATTTGCGAGCTATGCATTTTACAAAATATTCTATGAAAATGTTGACCGTTATAAAGAGAAGCGAAGTGTTATGCTCAGAGCGAGAGAGCCAACGTGCATGGTTTTTTCGGTTGTTGTTCGTATGAGTACCGCAAAGGTAAAAGCGGTCAACAGTTATTTGCGAGCTATGCATTTTACACAATATTCTATGAAAATGCTCTCCAGCTCTCATTTTACCAGAGCTCGCAAATGACTGTTGACCGTTATAAAGAGAAGCGAAGTGTTATGCTTAACGGTATCTTTTTGTATTTGCTGATGCAATAATTGTTGATAGTTATGAAATGACAAGTCGCTAAAACAATTGAGTATTTAATTTATAAATATAAAACAACATGAATGAATACGCAATAATGAGAAGTGTGTCAAATGAGATGAAAGATCCTCATAATATTATTATTTATTTATGCCCATACAAAACAAAAACAATTCCCTTTCCAAATTTTGTTACTATATAATAAAAATGTTTCTTGGGCAGTCATATCAACATATTTCGTGAACAATTGTTGATTTGAGTTTTGAATGCAACAAAACAAACAATTTCCATGAAAAACTTGAAATTTATGAAACTAAAATAATTATATGAAATAATACTTTCAGTTTTATATGAAAACCAATCCGGTAACAATACCGTCTCCCGCTTTTAAAGTGCCTACATTCAAAAGGTAAAAATACCCGGCCCGCCTTTAAGCAGCAGTTTTCACAACGGGTAATTTTACCCGCCCCGCTTTTAGTGTGTTAAGTCAACCATTTCATACATTAATGTATCGATACATCGAACTATAGCTACCATTTTTTGAATGCTTAAATTTATTCGGAAAATATGAGTCCAAAAAACCCCTTCACACGTGGGGTAAAAGATAATCACCAAAAATCCCTTGAAATGACAAAACGCAAATAACTTTAAAAGGTATTGCCTTCCAGTAATTCACAATGGAGTCAACCCCACTACTAATTCGGATCTTTTGAGATTCGTTTTTTTTATGATTAAAAATTGATACAAAATATCGATGATCGGAAAAAGATTAATAACATCGATGCACCGATATAACATGGATGTTACTTCCAGCACTAGTTCCTATTGCTGGTTTTCAAAGGCAACGGCCTTACCTTGGGATGAGGTATTTTGAATTTTGATGTAACTGTGGCCGTCAGCTTCATTAAAAGCTGGATCTCCTCCTGCTTTGTAGAGAACTTTGTTGTTGGCAGCAAAGTTAAGGACCTTCTTTAGAGTTTTCACTTTATTTGTTATAATGGTTTTAATTGGAAATGGCATTTTGCTGTCTTCAGGGCGTTAGCTATCCAAGAATACAGAACGTTTAATAAGACGTGCTTAACGTATCTATATCTTCAACATTGGAGATTTCTGAAGGTCTACAGAAGGTAACCTCCTTATGTTTACCTGTATTCAGTTCCGACACAGACATTGATCGTCTATCGTATTTATCTTATACTACGGACGGTTATCGTAAGTGGATGATCTTTCGGTGAAATTATTGATTGGCGAGCGTCAAAGCCGAGATTTGAATGCTTTGAGCTGCCACCAACACAAATGAGTCAAAAATCCATATTTGTTAAATATTTAATTATGAAATAATTGACTTGGGATTAGCTGCTGCTCCGAACACGTATGATAACATATAAAATCATGTGAACCCAATACTCAACGTTACGTTAACTTAAAAAAGCCATGATGCGTTTCTTAAAACCCTAGCCTATCTCTGTAAACATATCGACAATCCTCTACGCATTCATTCTAAAATAAGTGCAAATAATAAGGATCCTGGAAAAAGTGGGTACCGCCCCGACTAATATAAATGCAATCAAAAAAAAATAAGTCAGTCTCCAACTTAAAAAAAAAATGTTTTTATTAAGTCTTGCTTCTATGCCTACGCTCTGATATTTCCCAAAAACGCTTCAAATTTCCTATTTCGAATTGCCCACAACCCAATCATGTAGTCGATCTTAATTACTTGTGCCCCAGTTGAAACCATTTTTTATTGACACAAGAAAATATCAAATTCATCTGAAATTCATAACCGCAGTCATACATATTTATTACCCGCACTTCCTGTAATCGGTCGCCAATCGTCGTATTTCAAGCGTTGACATTGAAACAATTGTTCTCAGTAGCTCTTGAGCTCCTTCAAAGATCATCCAAATAATTTAAACAAAGGCGTAGTCGAGCTAAAGGATATGTTTAACAGACATGCTACCGATACTGATACCTACTTAATATAAAATTCGAGAAGCCAATTCAAAAACGTAGCAAACGTTTTGCCTCTGATCGGATCAATGTGATAAAGTTGAGCAGAGGTAAGCCGGGTGTAAGCAGCAGGGTTATCCAACCAGGCTGGTCTGAATCAACTTCATTCAAGCGAAAATGTCAACAGTGTCTACACATAAGTGGGACGATGTCTGCTGGAAACAAAGGGAGCCAAAACAAATGTTCGAAAGGCAAAAAAACAAAAGGAATTTATGACTTGTGTCACTTTCAGCGCCATCAACTCGTAACTTAGACGCCGCCAGACGCCATGCCCATACCCATGCCCATGTCCATGGCCATGCTCATTCCCTATACAGGGAAATTCCTCGTATGCGCGCTTGAAAATTAAGATACCAAAATGCTCAAGGAGCACAGCCACAGATCACATCGTAACATTGGACCATTACGACGGACCGACCAGACATGCCCATAGCTGATTGTACCAAAGCAGGCGACACTTGTGCCCAAGATCGCTCAAGCGTTGTAGTCGTCGTCGTCGTCATCGTCGTTGTGCTGCCAACTCGGTTGCAGCCTCGTCAACGAGCTCTTTGAGATAAGTGCGTGGCGATAAGCCCGACAGACGACAAACGACAACGATTCCACGTTGCGTTGCTGCGTTTCTTTGCGCATGCGCAAAATGTTTTGCCCAAGAGCTCGGCAAGAGCAGATCCCGCCGCTGCATGTGAATGTAAATGTGCCTGGGGCCATGGCAGCTGGCGAGGCTTTGTAGCGATAGGCAGTCATCAGTAGTTGCCCATTCAAGGAGCTTGCACAATTGAACACTTAAATGGTTGCGTGTAACGCACTTGGGCGACAAAATGTTTTGGGCGCCTTCTTGGTTGAGTAATGTGCAGGGGCGTGCAGTAAAAGGGGTTGCTCAGTATGTTGTTGCAAGGCTTAGAAGTTCAATTTAGCCCAAGTTCTTCTAAAAAGTTAAGATTGTTGTGTTTGATCAGATGATCAATAGGCAGCTTGATCTGGTCAAGAATTTCGCCGCAACACTGTAAGCATGGAGATGAAGCGAAGACGAAGAATTATACTGTCGATGCTTCTTTAGTCTCAGTTAATAATTGAGAGGTAGAGAGATCTCTCTGTGGACGCAAATGTCATTGTCCCAAACGCTTATCTTACCCTTTTTGCTTATTGGCGCTGAAGCATAGATGATGACCGTGTCTGCTGCAAATATTTTTCTTGGGAGAAAAGTACTTTCGAAGATCTTTAAGGACAACTACCGCATTCGAGGGAATGACGAACTGCATGAGCTCTACAATGAAATTAAAACACACAAGCGGATAAACATCCGCATGGAAGACATAGCTTCAGAAAGAAAGGTTATGGTGGACACCAGACGGTGAAGTTGATAGTGCCAGGAAGTACCAGGTAAGGGGCCGTACCCACATTAACTGACTCTTTCAGGGCGAGCTCTTGAACATACGACGCTTGGTCACTCAATAATGTCAATACAATAATGGGCGGTTCCAGAAATACAGGACCTTTTTTTTTTACTTATTTGATCCACCAATTTCAGAATTTTGCATCTCTTTTTACATTTGCTAGTACTTACGAATGACTACGTGAAAAAGATGGGAGGAGGGTCTTCCCCATTTACTACGGTAGGTCACCGTGGCGGTGGGGGTGAAAATCGGGTCACGTAATTTGGGTACGGCCCCCAATAAGCTCACCAGCTGCCTTTGGTATCAAGAACTAGAGAACATGGGCGCGAAGAGACGTCAGCAGTGACATTTTGAGTTAGGCCGTAACCCGAGAACGTAATTCATAAACTACGTGTCGCTCCTGGGAGGATGGGGGTTCTGGTCTTGAGACACAGAAATTATAGTGAAAATCTTTACAAATATTCCGTTACAGTGTCACAAGGGGGAGGGGGGCTTTGACAAAAAGCGCCACGTATTTTATTATGGATTATCCCTGGAAGCAGTGCAAAATGCCAAAAAAAAAAATTACCAAGGGAAGTAAAAATGAAATGACGTAAATAAATTTCATTCAGACCTTTCTTTCCCAAATTTAATTAAAATCGTTCAAAAACTCGATAACTGCAATCGAAAACTAAAAAATTTCAGATCGATTATATTAAAGAACACAAAAATAACTTAAGAAACTGCGAAAGAACTGCTGGGGATCACTCATTAGCTACGTGGTTGGGGAGGAGGATCTGGCAATGCGTCACGAGACACAAAAATCATATGGAAAATCTTCAAAAATATTCTATAACTGTGTCACAAGCGGTAGGGAGGGTCTATGTTGACGAAAATCACCGTCACGTAATATATGGATGTTTCCCTGTCACCTATTCTCATAATTAAGAATCGTGTTTTAACCGAAAAGGAATTTCAGATCTGGTCATACAGTCAGGCTGCTTTAAAAGCACTACAGTCGGTTGAGGCTCACATCCAAAACAGTAATGGAATGTTAAGAGCCATAAATCTGCTTTGGGTACCAGGCCACCGAGATTTCGTGGGCAATTACAAGGCAGATGAACTAGCTAGACGGGGTGCAATAGCACCACTTCACCGGGATAAGGCGTTGGTACCTAAACCACTAGCAACGTGTAAATTGTTCATAGATTGAAGCATCATTAATAAAGGAAACTATAGATGGGAGCCAACTGGAACTCTTATTAGTAGGAAAACTTGGCCGCAATGGAGCTTGAATAGGACCAAGCAGCTTTTAAAACGATAAGGATTCTTACTAGGCATTGTCTTATTGGAGGACACGCCAATAGGTTGGGCGTGCCGCATTTTGACTACTGTAGAGGCTGTCAGGAGGTAGAGGAGGAAACAATGGAGCACCTCCTGCGTGGATGCATGGCACTATGCAGGAGGAGACTGAACTGACTGACTACACTGGGTTCCGAAACTTTTGGGAATATTTCAGAATTCACAGAAATGAGAATAAATAAGATTAATTCGTTTATTAAATCGACAGGTAGGTTCAAAGAGGATACAGGAGAGTAGAGGACTTACTCAAGTGGCATCACAACGGGCCTTTCATAGGCCTACCTTCCCTGTCACCAAAAGCTTATTTGGAATATAAAATAATAAATAATCTTTTAACTTTTTGGAGATATCAACCCCACTCCCCTGCATCATCTTTTCATTATTTCGCTCCCAACTTTCTAGGTAGTAAAATGACAGTCGGACCTTCTCTTTATAACTCCTTCATGGGTTGAGCACTTCATTAAAGGCAAATATGGCTGTCAAAATCGTCATTTTGGAATTTGAGTTGAGTAAAGTTTATATTTTAGTCGGATTGTCCCGACTGCAAACACTTCTAAGGAGTCCCCTCTTAGTTACGCCCCTGCTGTTCACAACACTTTCTCACAGTTGCGCATTTGGCATGATAAGAAAATATGTTAAAGGATTTTTAATTAGTTTCAAGTGCGCGACTCGCCAGTCTGAAGTACAAGTCATGACCATTTACAAAAATGTTAATTTTCTTGACTCTACTGCAAACGAGAAAACCTTCTTAAGCTGGAGGTAACCTTAATGTGCTGAGAATCTTAATGATCATGTCAAATCGAGTCGCTCTTACCATGTAAATATCTTATCTTAATGCTAAATGACAATTATTGAGCTAATTGCGTTGCTTATCTCAAGTGGAAAAAAGATATTGATTATTTAAAGCAGCTTCAGATACAATATGCCAAAAATGTCATGCTCTAAGCATATTATAATATTATTATTTTAACATTGATAATATTTACCCGCATAACGAATGATTTTGTATGTCAGCCATAGAGGGCGGATGTTGTCAATATCAAAATCAAATTGTAATCAAATTGATGTACACTGGACTTAGTTGACGTTGTTGTAGTTGTTGCCATGGAGCTAGCTTTGTGCTCCTCATGTTCCCCAGCTCTGTTAGACAAGCGATGATAATATTATTGTCAAAATGTTGCTGTGACAGCGAACAGCTGTTGCTGTGGCTGGAGTCAATAGTAAAACATTGTCCCATTCCCTCCATTTAGCCTACAGGGTTTCAATGGAGCTCGTTGTGCCCCCTGCCCTGGCACAGCAGAAAGCATGCAAAAATTCAAAATCCAAATCAAAATCTATTCATTAATGCAAAACATTTGCTGCACATTTGCATAAGCTGCGCCTATAAAAATACCAAAATTATGCACTGCATTTGATAAATATTCAATTAAGCAGACTTAAAAATAAAATACACATATTTACAATAAATTTATGCGATTTATACAAAATTATGCAAAATAAACTGCATATTATGCATGTAATGAAAAACCCCAACGCTTGAAATTACAAATTAATCGCTTTGCATTTATAATACATAATGAATTTTTGCGCAAAATGGCGGCTTGGCGTAAAACAAAATGGCGTACTCCACATACATGTGGCGCCTGCTGTTGCAGCTTCAAAGATGCCGACTCTTTTGAGGTACTTGCCACACCACGGCCAACTCGGCTCTGTGTCTTGACTTGAACACGCTAATTATTTTATGTTTAACATACGCAACGTTGGTCTCCGCCGCTTCGCACTTCCCGTCGTTAATTTTGTTGAAACTTTTATTGGCCATCGAAATGCAATTAAATGCCGTAAAATATCTCAAAAGAAATTATTCTACAAAGATGCCACATGCCACATGTTTCTCATGCCCACAAAGCAAAGCAGCGGCGCTAAGGGTCTTTGATTTTTCACACCTCACTCTCTTTGTTTTTTTTTTTCTTTTTGGAGGGCAGCATTGCGTTTCTTTGTGCCACCAAATGGTGTGAACTTGCAGGCTATTGTTGGCCCTTTGTGAACTTGGCCAAGTGGCAAGCGATGGAATAAAACTGAAATCAGTGAAGATTTTTTGGGAGAAAGAAACATAAGAATCATAATGCGTGAGCTTCTCTTGGCTAGGGTAAAACCAACGAAGAGCGCTGAATGCAAAAATATAAAAAAGTAGGTTAGGGGAGGCTCTTTGCTCCACTTAGGAGTTCAGAATTCGTAGTAGTAGTAGTAGTATAGGAAGTAGCAAAAAAGTCCCTTTAAGAAGCGATCTAGGCAAGGTTATGTTATAGGTAGAAGGATTCGTAGCAGACTGTACCTTGTTTATACCAAAAAACTACTTCAATTGGTGCAAATGTAATTTAACGGAAAGACCCAATGTATTTTACATATGATATTGTTGAACATCAAAAGAAGCGCATAACCTCCACTTATCCATCCGGCCGATTTTCTAAATGAGCACTTTAATTACAGAAAACACAAAAACTTGAAACCTAAAAAAATTCCTAGGGCCGTACCCAAATTGTGCGACCCTATTTTTAAACCATCACTCCACCATCGGTAAGCAACTGTACTACATGGAAAGACCCCAACCCCATAGAGCAATTGTAAAAAAAAATGGAAATATTCGGATTTTGGTAAAACAAACAAGTAAGAAAATAAGTCCATTATTTCTGGAACCGAATATTATTGACTAAGTAACATAAACATAGACCTCCCTCCTCCCCACCCCTCGGTTGAGTGACCAAGCGTGATATTTTCAAGACTCATCCCTACTCCTGAACGGGTCACGGATTTTGGGTACGGCTCCTTACATATGCGCAAAGCACCTCTTCAAGTCAAGTTGGTTAAATAATATTTACTAGGATGCTATGTCCCCTGAGTCTTCAGGTCATCCAGAATATAATATACCCTGTAAAATTTAGTATTCCAACAACCGCCTTCATTCAACAAATAAATAATTGCAATATTCAAATTTTCAAACTATTCTTGAAAACAACTGTTGCAATAAAGAATTACATAAGTCCATAAATTTTTAAACAAATGTGAAAAACTGAATTGAAACTTATATTGTGCACACCGTATTAGGTGTGGCTAACAGATAATGTAATTTTCACATCGATACCTTCACGCATACGAACACAATCGGTACTACAAAACGTAACTTGTTTATCTTATATATAAAATTCTCGTGTCACAATGTTATGTTCCTTCTAAGCTTATTTACTCACGAACGGCTGAACCGATTTGGCTAATTTTGGTCTTGAAATGTTCGTGGAAGTCCAAGGGTTGAGAAAATATAACAAAATTGCGCCGCAAATACTAAAAAGGACAATTTGATTTTCCAATACAATTTTTTTTTTAATTTAGGTTGGCATTGTGTACATTGTCAGATTAACTACAATAATATTTTTTAGATAATTGCTTTTGTCGAAAGGAATCACAAAAATTATAAACGTTATAAATTTTATTTTATTGAAGCACACAAAATTTCATGAAAATCGGTCCAGCCGTTTCGGAGGAGTATGGTAACTAACATTTTGAAACTAGAATTTTATATATAAGAAGAAACTTATGTTTTACGTGCTATCGGTGTTCTCATGATCGAGTCGATGAATTTCAAATCTGATTTTTGCGTGTGTTAGAGGTCAATGCGGAGGTTTTAAGCCTATTGGGATGTGTTTGTGTGAATTGGTTCGTGAGATATACGCATTTTTGTGAATATTGGTTTTTGTGTGAACATACTCCTCCGAAGCGGCTAGACCGATCCTCATGAAATTTTATGTGTTTATTGGGCAGGTCTGAGAATCGGCCAACATCTATTTTTCATACCCCTAAGAGATAAGGGTTGCCACTCCTAACATTCCTGGCAAATCAAGTGAATTTAAAAACTCGGTAGGATAATTTACAATTTCATCAATTTTAGAAATTAATATTGATTTAGTTATTCCTTTCCAAGAAAGTTTTCTTAAGAAGAAAGGAATTCTGCGATTTTTGCTTACAATTCATGTTTTGATTTCTGTATAAAATACATATGATCAGATCAATATTTGCACATAATGCAATTTCGTGAATTCGCCACAAAAATAAATCATTGGAAGAAAATAAAGATCTAGTATAGCTAGCTATAGATATTATATAGATATTTTGCTCTGTTTCTCCCATCCAAAAATTTCGCTGTATGTAGTCATGCTGTTTTTAAATATTATCGACCTGTTTAAATACCTAAAATATTTATTAGCGTCAATAGCTCATAATTTCGCACATTCTTGAGTTATCTATTACTACCACTACGAATTCTGGGCTCCTAAGTGTAGCATAGATCCCTCTCGGAGATTGCCACCTTGTCGTGGGGAGGGGCTCATTAGGGGCGATGAATCCAAGAGCGATGCCGGCGGTAGCATAGCTATCGGTAGGTCCACCCATGCCGGTAAGATCGAGGAAGAGTCCTGAAGCTAAAAGCAGTCCACAACAAGCTCTGATGCCTTTTTGGCAGCCAAATTGCCGTCAGTTAAGTGTTTGTTTCCCTATATCAGAAGTCGCTTCTAACTAAAGAATCTTTGAACCAATCACATATTGATTCTTATAAAAGATGTCAAAATAACATGGAACAAAACAGTGATGGAAACATGTCTCCAAGGGGTACCCAACAATTATTGGTCAATCCCCTGCTACGGCAGCCAGCACTGAGGATTTGGAGGTGCTAACTTCACGTTATATTGACAACACGATGAATGTTATCTGTTACTGAAAAAGTATTGTTCCAAATCATTAAAAAAGTTTCGTTTAAAATATTTCGAATTACCCAAGCAATATAGCGAATTTGAAGCAACTCGGTTTATAGGCCCCTTATTAGTTTGTCGAATGGAAACCGCCAGTTAGCAAAAGAGAAGAACGCTCTAGATGCACTTGAAAGCGGACGCTCGGGAAGGGACTTAGGACAACAGGGAAAACTTTTAAGGAGGTCAAGATGAGCACGAACGATCGTAGCCGATGGAAATGTTTTGTAGAGGTCCTATGTTCCGCTGGGGATAATAGGAATTGTGAGAGCTTGTGAAAGATGAGCTTGTATTAATATTGTACCGTGAATTGGACCAAAATTTATTGAAGCGCATATTTGGATTTTTTTTTGTTTAAAGAAATTGTAACTAAATTTACCGAATATTATCGAAATCCTTTCAGTTTTTCTTTGTTGTATTAGGATAGAGTATCTCAAAGTCATCCGCACTCGACTTTAACGCTTGCTTTTTCATTTCCATGATACTCGATTTCTAGCAATTTACTTTCATATTTTAAAAATGTCCGACAGTCCGGACAGATGACATATTTATCACCAGTGGTCTCAGCTACAGCCTCGTATTTAAAAAAAATCCTTCTTTTCAACCTGAATATTATCAACAAATATTTAAATTTCCATTTCGGTTTCCTTTCATACTCATACCTATGTTCTAAGCTATACCCAAGTCAATTCATTGGTAATTCAGTAAATTCTTGTGCAATTTTCATGAGAACTCCCTAAACTTATTTATTTTTTTGGCAGCGCTTCATTTGGCCTACTGGCCTCCCAAGGGCGTAGACGTCATATAAATAGACATGCCCCTGCCGCATGCAATATTAACCTCAACTACGCGTTGGGACAAATGGAAGCGAGCGTAAAAATATTATTTTTATTTTTTTTGGCATAAATTTATGCATATTTATAAGCAAATTTATTTCGTGTTCATTTCAAATGCAAACAAATAACAAAGGTCAAAGCAATAGAGAGAGAACACGCCCAAAGTTGCTCATATTCATGGCACTAATTCCCCAAATCCCCAAATTAATAAAGCCAAGTGGAGCTGCCCCAAAGCAGCTAGCAGCTAGAGGTAGCCCGAAAAGGAGAGAGAGTCAATTTGAATGCAACTAGCTGCTAGGAAACGCAACAACGATTAAAAGATACAAATGTATCTATGAGATGAAATTGTATCGCATAACAAACAGACGGACGACGGACAACATGTTATTAGTTCGTGTAAACAAACATGTCAACAAGAACTGACAGCGGCCACAAAGTGAACCCAGCGCCCATAATTTATCACTGACAAGCTGACCACCCTTTGGGGAGATCCTAAGCAGCCAGCACCTGCAAAGCCAAACTTAGACCCAAAAATGATTCCAGGAACAACGTAAGCCACGTTCTGGTAGCTGTGGCAGCAACTCAATCACAAGATCGGGAATGTTTTTATGGCAAAATGTCAACACTGAATTTTTATTGTACAACAAACTGGAGCCCAAAGTCAACATAGTCGTGGCAACCCTACTGCTCCGAGTTGCAGAGGACTCTGGGACTGGGACTAAGACTAGCTGTCATGACGTCTGACTAAACAAAGACATTATTGATGCCCAGATGTGCGCTGATAAGCAATCCATGGGACAGACAGACAGACAGTCGGACAATGATCAGATAAGTGCTTCTTGGCTGCTCTCTTGGAGCAGGGATCAGGGATTGCGCTGTGGCATGTAGCAAGTGTGTCGCGGCAGGGAGCATGGCAACACGCGCGTTTTAATACGTTGCAACATTCGATCTTACTTTCAATAATTTATAGAAGGTAGTCAGGTGAAGTCTTGTCGGGACGCTATATATATATATTTTTTTTTTTTTTTGTGGCAATTACGTTGAAATGCAGTCAAGAGTTGTTGACATGTTTGTTGCATGTGTAAAAGGTGAGTTGTAAGTTGCTGGGCTGGCTGAGCGATGTCTTTGTTTCAGGTGCAGGGTTGCATTGTTGATGTTGTTGATCTCGAGGTAATTGGATATTGTAAACAAGTTGTAGACGCTGCATGCAATAAACATGCATAAAAATATGGTAACCTAGGTCGGAATATGGCAACAGCTTCTTATAATAAGAAAAAAAAAATGTAAGTACAAAATTAAATAATTTAATCAACTTTCAATTTTTAATTTAGCAACGAAGAGCAAATCCGTGAAAATCACCACACTAAAAAAAAATAATCTCATACTAAAAATTATACTAATAAAAACAAAATACAATATAGGTATATCATAAAATTTTTTTATCAAGTTATATAAATAATTTTACATATTAATTGTTCACCATGAGAGCGAATAAATGCTAGCGTCTTAAGGCACTTACTGCTTGAACGAATTGTGAATTGTAAGCCTCAAAAGTTAAAATAGTATTCCTTGCCATCACATACGGTCCACATTAGATGTGGCAGCATAATTTTCTTGTAAAGATGGCTTTTTTGGTCAATAGCATATACTTTGCTGCGTTCAATGAATTTGAAATCGATAAGACCTTGTCTGCATACAAAGTTAATTTTTCAAAATTTTGTATTATTTTTGGGAATCATTGAAACGCAAACTAATCGTAGTGCTACTTTTTTTCTATAAAAAATAATTTTTTTTTAGCGGAACATTATTTTTTTAGGTATCGTGACAATATAGCAACAGCATCACATAAAAATGGCGGACGTAAAGTCGGGCGCGGACGACTTTAGGATACCCTGTACCACTAGCTTGTAATAAAGTCAGATTTTTTCACAAAAAACAAAAAACAGAAGAATTTTTAAGCAAAAATTTTTTTTTTGACCGAGCTATATGATACAATCCACCGATTTCAATAAAATTTGACACAGTGCTTAAATACCTTACAAAAGATATGAACGCCAAATTTATTTCAAATATCTTTACAAACAAACAAAACACATCGAATTTTGTATAAAAACGTGTTTTTGGACCGATTGGTCCTATGGGGCTATATGATCTAGTCAAACGATTTGGATTAAATTTGGTACAGTGCTTAGGAACTATAAAATACTCACGAATGTCAAATTTGGTCCCAATATCTTAACAAACAAGCGAAACACAACAAATTTTGTTAAAAAAATCGATTTTTTGGAAGATCGGACCTATGGGAGCAATATGATATAGTCAACCGATTTTGTTTAAATTTGGCACATTGCTTAGTGCTATAAAAAATTTTCCAAACGCCAAATCTGGTTACGATGTTTTTATTAAAAACGAAATATAGCGAATTTTTCTTTAAAAAAGTTGTTTTGGCCGATCGGTCCTATGGGAGCTATATGATATAGTCAACCGATTTTGATGAAACTTGGTACTGTGATTGGGAACTATCAAAAACTTTCGAATACCAAATTTGGTTACGATATCTTCATAAACAAACAAATTTTTCATCTAAAACTTTTTTTTTTGTCGAGGTCGTCTGAAACACCCCTATGGGAGCTATATAATTTAACCCCGATATCAAAAAAATAATATATTCTTGTCTCCTATGGAATAATATGGGATCTAATGTGAAAGTTTGGTAACTCTCTCTCTTACCATCTCTGAGATCTAGGCGTTCAAACGGGCAGACGGACGGACGGACAGACGGACATGGGTATATCGACTTCTCTATTCACCCTGATCATATTTTAGGTAACTTTGGGATGTCTCCGACTACTTTTTCTATATTTTACATACATTTTCGGCTTGCACAAACTTAATTAACCCTTTGTACCATACGGTACAGGGTATAAATATATGTATACAAAATATTTTTTTTTGAAGCGGAGCATTATTTTATTTTGTATTCATTTTCATTTATATATATCGCATATTCATTTTTTTACAACATTCGGATATATTTTTATTTAATTTTTTACACAGCTATGGTCACACTAAACGCCAGCTTTAGGCATTCTTCTTTTATTACAATTACAATGCTTTCCAAATAATTTATTTAAAATTAACTCATATTTTGCTAACCACCAAAAATTGTAATTCACAAAGAGCATATTAATTAGTTACCAAAAATTTACAATTATCAAAAATATTTTTAAAGTACAAAACCGCACAAACCTTCAGTTATGCTAAAAATTAGTTACTAAATAATTTAATCATTTAATTTGTAAAATAATTTACATTTAGCTGCAAGCTTACACTGATTGGCCAATTTAAGCCAAAATGCGGTTAGATAATAATTTTTGGTAAATATAAATATTTGGAAAATGCTTTTAATTACAACAATTACAAATGCAAAAGATGCTCTAATAATTAAGTAGCTGTGAGTGAGCATGTTGCATGTGGCACAAATTATGCAATTAGAGTCAACTTGTCAGGCATAATTCATAGTGGCGGGCAGAATATTAGTCATAAATAATTTCGTGCAGTTTTAAGTTGTGGCAAATATAGCTCAGTGCAACTCAAGAAATTCGAAAGTGCCACATAAATGTCTGACAAATGGTTCCAAGGAAAGTTGTCAAAGATGTCTTCTTAAGTGCAAGGGGCGTAGATTTTTGTGGGGATCTTAATTTGCATATAATGTGACTCTGATTTGTCGCATAAAAATAATCAAAATATAGAAAATTTTTTTAACAGGTGTATCTTTTTTACTATTTTTATTAAATTTATTAATAAGCTCATAATATTTTTTTTAAAGAAAATTGAAATAGTTTTAAGAAAATAAACCGAAATCAAATGAAAGTATATCCATTGTATTATTTAGACTCTATACTTTAAAAGTGCTAAAGGGTTCGCTTCGGTTTTTGTTTCGAAAAAGTAAATTTGGGCTGAATCCGGAAGCTCGTTTTGGGTTGATTCCATTGTGCCACAAGTAACCCTTCATTTTGTTACAAATTCTTTAGCTTCTCTGGCAGTTTCTGAATTGCAACACTTAAGAATAAAATCGTACGAAATTGAATTTTACCATTTTGAAAAAAATATTTTATCACCATTTTTATTTACAATTAATTTCAATGCATTATTTAACCTTTTTTTTACGAAAAATTAAGTATTAAAATGTTTACGATGAAATTTTATGTCAGCTTCTATGATATTTAGACTCTTCTTCTCTTGGGGCGTATCAGAACGCCCCCAAAAATAAAATTGGAAACCGCGAATTCGCCACTTTTTGCTCAGATATTAAACCTACCCAACAAAAAACATATCCTTATCGATCTGAAATTTTAACACATGTTTTGCATTGTAATTTCGAGATAAATGGCCTGCAGCATAATTCGAAATTCCCCCTATGGGGGAGAATGTCACCATTTTGGTTTTAGACTTATTGGATGATCCTTAACAAAGTTAACAATAGAAATTCCAACATAATATTTTTTCCTGTTCAAAACCAATTTTTCCTGTACTAAATTATTAAAAAAAAAGTTTTTTGTCCCACCAAAAAATCTACGAACAAATTCATCCGAATTTTTCCCACTTGTCACTACTTAGATGTAGAGCTGATCGATTTTTGTTTATTGAGAATCGATCTTTTTGCTTTTCTCCCAAGACTTGTGCTGATGGCAGCCCCTGTAGATACCTCCGGTGGCAACAATGGCTCACGGATGGGTTCAAAACTGAGCAGGGTGTAGGGGTTGGAATCGTTGGACTCAACACCAGAATCTCTAACGCAATGGGCATCTGGCCCAGCGTGTTTCAAGCGGAGATTCATGCCATAGAGGTCGAGGGACTGAGGCGACCACAGTATCCTTCTCAAGGGAACTAACATAGGGGCGCAAATATCTGCATTTCTTCATATAGCCAAGCTGATATTAGAGCATTATCATCCTGGAGCATCTCCTCCAGAATGGTTAAAGAATGCCATAACTAACCTCCAAACCCAGTCCGCCCGGAACAACGACGTGCTATGTTGGGTCACTCAGGAGTGGATGGTAACACGATCGCTAACGATCTAGCACGACAGAGTGCCTCCACCTTGACTACATCTCCTGCGCCGTTTTATGGTATTGGTTGGTCCACAATAAAAACCATGATAAACAAATGGGTCGCAGGAGAACATAGGAGATGCTGGTTCTCCCTTCCGGAACTTCGTCAAAAAAAAGTGCTTGTCAAACCTCTGGATGCGATCAAGACAAAAGGTCTTGGCAGAGCGGACCTAAAGCTCCTGGTAGCTTACCTATCTGGTCACCACACTGTTAGATACCATCTACAGAAAATTGGCCTATCGGACTCTTCAGAGTGCAGACTCTGTTTAGAAGACGATGAAACCACCAGATATATTCTCTGTGACTGCCCAGCGCTGGTATTGGACAGAGCCTGTCATATGGGAAAGGAACAGGTTAGTTCCTTCCATCTTAGGTCAATACCAAAAAAACTTTCATGGGGAAAGTATTTTGCTTTAATTTACTATGGGTAAGGTACAAAAGACCTTTTGGTCGCAGTGCCCACCTTCTTTATCAGGAACCCTTTTCGGAAAAAAATCTATCTTTTTGAGTCATTCAATTTTGCGATATATTTACAATCGGATCAATTTGTATGGGTTTTCAACGATTTTGATTCTTTGGGACTTTTTAATCATTTTGCCCAAGAAATTATGCCTCTAAAATTAATTTCGAGTTGGCCACTTTTTCGAAATACGTTTTTCAAAAATCAACTTAGACTTTTCATTTACAAAGCCAAAAAACTATATTTATCCTTAAGCCAAATATGTAATTGGTGATTTTTGGAGTCGAGGCATCAATTTTTGACATATATTCTTAATTTTGAGCGCCGACGGAGAACGCATTAGTGTTTCTTTTTTAGTCTTTTTTTTTTTTAAATTGTTAAAAAATCAAATGAATTGCTTTTTTTTTAATGTTTTAAATTTTGAATTAAACTAATTATTAACTTTTGGTTTTCCTTTACCGTGTTTTTAAATTTTTGTTTCGTTATTGTGAATTATGGAAATTAATTTAAGTGAATTTTTCATAAGTACATATTCTTTTTTTATAAGGATCTATATAGACTTTTTTATCTATGATTATCTACGGTTTTATCGTGCTTAGAGATTCAACACAACTCTACTCGAAAGGGGCATAGAATTGTGTAACAGCAAAATATGGTACCAAAGACAAACCCAAACAAAAACAGACCCTTCATGTATGTAAAAATAAATTAAATAAGGCAAAAATAAGTCTTATTCTTTCAATGCAATAAAAAAGTTATACAGTTCACAATAAAATCAAAACTAAAAAAAATTAATTGTTTACAGATTATAATAAAGAAGAAAAAAGTAATGCAGTTGCGCCCTCATGCGCTTACTGCTTGAATGGTTTGTGAATTCTAAGTGCAGATGAGTGAAATTTCAGCAATATCATTTGCCTATGCTTTTTGAGATGAAATATTATGTTATTAGGCTTACTAGGCTTAAAGCACATACCAAAATTATTTTTCTTTATACCAAAGAGTACAATGTAGGCTAGAAAGCACTTTGGACAGTATGACAGAGGGAAGAAAAAATAACAAAGGACATGGGGTCATGCGTCCTTATAAAAGCAAATATTTTAGAAAAAGCTTGTCAATACATGATATAATCTGCACGGTTTTTTTGAAGCGCTTTAGACTCTTGTGAGCCTTAAAAACGAATCCCAATACCCTACACCTCCAATTGGTTCAAGCTATATACAACTTACAATTTTGTTTCTTATAGGCTTTTGGTTTTTGTCCAACCAAATCCCCTTAACTACGCCAGTGTTAAATGTTTATTAGCAGCCTAAGATACTTGACTGCTGTTGGTTTTTGTTTTTCGCGTAGTTCCTGAAATACACAGATACAAATGTATCTGTATCTTCTGGTTTTGGCTAACCCATGTGAGCATTTTCTTTGATGTTTGCCTTGTGGCTGCAGCAGTTCAATGAAAATGTCTCAATTTCATTGTTACCAGCTGCACCCGATCGGGAGGGGTCTCAGCAGGTTAATGACAGGTTACTTATTCATGCAATGCAAAAACAAGCTGGCAACCTGCAACTTGCAACTGGGTAACTTGCCACAGCCACAACACCGACCGTTGCCGATGCCGATGCCAAGTTGCAATCTCAGCTGGGACTACCTGCTAGGAGCAATTTTTTGGGCAGACATGAATTTCAGTTGCCAATAAGTGGAAATGCCTTGAAACGAAGAACGTCTAATGTCTAAATTTGAGTTGTGCGTGTTCCGGGGAACCTTTTTTTTCGTTTTTTGGCATCATTGCATAACCCATAATTATCCTGGCGTGTGTGTGAGTTGGTGTTGAATTGGTTCGAATGTCTGTGCCTTTTGGGAACTGGCAACGAGTGATGTGCACCGACGCACAGTGGCTCGGCAGCCGCAAAAGCGTTGCAAAAATCAAAATTTTGATGTAATCGTTTTATTAAACCAATACATGTATCTTATTTAGAATTTTCCAAGGATCACGAATATATAACTTTTATTCAATTCGGCAGAATAGCTTAGTTCCTACATCCGCTCAAAGATGAGTATATTTACAACTACAAAAAAAATCTTAATTTTTGGAAAAAAATTTAATGTTTAAAGTTGTTTTGTAAAAAAACAATGCAGCCAATTGCTATTTTTTAATTTCTATAAAAAGGTATATAAAATTTAAACATAAACGAAAAAAAAAACAGTTTCAATCTTTTCTAGTTTTTTTATTATTTCCGTTTGCCTGAACCACTATATTTGGGCCACTTTTTCAACTTTGGAAGAAAATAAAAAAAAACCCAATTTTATGTATTTTTGTGTTTTAACGTAAATATGTTTGTTATTAATCTATTTACCTACTCTAAAAAGATTAATTGCGTGCATTTGCGTGTTTGGCTGTAAGACCAGTAAAAGCCTGGAAACCCAACTACAAAATATACTGCCGCAGGTATAAGAAGAAGAATATGCACTAGATGCAGGCACTAAATTGAGAGTTGTTTGCTTATATTTCGACTTTACAAAAAAATAGCCTACCTGTTACATTTGAAAAAAGGGTTAATCAATCCTTTTTTTGTATTTCCAGGTAGTTGTAAAACATATAATATAATTTAATTTGTACCTGTTACTTTTTCCTGGATAAAGGCTTAATATTTGTATATATTTGCCTGAATACATCAGAAACATAACAGTTTTGTTTTGACTTTAAAAGAACACACATTGCAGTAAAAAGTATTTTTAAATATAATTCGCAAGCAGTGATTTTATAAGTGTAACGATGTCTTTGGAAAACGTAAAATTATTTGAGTTGTTCAGAAACTCCATAACTTCGAAGGAGTTCGTTTCGGCAATCGTGAAAGAACTTAACGTTGAGGAAGCAAATATAGATAAGTTTGATGATTTAAAAGCCAAACTTTCTCTTATTTACGCCCAAATAAAAGCAAAGTGGCAAAATTGTAGTCGCTCCAAAGGAAATTTTGTTAGGAGACACAAAAACTGGCTAAAAGGGTTTACGCTTATTGAAATTTTGCCAGAAGAACCTCAAACGTCTACGCACCGAAAGAGAGGAAGACCTGCCAAATGTTTGGACGAGTGCTCAAATTTTACTCGAAAGAGAAAACTTGCCGATGCCACTGCCGATATATCCACGGATCATCTATCGGAGGCTCTATCATTAAAGTACAGGAAGGATGATGAAAATATATGGTCGCATATAACAAAGGTGGTTGCTGATGCAAGCCCTTTGCGACTTAATAGGATAAAGGAAAGCATCCCCACACCGCCAAATTCCCTACCTATGGACTACAGCGCTGAAGAGGCTTTGGCATTGTTTATGGAGTTGAATCTGTCCAAGGGAAAATATACTATATTGCGGGATTCGCTAATTCGGCACAATGTCAGTATTCTTCCTGCATACCACAAAATTGGATCGGCTAAACTGAACGCAGTACCACAACCAACGATAGTGACGGAAGTCTCAGCAGAGGTCAAACTTCAAGACCTCATGGATCATACTGCAAAACGCCTCATTGAAAGTTTTTCTGAAAATGAGATGGAGACTCTTCCAGAGAACCTCACACTATTTAGCAAATGGGGCTGCGATGGATCTTCTGGCCAAAGTGCTTACAAGCAAAGAATAGCCACAGATGATGAAGGTATTACAGATGCAAACATGTTTATGGCGTCTGTTGTCCCCCTACGACTAAAAAGTGAAACACTGGAACATTGGAAAAATCCGCGCCCTTCATCTGTTCACTATTGTCGCCCGATATTGTTTAAATACGCCAAAGAATCTTCGGAATTAATCAGGTCTACAGTAACCGACATTAGGAAGCAGATTGAAGATATAAGGCCTGCATTAATTCAAATCAAGGAAGGAACAACCATTGCTGTGAAATATGAATTTTTTCTAACAATGGTAGACGGTAAGGTTCTTAACGAATTGACAAACACTAAATCAACTTTGACATGTGCTTTTTGTAAAAAAACACAAAAGGATTTTCAAAATTTGGATAATTCTTTTATTGAAGAGGAAAATCTGGAATTTGGTATTTCTCCATTGCATGCCAGAATTAGATGCATGGAGTTTATTTTAAAACTTGCATATACTCTTCCGCAAGTTCACGATTCATTTAAGGACAACACTCCAGATAAAGAAAAACAAAGTTTCAGGAAAAAAAAATACAAGAAGATTTTAATAAGAAACTTGGACTGAAAGTCGATTGCCCCAAATATGGATATGGTAATACAACTGATGGAAACTCATCCCGCAAGTTCTTTGAAGAACACAAAACTTCGTCAGAAATAACTGGAGTGGATGAAGATATCATTAAAAGATTGGGTACTATTTTAAATATTCTGAACTGTAAGGAAAAAGTTAACGGCAGTAAATTTGGTGAATATGCGACTAAGACTGCAGAGCTGCTACTGGAAAAATATCCGGGAAAGAAACTAACTCCCACACTTCACAAAATTTTGGCACATGGCCAATCTATAATAGAATATCATTGCCTACCCATTGGGGAGATGTCAGAAGAAGCCCAGGAATCAAGAAACAAGGATTATAAAAAATTCAGAGCCATAAATACTTGTAAAATATCGCGATCAAGGGAAAACCAGGACCTTTTTAATATGTTGGCGGCCACATCAGATCCACTGGTTGCATCCCTTAGATATGTGCGATCCAACACTGAATTGCCAAGTAGTTATTCAAAAGAAATGTTAAGTCTTTTAGATATCCCCTCAAATGTAAATGTTGATGATTATTTTACAAAATATGCTGATATGCGAACAAATATATAATTAAAATTTTCTTCATAAATATGGCGAATATTGCACAGGCAATAAAATCCAACTTCAACAACATATTGCGCAGCTCTCAGACATCGTATCATCACATATGAGTACTTATTTTAAAGCCTGAACATATTCCTTGTAACTACAATTTATTTCATTAAAATATCTTAATTGGATTAGAAAATATGCAAAAAATATGTACATATTGTTCAAGAGCGAATATTGCACAGTCCACAAAATCCAACTTGAACAACAAATTGCGCAACTCGTAGATATCGTATCACCATGTATGAATACTTATTTAAAAGCCTAAAGATTTTTCTTTCAATTGCAATTTAATTCATAAAAATATCTCAATTTGTTTAGAAGATATGATTTTTGCAACGGATTTTCAGCTTTTGAGCCACTGTGCGA
>JBAMAX010004753.1:0-37339 GCA_037043745.1 Chymomyza amoena | reverse complement strand
AAATTGCCGCCCCCCAATTCTTGCCGCCATAGGCAATTGCCTACACTGCCTATATGTTAAATACGTGCCTGCGTGGGAGCCAAGCCTAGGAGAGATATCTTCTAGGACATACGTAACCTATAACTGTGTCGTTTTAAGAGCATACAAGTGCATTTATTTCGAATTTTGACTTGAATAAACTACTAAATTCCTTTAGGCTTAGATGCAAAAAAAAAGCACCATATTCTCCGAATGAGGAAAAACATCTTTAAAATAAGGATAAAATTAGAATATATTAAGAACTACAAAATTTATATTCCTTTTGACCAAAATAGTGTTAACTTTTAAGCGACAACTAATTAGGCTGCCCTCGTATCGTATGCCTTAGCATGAGACAAAATAAAAATGGATAAACTTGGGCCGAACCCTCGCGAGTCGCCAGCAACAGCAACATGATGGCCGCGGTCGCGCTGACGTCACCAGCGACAAATGGCAACAATCAGCGGCAAGCGAAAGACGTTGACAGCTAGGGGGCAGTGCGACGAGGGCTGGCGTGGTATAACGTGCACCACGTAGGGTGCGCATCAGCGGGAGCAATCAACGCATTGCCGACAGGTGGAAACTACGCCAATGAATGTGGCGCCCCTTTGTGTTTCCGTGTGCCTCTCCTCTCTCTGCTGACTGCTGCAATTGACTTGTTGGCCGGCTCGCTGTAGTTGCCAACAACAACAACAACAAAGGTTGTTGCAACTGCCCCAAGCTACTTGCGTAGCTATTTGTTGTTGTTGTTGCCGCAGACTGACAACAAAAGTTTTGGTTGGCTTGACGCTGACGTTGCGCGTTCGTTCGCTTTTTGTTGGTTGCAGTTTGTTGTTGATGTTTGTTGGTTGGTTGGTTGCCACACACACATACAGATGCATATGTAGATATGTGGATACACAGATATACACACATATGCATTAAAAATTCACACTATATGTTTTTGAACGCTTTTGGTAGTTTTTTGTACAGCGAAAATAGAAAATATTTATATTTAACTTGTGGTAAACAATGTGATAAGGTTCAAAAATAATATACAAAGGTATGATAAGTTCAAAACCATATTTTGGAACATATTTTCATTTGTGGAACTTGGCGATGTTAGTTTTTTTGGGAAACAAAAATTACACAGGCACAAAAAAAATTGCGTACGTAAAGTCGGGCGCGAACGACTTTGGGATACCCTGTACCACTAGCTTGCAATAAAATCCGGTTCCTTCACAAAAAACCAAAAACAGAAGAATTTTTTTTTGTCCAATCGTTCCTATGGGAGCTATATGATATAGTCAACCGATTTCGAAAAAATTTGACACAGTGATTAAATACCTTGAAAAAGATCTGAATGCTGAATTTAAACATCTTTACAAGCAAATGAAAAACATCGGATTTTGTATAAAAACCGTTTTTTGGACTGCTTGGTCCTATTGGAGGTATATGATATATTCAACCGATTTGGATTAAATTTAGTATAGTGCTTATGAACTATAAAATACTCACGAATATCAAATTTGGTCCCAATATCTTAACAAACAAACAAACGAAACATAACAAATTTTGTTAAAAAATCGATTTTTTGAAAGATCGGTCCTATGGGAGCTATATGATATAGTCAACCGATTTTGATGAAATTTGGTACTTTTAAATACCAAATTTGGTTACGGTATCTTCATGAACAAACGACTCTTTTTTAGTCAAGGTCGTCTCAAACACCCATATGGGAGCTATATACGATTTATCCCTGATATCAAAAAAATAAAATAAACTTGTCTCCTGTGGAATAATATGGATCTATTGTGAAAGTTTGGTTACTCTAGCTCTTACCATCTCTGAGATCTAAGCGTTCAAACGGACAGACGGACGGACGGACAGACGGACATGGGTATATCGACTTCTCTATTCACTCTGATCATATTGTAGGTAACTTTGGGGTGTCTGCGACGACTCCTTCTATATGTTACATACATTTTCGGCTTGCACAAACTTAATATACCCTTTGTACCATACGGTTCAGGGTATAAAAATATTTTTTCGGTTCTTGAGGTCAGACCATGTTTACAATATGTTTTCGGGGTCACTGAATGCACATCAGCACATCAGGGTTCTGACATAACCTCAGAAAACCTCATACAAAATTTTATTCGAGTCCGTGGGTCAGACCATGTTTATTATATGTTTTGTTGGTTTGGATCCAAAGTCCGAAAAATCTCAGCTTGTCAGGTTGTAGTTTAATTTCCCAGAATATTTTAAAAATAAGTAAATCCCATATTACTTTTAAACAAATTAGTTAGTTCGATTTAAGAAAACAAGATACCTACCAAAGAAACAGCGAATTTCAGAGAACTCATGCGAGATTTAATTGTAAGGCATTCATCATCGGTTTTTGCGTTTTTTTGCTCATTTTTCAACGAAAGTATTCCCCCTAGGTGATTTTTTTCTGTTCAGCGATAACGCTACGAACATTAAACAAATTAATGAGATAACCTGTTTGCTGATAAGACCAACTGAACGTGCTATATAAGAAACGAATCTTAACAAACAAACAAGTTATTCCCATTCAGACATTTAGCAAGATGAAAGTCTTTGGAGCGCTCTTTCTAGTTTTCTGTCTAGCTGTTATAGGTAAATCTTTTAAAAAAATTAAATAAACTTATTACTTTAAGACTTAATTCCTTTTATATAGAAACTTCCGAGGCTGGAAAATGTTTCTATCTGCTAGCTGATCAGCCCAAGTTTAGCTGGTACTCTGCTTTGCATAGATGCCGCCAACATGGTTGGGATTTGCTTCATATAGATGACGAAACGCAGTTGAAACAGGTCTCAGACACTATTATACAAAAGGGTTACTCTAGTGACTGGTTTTGGATCTCCGGCAATGATCTGTCAAATGAAGGTGAATTCTCTTCGGTAACTACTGGACATGGTTTGCATTTTACCAAGTGGTCTGCTGGGCAGCCCGATAATGCCGGTGGTAATGAGAACTGTGTTCACTTGTGGATACAACCAGGAGGTTTCCAAATGAATGATTGGGTTTGCACGGAAAAAGCATATGCGCTGTGCCAGAAGATTTCCGATGACGCGTGCTGAGAAAGCTAACTTAATATTACAGATGTTTAGGATTATTAATAAATTAAAAAATAAAAGGTGATTAGAATTTGAAAAATTATGCACTCTACCTTACGGTGCAAAGGATATTTTAGTTTTCGCAAGCCGAATTGGCTCTATGCTTCACTAGGAGTAACAGGACATAAGAAGAAGAAGAAGCCGAAATGTGTGTAACATATAGAAGTAGATGTCGGAATCTCCCCAAAATTACCAAAAATATGATAAGGGTGACTAGAAAAATGTAGCTCATGTCCGTCTGACTTTCTTTAGGAACGCTTTGATCTCAGAGATCTTAAGATTTGATGGCTTATTTTTTCACAGAAGCAACTTTGTTTTTTATATTGGGGCTATATTATATGTATAGCTTTCAAAAAGGTGTCTGGAAAGAAAAACAAAAGCTTTGATGGATGCGCTCGTTTGTTTATGGATATTTTGTAATTAAACTTGGTCTTTGGTAGTTCTTAAGAGTTAAAAAATCGACTTTAAAAATTCGTGTGTGGTGCGAAATTAGTTGTGTTTCATCTGGTTTTGAAGATACATATATATATTACCAAATGTAATATTTGATATTTGAGCGGAGTAACAAATTTGATCAAAATCTCTTGACTATATCATTAGCCCTCCATAGGATCGATCAGTCAAAAATAAATAGTTTCGGGCAAATTGGGACTGTTTTTGTTTGTTTATGAAAATACAATTTTTTGTTTATTTATGATCTTAAGCAATATAGAGAATTTAATTGCATTGTGATGGTACAGGGTGTCCCAAAGTCGTCCACGTCCGACTTAAAATAAGAATACAAATAAGGTAAGTCGGATACCTTAAATTAAAAATTTTATTAGATTTTTTTGACGAAAAATAAAAATCGTGAAGACATCCAAGCTTCTACTTTTTATCTGGGGATGCTTCTGCTTACTTCAAACTTCGAAACTAAGCCCTCAAATTGTTGACGTACCGCAATTTGTTGCTATGGGTGTAAACATCATAAACATTTTTTAAAAATAGCGACTCGGAAATAGGAATTATAGGGTTCAAAATAAATAAATGCAAAACAAATCGATTTGGATGAAAGTGAAATCTTTGTTTTATTTTTTTTTTTAAGGTATAAATTTGTATTTAAAATTAATATCCCAAAATCTGCTTGTAACTTTAAATATAAATAAAAAATGTCTTTATTTAAAATATGGAAGTGCTTGAAGTTTTATCGTCCTGCGATCCAAAATGATCTATTGACCCCTACACGTCTCAAAGCCCTCCCAAAAGTCTAATGGCCTGCATATTTTTCAGTATTTTGTTTCTTTTCCTAACGAGACCTCGAGTATAATTAAATATAACCATTTGTGACTCGACTGTACCATCGCTACCCGAGGTTATGATAAGCATTTTGTTATAAAGGACTTGGGGTCCACCGCGCCTCCTTCTGTCCGTTACATACATTGCACAAATTTAGTATTTATAGTACAGGGTATAAAAATAAATGCAAAAAAGTTATTTGGAAATCTTTATTGTATAGTTTTTTTTAAGGACTCCTAAAAATAGGATAAATATTTATTTAAAAATTTTATAAAAAAATTAATTTTTAACTCTTAATATAAATGAAAAATTTGTATAAGTTAAATATAGAATTGCCAAAAGCTTTATCGTTCCTAACTGGTGTACTGCGACCTAAGTGAATCTATTTTACCTCGTTCACGGTTCAGGGCTCTCCCAAAAGTCTATAGCCTGCATATACCCCAGTGTCTTATTTGAACTTAGGGTTACAACGATCTCCGATGGGAGAAGTACATGTCCAGAAAGCAGGAGCTTTTTCTTTTCCTAAAGAGTCCTCTACTATAACTAAAGAAAATATATTTCAATATTATAATTTTTATACATACAAAAGGAAAACGTCGCAAAAAGTCGGTTTATGTGACTGATGCCATTAATAAGCATTATTGCTGCAATTTAAAAGTCTTTGTTTTTGTAAAAATATGTAGAATTTTATTTTTATATTTTCATCTTTTATTGAGAAAGCTATTCTATTATTTAATATATATTCTATTGTTAAATATAATATAATAATATAATATTATGTTATATTGCTTATAGAGCGATTCCTTGTTTCCAGTTTACTCTCCACTTTCCGAATTCCTTCCTGCTTATTTAATTCTTCCCAATGTTTTTTGCATTTCTGTTTAATTTGGCATGTATTTTGCTGTCACTGCTCCTGTTGTGTGGTTCACCTTTCGCCTTGATGATGTCCAAAACGTAGAACCAACTATAACAACTCCAACAACAACAACAAGAATGACGCGCTGCCTGCTGCATGCACTTGGCAACAAAATGGCCAAAAGCAGCAACGCACACGTCTGACGTCACTAGCGTCAACACCCCCACCATTGTTGCATGATGCATACCGTTGCACCTGGATGAGGACAACGCAACTCTACACCAACAAGAGCAACAGCAGCACCGTGTCAACGTCGCCTGTCAGCGGCAAGTTCTGGACGGGATGGGGTGGGTGGATGGGTGGATGCTACTACTCCAAAAAGCTGCTTTTAATTTGCTGAAAATTTAATTAATGCAATGCACTCTAGTGAAAAGTGGAGGTCTTCAATTTGAGTGCCGCCAGCAGAAATGGCATACACTAGACATTAAGCTTTAAAGCGAACGAACGGTCACACTGGATGGGGCAGTAGCATGGAGACCTGAATTTAATTTCGATAATGCTTTTTGAGAGTATATCAAGTAGGCTGTACCCAATGTACATATTGCTTATTCACAGAAACAAATTTATTCATGACGCCATTTTGAAATCCCCAAAAACATTAGCTTACAAATTTTGAGCTCATCGAGTGAATGTTGAAAATAAAGAGTTTTTAGGATGATTTTGGGTCAAGTAACACGTACTTTAATTTTTTTTAAGAGTTTTTGAGATTTTTCGAAAAATATATAGATATTTTTTAAGAACTTTTTATATCTTAAGTACCCAGATAATGTGAGGAACTCAAATTGCATTTTATAAAAAGAAAGAAAACTTCGGAAAATATGCGTTTTAGAAAAAACAGAAGGTAGATCCCAATAAGTCTAGGGAATTCCATTATTGGTTCTTGAACTATATGTCATTTATATCAGCAACCAAAACTCGGGTTCAATTTTTGTTTTTTGTCTATATCTTTATATATATCAAAAAATAAAAATCTAGTTCTAGGGATCTAGTTTTTTTTTCTAAAAACAATAAAAAATTGGATCCAATATTTGGTTTATATGTTATATAACTTCATCGTATCAAAAATTAAATTTGAATCCAGTTTTTGGTTCATGATCTTTATATTTATTTATATGCCGCAATGTCTGAGCTCGGTATCCCTGCGAAGCTGATAAGGCTTTGCAGAATGACGTTGAGTAATTCCTGCAGCTCCGTCAAGGTAGGAAAGGACCTCTCCGAGCTTTTTGATACCGTGCGAGGTTTCAGACAAGGCGACCCCTTATCATGCGACCTCTTCAACTTCGTCATGGAGAGCGTTCTGCGGAAGGCCGACGTACATCACCATCTCCTTGCGTACGCCGACGATATCGACATCATTGGGCGTACCAAGCGAGATGTCACCGCGGCCTTCAGTACTATCGAACGGGAGTCTGCGAAAATGGGTCTGGCGGTAAATGAGGGCAAGTAGGGACGTGCGGCGGCTTGGGTCCCAGATTACTGCCGAAGCTATACTTTCGATGTTGTCAAGGAATTCATCTACCTTGGCACCGCCGTTACCACCGACAACGATGTCAGCCTGGAGATCAAGCGCAGAATCACTCTTGCCAACAGGTGCTATTTCGGTCTCAATAGGCAATTGAGTAGTAGAGACCTCTCTCGCGCGACAAAACTATCACTCTACAAGGCACTCATCCTTCCAGTGCTTCTTTACCGCGCGGAAGCCTGGACCGTGTCGCTAACTGATGCAGCTGCCTTGGGAGTTTTCGGGAGGAAAGTACTGCGCAAGATCTTTGGTTCTATTCGAGTTGGCGATGACTACCGCATACGCACCAACCAGGAGCTGTATGAGCTCTTCAACGACATGGACGTTGCTCTGCGTATCAACATCCAGCGGCTTCGCTGGCTCGGGCATGTCGTTAGGATGGACGGGGATGCTCCAGCTAGACGTGTGTTCGATGCGGTAGTCAGCGGCCGTAGGCGGAGAGGACAACCGTGTTTGCGTTGGAAAGACCAAGTGGAAGAGGCCCTGTCTTCGCTCGATGTGACCAACTGGAGAAGGCGCGCGCAATGCTGAGGCGCCTGGAGAGATGTTTTAAGGCAGGCCGTAATCCGGTAATCGGGTTGTTATGGCCACATAAGAAGAAGAAGATCTATATCTTTATCTATATCAAGAAGCAAACATTCGATTCCTTAGATTAATTGAGATCTAGTTTCTTTTTTTTTTGGAAATTACATGTTTTTCAAAATTTTTTCCTTATGACTTATTTTTTAGCCTATAGTAATATTTTGTTTGGCAAAAACTTTATTTGACCAAATCTGAACACTAATATCATTCGTGAAAATTTAAAAGAACTCGAAATCATTTCATTGTAGCTTTTTAATGAGCTAGTTTGTCTTTTGCTGAAGAGGTAAGATTGCATTGGGGATCCTGAGAAACTGAGAATTTAATGTTCACTACTCGATTTGTGGCAAAGAAAATCCTGAAATGCGTATTTTTCGGTTGTTTTCTCGGACAATGGATATTAGGGTTAAAATTGTATTCAGTTATTTGTGGATGTCTCCTGGACAAAATGTTTGTGTGAAAATGGCGAATTTCGTGCCAAATCCGTTATTTGCAGAAAGTATTTTTTTTTTGGGGTTTTCAAAACTTAGCTGGAGGGAATCAAGAGGAAAGTTCTACCGAACCTGCCGTTGAAAGCACATATTGCTCATATAAAGACCTCCTTAATGGGAACTTGATTCGTGGATAGAGCGATATCTTATGTACTCCCCTCATACATACATATAAGGTACTCGAATATTTTCTTGTTCCAATCAAAAATCGTGTTTGTGGAAACTACTTAATCTCTAAATAGACCCTTTAATATAAAATTATTATTATTGTAGATTGTGAACTAGAATGAGAACTTTTCATTATTAGGAGATAGCCGCCAAAACCATTTACTATTGGAGACGATCAAAAAGAAAGCCATGCGCAACCTACCATTTTCCTCAGATATTGCTTCATCCTATAATATTATTTCTTATTCCATTCGAAAGACATCCTTGATGGGAACTTGATTTGAAAAAATCAAGCGGTATCTAATATTCCCACATTCATTTCTTTTTGTTCCATATAGATGCAATATACAATTATAAACGCATCAGCAACACACATCCTTCACATTCTTAAATTGTTTTGAAAAATATTTCACCTAATTTAAGAAAATGTTTAATTTCAATTAGCGGCATTGCAACATTTGGCTGTCATGCAAAATGGTTCGTTGCAAAACAATTTTATAAAATATTTCACTTTACAAAAACAAGAAGAAAAAAAAGTAAAACACTTTTCACGATCACTTGACTGGGGCACTAGCCAGTAGACCGTAAAAAAACACGGCAGTTCTAGTATTTTTCTTTTTTTAAGGCCACAACCAAAAGTCGGGCAGTAGCAGTAAAAAGGATAAAAAAAAAATACACTGCCTGGCGGAAATGTGCATTACGCTAATTAATTCTTGATATATGGACTTTGTGGCCAAAACAGCGCCACAAATGGCGAAAAAAATACTTCTAGCGAAATAAAGAGTAGCAAAAAACGTAGCAGTTGTTGTAAAAAAATTGCTTGCTCTAAAGTCGGGCATGACCGACTTACGTATACGCTGTACTTAAAATGGAAGTCGACTCTATAGATTCGAAAATATATTATTTCGCCTAACAATAAAGTGGGAACATTGTTTAGTGTGACCGTATGTTTTTAGCATATAGTCTCTGAAGCAGTTTTCCATTGAAAAAATTTTGAATTTGGATCACTTTTAATAGCGAAATGTTTGAAATTAAAACTCGATTTAAAAAGCATCCATAAAAATATGTTACCTAGGTAGCGTCATAATATGGCAAACAGCATCGTATAATTTAAAAAATAAATTAAGTTCACAATTAAATGTAAATAAGTTAATCAACTTTCAAATTTTTTAATTTAGCTACGAAAAGCCAGTCAGCCAAGGCAATCATGGATTTACTACACCAAAAAAATCGTATACTGATTTCTATTAAAAAAAAACGTAAATATATCAAAAAACTTTTTTTTTATAATATAGATAATTTTACATATTAATTATTAAATAAATTATTCACTAATTACAAATGAAAGCGAATTGTTGCTAGCGTCCTAACGCACTTACTGCTTGAATGAGTTATGAATTGTAAGCCGCTTTCAATGAATTCAAATCCAAGATGCATATAAAGCATTTTACCAAATTTAAACAATATCGCTTGACTATATCATATAGCTTCAATAAGGCCCAGGGCTGCCAGTATTGGCTATTTATAGCCAAAGTGGCTATATTTGATCAGCTGTGGCTAGAAAAAATATCATTCTTGGCTATGGGCCATAGCCACTTTTAGCTATTTTATGTAGGAAGTTGGCTACTTTTGGCTATATTCCGTCCGCCAGATGGCTATACTGCCGTAACTTTTACTGGCAGCCCTGATAAGGCCAATCTTCTAAAAATCGATTTTTGAACAAAATTTGTTGTGTTTCGTTTGTTTGGGAAGATATTGGAATTCAATATGGCACTTGGAAGTTTTATATATGTCTTAAGCATTGCATAAATTTTTAATAATATCGGTAGACTATATTATATAGCTCCCATAGTAGGAATCGGTTCAAAAAAACGTTTTTATGCACAATTCGTTGTGTTTCGTTTGTTTGTAAAGATATTTGAACTTAATTCGGCATTCAGATCTTTTGTAAGGTATTAATGCACTGTGTCAAATTTGAACGAAATCGGTTGACTATATCATATAGCTCCCATTGGAACGATCGGTCAAAAAAAAAAATATATTTGCTTAAAAACTCTTCTATTTTTGGTTTTTTATGAAAGAACCGGATTTAATTGCTAGCTAGTGGTACAGGGTATCCTAAAGTCGTCCGCGCCCGACTTAAAATTTTTTTTATTTTTAATTTGTTAAACTTCACCAAAGTAGCAAAATCAAGTAATTTTATGCTCGATTTTGGGGCAAGGACGAATATCCTAATTTGTAGAATTCCAGAAATGCGCACCTGATTCAGTTTTTACACGGTAAAAAGGTTCCAGAAAAAAAGTGTTAAAAAAGTCAAAATCTTCCTCTACTATGTTACAATTCCTAAACTTAATTTGTAAAAGATTAGATTAATGCCAAAATAATTTGTTCTTTTAAATATAATTATAAATCTAAATCTAAAAAGTTTTTCTAGATTGGGTTATTAGAAGACCGTGTAGAAAAAGCCATTGGGTGTAATTCAAATTTATGTCCGAAATTCTTGAATTAGAATAACGATTGCTTTAAATTCGGATTAATAACACAGGTCTACAAATACAGGGGTCATGTGAGTTGCCGAGCTAAGGGTTATTTCCGAAGTAATTTGGTGCGTAGAATCCGAATCCGGCGTCACTGACCCATCACGTCAGGATTTTGAGATATTTGAGGTTATGTACCCAAAAACGGCGTTTTTTCTACCTTTGAGGTTATGTACAGGGCGCAACATTTTTTGCGGTCTTTCTCCAGTTACATCATTTAGTACAACTCTACCCTTTAATTTAAGGGTTCAAGAGATCAATTACGATTTTTTTTCGCAAAATTATGGCTTTTCGAAGTTACGAGTACAAAATTATTATCTCAAAGGCTTATTGCAAATGCTAATGACGTCGAAGGGATATATCTCGTAACTTCGAAAAGCCATAACTTTGCGAAAAAATCGTAATTAATCTCTTGAACCCTTAAATTAAATGGTAAGAGTTGTACTAAATGATGTAACTGGAGAGAAAGACCGCAAAAATTTGTTGTGCTCTGTACATAACCTCAAAAGTAGGAAAAAACGCCATTTTTTGGTACATAACCTCAAATATCTCAAAATCCTGACGTGATGGGCCAGTTCTGACGCCGGATTCGGATTCTACGCACCAAATTACTTCGGAAATGACTCTTAGTTTTCCAACAACTGAACCATGTTGACCTGTGTAATTTTTTAATTTGTTAATTAAATTCTTATAAGCCATTAACTAAGTTTCTTAAGATGTTAATAATGAGAAAAATATAAAATATTTATATCTATCTATATAATATTAAAAATTCAAGTTTAAAAATTGGATTGTGGCTTATTATATTATTAGTAATATATTATTATACTTGACACAAGTTTAATCTTATATATAAAATTCTCGTGTCACAATGTTATGTTCTTTGAAGCTTATGGACTCACGAACGGCTGAACCGATTTGGCTAATTTTGGTCTTGAAATGTTCGTGGAAGTCCAAGGATTCTTTAAGGTTGAGAAAATATAACAAAATTGCGACGAAAATACTAAAAAGGACAATTTGATTATCCAATACAAAATTTTTTTTTTAATTTAGGTTGGCATTGTGTACATTGTCAGATTAACTAATATTTTTTAGTTAATTGTTATAAATTTTATTTTATTGAGGCACACAAAATTTCATGAGTATCGGTCCAGCCTTTTCAGAGGAGTATGGTAACTAACATTGTGAAACTAGAATTTTATATATAAGAAGAAACTTATGTTTTACGTGCTATGGGTGTTCTCATGAACGAGTCGATGAATTTCAAATCTGATTTTTGCGTGTGTTAGAGGTCAATGCGGAGGTTTTAAGCCTATAGCGATGTGTTTGTGTGAATTGGTTCGTGAGATATACGCATTTTTGTGAATATTGGTTTTTGTGTGAACATACTCCTCCGAAACGGCTAAACCGATTCTCATGAAATTTTGTGTGCTTATTGGGCAGGCCTGAGAATCGGCCAACATCTATTTTTCATACCCCTAAGAGATAAGGGTTGCCACTCCTAACATTCCTGGCAAATCAAGTGAATTTAAAAACTCGGTAGGATAATTTACAATTTCATCAATTTTAGAAATTAATATTGATTTAGTTATTCCTTTCCAAGAAAGTTTTCTTAAGAAGAAAGGAATTCTGCGATTTTTGCTTACAATTCATGTTTTGATTTCTGTATAAAATACATATGATCAGATCAATATTTGCACATTATGCAATTTCGTGAATTCGCCACAAAAATAAATCATTGGAAGAAAATAAAGATCTAGACGAGCGAGCGAAGCGAGCATGCCGGAGGCCGGCTATATAAAATAAAAATTTTAGTTTTTTTTTTTTAATTGAATTATTTTTGTACCAGTTTCTTATAAATTTTTCTGTAGTTATTTTACTATATGTTATTGTGTTTCGATCTCAAATAATAAATTTTTATAAGAACATTTTTTTTTATTTTGCACACTATTTTTTAATTTAAGACTTTGTTCACTTAACACTAGTGTGCCACAACTCTTTTTAATGAAAAAATTTTGTTTTTAAGCCTAGACTGGCTTTTTTTTCAGTGTAATAGTCTATACTTTGTAGAGAGAAGAAGTGCAAGCATTAAAATATAATTTTTTGATCCCTTACATATAAAATTACACATTAAGCTAAAAATAATTGATCATACTTTAAAATTAAAAAAAAAATTGTTTTTAAACAAAATATTGGCAAACAAAAAACAACATTATAAATATAAAATAATTTAAAAATTTTTACATTGTTCAGAATTTTTATTTCCCTTATAAAATTTTGTAACGTACTCTTTGGGATTCTAGCTTTTTATGTATTTTCAATTTAAAAGACTTACTTTCCAAAAAAGAATATTTTTTAATATTTAAAAAGTTTTGTAATGATATAATTATTCGCTATGAATCGAAACGGATTGAATAACTTTTTTTCGTCTAAGACTTTCTAAACAATTTGGATTTATTTCCCAGCTGAAGTCGGAAAGTCAATTAAAAATGAATAGATTTAGGTATGTGGGATCAAAAATAGTAAATATTTTTTTTTTTAATTTTTAAATATTTATTTACAAACAGCTACTGAATGTGATTAAAACTATCTTATTTTTATAATAGAGTCAAAGGTTCTCAACGGAAATGTATTTATTTTTTTTGCATACCTATTTTCAACAAAAATATGATACAAAAATAAATACATTTTGTAGTAATTATTTGACAAAGGAGATCAAAATTAGTCCATTTATTCATTATTTTTTTGGTATATTAACAATATTGCTAATTTTTCACTATTTTTCGAATAAATAAAATTTGGCAACTGTGTTAAAAGTCCCAGAAATGCTATTGTGCAAATTTGGTATCCCCAACTCTGAGATCAGTGATGATATATAGACAGACATATCTAAATATTTGGCTTGGTTATTTCTGCTGAACATGAAAATTTGCAACGTATTTTTCTGCTTGTTACATACGCTTTGACGAACTCAATATACCTTGAGAAGTTCTCAGTGAGTTACAGAACGCATAATAATAGCAACTACATTTGCTCCACTTTTTATATTTTTGCTCTCAAAAATAAAACTATTTAAAGACCTGAAGTTGCAACAAACTAACAAACAGATAAAAATTAAAGTTCTACGAAAATGTCAGCTATTCGCGCTGCTTTAGGCTGGAGAAAGTGAAAAGTTCTTGGGTCTGTCTGCCAAAGAGCAGATCCTGTATCCGTTTTTATTTTTCTAGCGCACACCCATAAATAGAAACACATTCACATCCACAGACAGATTCACATGTGTCTTCAAACGTATGCAACTGACAGGAAACTGTTCGCTGTAACCGCCAAAATGCGGCAACATGCAACAGCAACTTCAGCGACAGCGACAGAGCTAGAGGACAAGGATGAGGATGAGGATGAGCACAAGGACGAGTACGAGAATGTTGGCAGCTTTGGCGTAGCTTCCGTTTAAGCGCGGCGCACAGACCGTGCTACCGACGTCGCAGACATAAATATGCTCCAGTGGAGTAGATGACGAAGGGATAAGATCCGGTGAGATACTGCTAGGGAAATTTGAACTAAGTTAAGATTTAAACCAAGACTCTTAGGTATAGATACTCTTCATTTCGTTTGTGATTTGCAACACTAATTTGTCGTGAATTCGATTTCCTAGATTACCCCTTTAAGCTAAGCCACTGCCTTGCTTCAAGCAACATATAGAACTGAGAACTGAATCCTGCTCTTAGCCCAGTCAAGTGCTAAACGCGTAGCATGCTGAGAACTTTCTCACATATGCATGAAATATGCAACAGAGCTGCAGCTGTGCAACTGGGTGGCCTGAAGGGGGGGTTGCATGCCGCAGCGAAAGTGCGCGGAAGCAATAAAGCATAGCTCAAGAACAACAACAACAGTTGCTGCAGCAACAATTGAGCTTGTTGCAACCGTGTTGCAAGTGCTTTAAAGCTGAAGTTGCGGCAGATTTCTATTGCCATAATGTGCGGGCGGCATTTGTATTTAAGTGCAGCAATATTTTAACAAAAAAAATATATATAAAATTGTTTTATATAGTAAATCCAGAGCATATGTTTCTTATATACAATTTATGCTTTGAATGTGTGCTGTGTAATGGATTGTAAATATTGATTGTTTATATGAAGGAATTTAAGCTTACGTGAAACCAAATTATGGACAGTGTGGGGAATGGCGTCAGGGTTGGCCACATTTGTAATTTGTGCAAATGATGGTAAATATTTCATATAATTTAGTTATTTACATGATATCAATTTGTAAATAATCACAAAATTTATCATAGTACATATATGATATCATGTTTGCATAAAAAATTTGATTTTCAAGATGCGAACAATCCATCAAAAAATCCAATGATCATCGAGCCTGCCAAAATTCTTCGTCACCCCTATCATCCCCTTTTCGTTATCCTTGCCATCACTTCAATTCCAAGCGTAAGTTTCATTGCTGGTCTATTGCCCAAAACTTCTGATTATGAAACTTCTTAAAAGTGTTTTTGGAGAGCGTGGAAAATCGCTTGATCATTGTACGATTTACACTTATAATAGATAGTAATAATTATTATTATTAGGGACATATTCATAATTTATAGAAATTTTAAACGTAGTCATTCACAAAAGTTATTAACAAAGGATTTCCAGTGCTCTCTGATAACTCGATTATTGATTTCCCGGTCTCCTAGTTGGGCGTCCTGCGCTAGGTCATTTTTGGCTTGCCTCTGGATCGAATGCATGCGGTATCTCATCATAGTCTTTGCAAATCTATTTAATTGTCCAAAGGCGGCTCTAGCTTTACAAATTCTGCAGTCTACAATGCTCCTCCGAATGATGTAATTTGGCTTCCAAGGTACTCGAGTTTGTCAACGTTTTCCATGTGCAACTTGTTGATATTAAGGGCGCTTGTATTAGTGGGGCTTACCCACAAACTTTTCGGTTTTGAGCAGTTGATTTTAAGACCGATTTTTGAAGCTTCTGTGGTGAGTCTATCAGGCTGGGGTTGAAGGTCCGAATGACGGAAAGAAATAAGTACAACATCATCCGCATATTCTAGATCTCCTTGGTAACGGTTAAATTTCCAGTTGATTCCAAATACCAAATCAAAAACGGTGATAAAGAGCAAGGGCGGCAGAATGCATATTTTTTCACACCGCAATTGCATTCAAAAGGATCGCTTAGTTGTCCGCCGTGTAAAACTTGGCTTGAGAATCCAGTTTATGATGCTTTTATGATATTCATAATTTTGTCTGGAATACCTCTAGCTCGAAGTGCCAACCATATTCCTTCCCTATCAAAAGCGTCAAACGCTTTGAGAAAGTCTATGAAAACTAAATATAAAGTAGAGTTGACTTCTTCGGATTGCTCTCTGATAATAAGTACAGTGTTTGTTAGATCTATACAAGATCTTTGAGGACGAAAGCCAGCTTGATTTCTACGTAGAACGTTGTTACATGAGTGACTCAGAAATGTAGAATCTGGTTGAGGATTTTCATAATAGTTCGCAGGAGAGAGATACCCCTCCAGTTAAAGCATATTTGTCGGTTTCCCTTCTTCGGAATCTTGATAATTACCGATTCCTTCCAGGATTTGGGCACATTTTCAGAAGTCCAAACAGCTTCTAAGATCGGAGTTAGCTTTGTGCCATCAAGTGAGCTTTCGCTTGGAAGCAGACAACGGCAATTTTGTCTGCTCCCGGAGCTTTGCCTTTTTTAGGGTGTTCATAGCAGTTTCAATTTCCTATGATGTTTTTATTGGCCTTTTTATATTATGTCTCCTTTAGATCGGGAGATTCTCATTGGAGCTATTGTTACAATTTAATGTTGCTTCGAAGTATTTCTTCCAAACTTCTAACTGTTCATTCTGAGCACTAACCACTTTCCACTTTTGCCACTTTCGTCTTCTATAGAGCTAGTCGTTGCAACCTGCATCCTACCTGCAATAGTTTTTACCAGACTATGAAAATTTCTCATATCCCCTTTTTAAGCCGCTATATTTGCATTTTTTGCCAGATCGTCATCAATAATAATAGTATCTAAAAGTATCTAATATTTTTTTTGCAGTGTATGTCATGAATACTGATCATTTGCTTAAATCGCAAATTCCCCGAAAATGGCGCTTCCCTTTCAAGCTGTAGCTTCCTAAGCCCCTTGGGCTACTGCTGATAATTGCTTAAAGACCAACTATGTCGAGTGCCATCATGATTTGTGAGATTTGGCGAAAAAAGAAGAAAAAAACCAGTTCTAACCTTATAAAGACATCACATCCACAGACAGTACATAAATATCGAAAGTGAAGTTAATGCTGCGGCTGCTGCTGACGAGCCAAAGTCAAACCAAACCAAAAAAAAATTAAATAATATCGAGCATAAAAGATCGCTGGGCGGATCTCTACGGAGCTGGAACAGCTGCCACATTGAACGTTTGGCTGACTGGCTGAATGATTGAGGTGCTTGCCGCAAGCTGATCTCGATCTAATTTAGGCGTATTAGTTACCCAAAATGTTGCAAGTTGCTAGCAACAAAAGATAAGAACCAAAAAACATTTCGTTGTAGACCTTTTATTGTTTCCAAGCAGTAGATGCACCCTTGGTAGATAAAATTGCCGCTCATGCTGAGGCCAGGCCAAGGATATGCTTGGCAGCCGGTATCCTTGCGCAGCGCAGCGCAGATAACGCCCTACTAATGGCTTTATTAGTAGGCAACCAAGACGCAACCAGGACGCACATGTATGCCACATGCCCGAAACAATTTCAATCTCAATTTTGTGGCAGACGGCAACACTTTGAAGTGCTCGAGCAGCGATCATTAGCGATTACGATTCGTTCCGAAAAATTGCTCAAGTGGGCGACAAATTGTAGCAGTGCACAATATTTTGGCAGCCTTTGTAGGCAACTGTACACCTAAGAAGTCAAATGTCAGACCATATACATAAGACGTCAGGCATATTTGATTAATGTATGGCATAAAAAATAAAGCCCCCTTAAGAATATAAAAAAATATTTTCATTTTCACTTTCTTTTTTTGGTTTTGTTTTTTTTATGATACAGGACATGGAAAAGAACTTGAAAATTGTCATAAAAAAGGCGAAAAATGCCTGATACAAATCAGTAGAGAGGGAGATATAATAAAACTCATATAATAAGCTGGAACAAAAAATTCATTTTAACATTTTATTATCCATTTCTTTTCATTTTCATGGCTTTTCCTGCTGCTCATATTAATCAGTGAAACGTTAAGTGTCAGCCAAAATGTCGAGTAACATTCCTCCAAGACATTCAAGACCTTCACACCTTTAAGCCACAACAATGACGATAAGCCAACGAAAACAATCGAAACTTTTCAGCCCTGGACAAAGTGAGTACAATTGTGTATAGCATTTGAAATGAGTTGTGTCTTGGGGGCTGTGCCCAGTTTATGTCTTTTTATGAGTTTTATGTGCATTCTTCTAATGAAAAGAAATTAAAATTATATCCATCCATATACCATGTACTTAGATAAAAACGCGCCCGAAATCATTTAACAAAAATGCACAAATTGTGTTCTTGAAGCAAGTGTCATTAAATTTCGGGCTTGTTATTTCAGTACTATGGACGACTATTTTGGGTATGCAAAGAGCCATGGGCATCGTAAAGTCCCCCCAAACCAAACTGCACATAAAATTTAATCATATATCGTACATACAAACTAGACGTACTTGTAAATAAGATATTTTAAGGGTTTTGTTTACGAGTTTTATTATTTTATTATAGCCAATAGATATTCGCTGAATGGGTAATTAAAAATATATTGGAATCGCCAGGGCCTAATAAAGGAATATAAGGTTGTCAAAAAAGTCTTGCGGTATTTTTATTGAATTTTCAATTGTTCATAAAATTGGTTATAATAATGCGATTTAAGTCAAATATGCGCCGTTTTGTTCGATGACGAGTTCCCAACGAGATGCCAACTTCATAATGCCCCTCTTATAGAAGCTCGCTTCCCTATTGTCAAAAAACTCGGAGAGCCAATTTTCACAGGACTCTCTTGTGGACAACTTCCGATTACCAAGCGCGTTCGTCATGGACAGAAATAGGTGGTAATCACTTGGTGCGAGATCCGGACTATACGGTGGATGCAAAAGAACCTCCCATCCGAGCTCCCGGAGCTTCTGGCGCGTCACCAAAGATGTGTGTGGCCTGGCGTTGTCCTGATGGAAGACAATTCGGCCTCTGTTGATCAAAGATGGCCTCTTCTGCATGAGTGCTGCATTCAAGCGGTCCAGTTGTTGGCAGTACAGGTCCGAATTGAGCGTTTGGCCATAGGGGAGCAGCTCATAGTGGATGATTCCCTGCCAATCGCACCAAACACACAGAAGAACCTTCCTGGCCGTCAATCCAGGCTTGGCCACCGTCTGGGCAGCTTCCCCGCTTTTCGACCACGACCGTTTACGCTTCACGTTGTCGTAAGTGACCCACTTTTCATCGCCAGTCATCATCCGCTTCAAAAACGGGTCGATTTTGTTGCGATTCAGAAGCGATTCGCATGCATCCATACGGTCAAAAATGTTTTTTTGCGTCAAGTCGTGTGGCACCCATACATCGAGCTTCTTTTTCAATCCAAGCTTCTTCAAATGGTTTATAACGGTTTGATGACTCATGCCCAGCTCTTGGCCGATGCTACGGCTGCTACTATGCCGGTCTCTTTCGATCAATTCAGCGATTTTATCGCAATTTTCGACAACAGGCCTTCCGGACCGTGGCGCATCGTCGATCACCTCTGCACCAGAACGAAAACGTTGAAACCATCGTTGTGCGGTGGAAATGGAAACTGTATCGGGTCCATAAACTGCACAAATTTTATTGGCAGCATGAGATGCATTTTTGCCTTTATCGGAGTAGTACTGTAACATATGCCGTATTTTCTCTTTATTTTGCTCCATGTTTGCGACGCTATAACTCACGAACGACTAAAAGCAAACAACAATTAATCAAACACGTGTTAGCACGTGAAAAGAGCTTTCCAAAAAGCTCTAGCGTGAACCGATGCGACGAATACAACTAGAACTACGCGCTTGCAAAGACAAGCTTGCGGAAATACCGCAAGACTTTTTTGACAACCTAATATGATAGTAAAAATGACAGCTTAGTTTAGTTCTCAAGAGATTTCTATATTTTTGATAATGTGCTAAATTTATGTTTTTAAAAACTAGCAAAATAAATAAATTTTTGTATAATTCGGTCGAGAGATGGACACCTGAGGACTTAAATTTATGATTTGTCGATTTTGGGTTTATGATTTGTAAAAATGGCAACAATAAGGTTCACCACAGAGCACTTTCAGATATGGTATACCTCCATTTATGATGATTTAAATGTATTTCCATACTAAATGCAATTGCGAAATTCCTTCCTTATTTTGTTGATATCCAACAATAATAATTTTTACTGGCCACTAAGCCCTCCTGATTTGACTCCACAAGTCGTTTATTTGGGGTATACTTGTCACAAAAACTCCTTAATATACATTCGGTTAGAAAAAAAAAAATTATATTTAAAATAAATTTTAGACCCATAATTTATTGGGCAAAATTACCCCAAAGAATCAAAATCGAGAGCTTTTAGACACAGCAAAATGGCGTACGTAAAGTCGGGCGCGGACGACTTTGGGATATCCTGCACCACTAGCTTGCAATAAAATCCGGTTCCTTCATAAAAAACCAAAAACAGAAGAATTTTAAAGCAAACATTTTTTTTGACCGTTCGTTCCTATGGGAGCTATTTGATATATGCAACCGATTTTAATAAAATTTAATGCAATGCTTAAGACCTATACACAACTGACAAGTGTCAATTTCCAATATCTTCACAAACAAACGAAACACAACAAATTTTGTTCAAAAATCGATTTTTTGAAGATCGGCCATATGAGAGCTATATGATATAGTCAACCGATTTTGTTCAAATTTGGCACATTGCTTAAGTGGTCTTAAAAATTTCTAAACGCCAAATCTGGTTACGATATCTTTATTAAAAAACGAAATATAGCGAAATTTTCTTTAAAAAAGTTATTTTGGCCGATCGGTCCTAAAGGAGCTATATGATATAGTCAACCTATTTCGATCAAATTTGGTACAGTGATTGGGAACTATAAAAATCTGTCGAGTGCCAAATTTGGTTGCGATATCTTCATAAACAAACGAATTATCCATCTAAAACTTTTGTTTGTTTTTCGAGGTCTTCTAAAGCACCCCTATGAGAGCTATATAATTTAACCCGATATCAAAAAATAATATAAACTTGTCGCCTATGGAATATCATGGGATCTAATGTGAAAGTGTGGTTACTCTAGGTCTTACCATCTCTGAGATCTAGGCGTTCAAACGGACAGGCGGACGGACGGACAGACGGATATGGGTATATCGACTTCTCTAGTCCTTATTAATATTTTAGGTAACTTTGGGGTGTCTCCGACGACTTCTTCTGTATGTTACATACATTTTCGACTTGGACAAACTTAATATACCCTTTGTACCCTACGGTACGGGGTATAAAAAAAGATCCCTCTTAATCTATAAATATTTTGTTTGGAGCAGCAGCGAATCTTAAGTCAACCATTTCATACATTAATGTATCGATCCATCGAACTACAGCTACAATTTTTTGAATGCTTAAATTTATGCAGAAACCACGAGTCCAAAAAAATCCTTCACACGTGGATTATAAGATAATCGTCAAAAATCCCTTAAATGTAAATGACTGCCAGTAATTCACAATGGAGTCAACCCCACTACTACTTCGGATCTTTTGAGATTCGTGTTTTTCAATGATCGAAAATCAAAACAAAAATATCGATTATCGGAAAAAGATAAATAACATCGATGTTACTTCCAGCAGTAGTTCCTATTGCTGCTCTTCAAAGGCAACGGCCTTACCTTGGGATAAGGTATTTTGGATTTTGATGTTACTGTGGCCATCACACCACGTACTCTTTCTCTCTGTAGCTTCATTAAATGCTGGATCTCCTCCTGCTTTGTAGTGAACTTTGTTGGTGTCGTCAAAATTTTCTTGATGCATAGAAGCAAAGTTGAGCATCTTCTTGAGAGTTTTCACTTTGTTTGTTATAATGGTTTTAATTCGAAATGGCATTTTGCTGTCTTCAAGGCGTTTGCTATCCAAGAATACAGAATGTTTAATAAGTCGTGCTTAACGTATCTATATCTTCCACATTGGAGATTTCTGAAGGACGACAGAAGGTAACTTCCTTATGTCTAGCTGTATTCAGTTCCAACACAGACATTGAGCGTCTATCGTATTTATCTTATACTGCCGCTGATCCGGGATGGTTATCGTAAGTGGATGATCTTTCGGTGAAATTATTGATTGGCGAGCGTCAAAGCCGAGATTTGAATGCTTTGAGCGGCCACCAACACAAATGAGTCAAAAATCAATATTTTTTAAATATTTAATTATGAAATCATTTACTTGGGATTGGCTGCTGCTACGAACATAAAGCCATGATACGTTCCTAGCCTATCTATAAAAACATATCGAAAATCCTCTCTGCATTAAGTCTAAAATTTGCGCAAATAAAAGGAATCCTGAAAAAAGTGGGTACCGCATTGACCAATCTAAACGCTATCAAAAAATACGTCAGTCTCCAACTTAAAACCCAAAAAAAAAATTGTTTTTATTAAATTTTGCTTCTACGCCTACGCTCTGATATTTCCTAAAAACGCTTCAAATTTCCTATTTCGAATTGCCCACAACCCAATTATGTGTTCGATCTTAATTACTTGTGCCCCAGTTGAAACCATTTTTTATTGCCACAAGAAAATATCAAATTCATCTGAAATTCATAACCACAGAGTCATACATATTTATTACCCGCACTTCCTGTAATCGGTCGCCAATCGTCGTATTTCAAGCGCTGACATTGAAACAATTGTTCTCAGTAGCTCTTGAGCTCCTTCAAAGATCATCCAAATAATTTAAACAAAGGCGTAGTCGAGCTAAAGGATATGTTTAACTGACATGCTACCGATACTGATACCTACTTAATATAAAATTCGAGAAGCCAATTCAAAAACGTAGCAAACGTTTTGCCTCTGATCGGATCAATGTGATAAAGTTGAGCAGAGGTAAGCCGGGGTAAGCAGCAGGGTTATCCAACCAGGCTGGTCTGAATCAACTTCATTCAAGCGAAAATGTCAACAGTGTCTACACATAAGTGGGACGATGTCTCTGCTGGAAACAAAGGGAGCCAAAACAAATGTTCGAAAGGCAAAAAAACAAAAGGAATTTATGACTTGTGTCACTTTCAGCGCCATCAACTCGTAACTTAGACGCCGCCAGACGCCATGCCCATACCCATGCCCATGGCCATGTCCATGCTCATTCCCTATACAGGGAAATTCCTCGTATGCGCGCTTGAAAATTAAGATACCAAAATGCTCAAGGAGCACAGCCACAGATCACATCGTAACATTGGACCATTACGACGGACCGACCAGACATGCCCATAGCTGATTGTACCAAAGCAGGCGACACTTGTGCCCAAGATCGCTCAAGCGTTGTTGTCGTCGTCGTCGTCAGCGTCGTTGTGCTGCCAACTCGGTTGCAGCCTCGTCAACGAGCTCTTTGAGATAAGTGCGTGGCGATAAGCCCGACAGACGACAAACGACAACGATTCCACGTTGCGTTGTTGCGTTTCTTTGCGCATGCGCAAAATGTTTTGCCCAAGAGCTCGGCAAGAGCAGATCCCGCCGCTGCATGTGAATGTAAATGTGCCTGGGGCCACGGCAGCTGGCGAGGCTTTGTAGCGATAGGCAGTCATCAGTAGTTGCCCATTCAAGGAGCTTGCACAATTGAACACTTAAATGGTTGCGTGTAACGCACTTGGGCGACAAAATGTTTTGGGCGCCTTCTTGGTTGAGTAATGTGCAGGGGCGTGCAGTAAAAGGGGTAGCTCAGTATGTTGTTGCAAGGTTTAGAAGTTCAATTTGGCCTAAATTCTTCTAAAAAGTTAAGATTGTTGTGTCTGATCAGATGATCAATAGGCAGCTAGATCTTGTCAAGAATTTTGCCACTTCACTGTAATCATGGAGATGAAGCGAAGAGTGCTATTGTCAATCAATGCTTCTTTGGTCTCAGTAAATAATAATATTGGGTTTTAGATCTCTCTCTGTGGACGCAACCGTCATTGTCCCAAACGCTAAATCCTACCCTTTTTGCTTATTGGCGTTGAAGCTTAGATGATGACCCTGTCTGCTGCAAATGTTCTTCTTGGGAGAAAAGTACTTTCGAAGATATTTAGCGACAACTACGGCATTCGAGGGAATGGCGAACTGCATGAGCTCTACAAAGAAATTGAAACACTCAAGCGGATAAACATCCGTGTGGATGACATAGCTTCAGAAAGAAAGGTTATAGTGGACACCCGACGGTGGAGTTGATAGGGCCAGGAAGTACCAGGTAACTGACCGTACCCGTGACTCTTTCAGGGCGAGCTCTTGAGCATACCACGCTTGGTCACTCGACCGAGGGGGGTTTTATGTTTATGTTACGTAGTCAATACAATAATGGGCGGTTCCAGAAATAATGGACCTTTTTTTTACTTATTTCATTCACCAATTTCAGAATTTTGCATCTCTTATTACATTTGCTAGTACTTACAAATGACTACGTGAAAAAGATGGGAGGAGGGTCTTCCCCATTTACTACGGTAGGTCACCGTGGCGGTAGGGGTGAAAATCAGGTCACGTAATTTGGGTACGGCCCCTAATAAGCTCACCAGCTGCCTTTGGTATCAAGAACTAGAGAACATGGGCGCGAAGAGACGTCAGCAGTTACATTTTGAGTTAGGCCGTAACCCGAGAACGTAATTCATAAACTACGTGTCGCTCCTGCGAAGATGGGGCTTCTGGCCTTGAGACACAAAAATTATAATGAAAATCTTTAAAAAATTCCGTTACAGTGTCACAAGGGGAAAGGGAATTTCGACAAAAAGCGCGACGTAATTTATTATGGATTATCCCTGTTTAAGAAGCAGTGCAAAATGCCAAAAAAAATTACCAAGAGAAGTAAAAATGAAATGACGTAAATAAATTTAATTCAGACCTTTCTTTCCCAAATTTAATTAAAATCGTTCAAAAACTCGATAGCTACAATCGAAAACTAAAAAATTTCAGATCGATTATATAAAAGAACACAAAAAGAACTTAAGAAACTGCGAAAGAACTGCTGGGGATCACTCATTAACTACGTGGTTGGGAAGGAGGATCTGGCAATGCGTTACGAGACACAAAAATCATAAGGAAAATCTTCAAAAATATTCTATAACTGTGTCACAAGCGGTAGGGAGGGTCTATGTTGACGAAAATCAGCGTCACGTAATATATGGATGTTTCCCTGTCACCTATTCTCATAGTTAAGAATCGTGTTTTAACCGAAAGAAAAATTCAGATATGTTCTGACAGTCAGGCTGCTTTAAAAGCATAACAATCAGTAAGGCTCACATCCAAAACAGTAATGGAATGTTACGTGCCACGATAGGGGCTCTTACAGGGCATTGTCTTATTGATAGACACGCTAATAGATTGGGCGTGCCGCATTTTGACTACTGTAGAAGCTGTCAGGAGGTAGAGGAGGAAACAGTGGAGCACCTCTTGTGTGGATGCATGGCACTATGCAGGAGGAGACCAATACACTGGGTTCCGAAAATTTTGGGAATATTACTGAATTCGCGTTAAATCGACAGGTTGGTTCAAAGAGGATACAGGAGAGTAGAGGACTTACTAAAGTGGCATCACAACGGGCTTTTTATAGGCCTAGGTGTGTCGGAATGACAACCACTTCTACTTACCTACCTACCTTCCCTGTCACCAAAAGCTTTTTTGGAATAAAATATAAACAATCTTTTAACTTTTTGGAGATACCAACGCCAGTCCTCTACATCATCTTTTCATTAATTCCCTCCCAACTTTCTAGGTAGTAAGATGACAGACTGTCCTTCTCTTTATAACTCCTTCATGGGTTGAGTACTTTATTAGAAGCAAAAATGGCTGACAAAATCGCTATTTTGGAATTGAAGTAGAACTTTATATTTTAGTCGGATTGTCCCGACTGCTAACACTTCTGATCTGTTCCCTCTTAGTTACGCCCCTGCTGTTTACGACACTTTCTCACAGTTGCGCATTTGGCATGATAAGAAAATATGTTAAAGGATTTTTAATTAGTTTCAAGTGTGCGACTCGCCAGTCTAAAGTACAAGTCATGACCATTTTAAAAAATGTTAATTTTCTTGACTCTACTGCAAACGAGAAAACCATCTTAAGCTGGAGGTAACCTTAATGTGCTGAGAATCTTAATGATCATGTCAAATCGAGTCGCTCTTACCATGTAAATATCTTATCTTAATGCTAAATGACAATTATTGAGCTAATTGCGTTGCTTATCTCAAGTGGAAAAAAGATATTGATTATTTAAAGCAGCTTAAGATACAATATGCCAAAAATGTCATGCTCTAAGCATATTATAATATTATTATTTTAACATTGATAATATTTACCCGCATAACGAATGATTTTGTATGTCATCCATCTAGAGAGGGCGGATGTTGTCAATATCAAAATCAAATTGTAATCAAATTGATGTACACTGGACTTAGTTGACGTCGTTGTTGTTGCCATGGAGCTAGCTCTGTGCTCCTCATGTTCCCCAGCTCTGTTAGACAAGCGATGATAATATTATTGTCAAAATGTTGCTGTGACAGCGAACAGCTGTTGCTGTGGCTGGAGTCAATAGTAAAACATTGTCCCATTCCCTCCATTTAGCCTACAGGGTTTCAATGGAGCTCATTGTGCTCCCTGCCCTGGCACAGCATAGAGCATGCAAAAATCCAAAATCCAAATCAAAATCTATTCATTAATGCAAAACATTTGCTGCACATTTGCATAAGCTGCGCCTATAAAAATACCAAAATTATGCACTGCATTTGATAAATATTCAATTAAGCAGACTTAAAAATAAAATACACATATTTACAATAAATTTATGCGATTTATACAAAATTATGCAAAATAAACTGCATATTATGCATGTAATGAAAAACCCCAACGCTTGAAATTACAAATTAATCGCTTTGCATTTATAATACATAATGAATTTTTGCGCAAAATGGCGGCTTGGCGTAAAACAAAATGGCGTACTCCACATACATGTGGCGCCTGCTGTTGCAGCTTCAAAGATGCCGACTCTTTTGAGGTACTTGCCACACCACGGCCAACTCGGCTCTGTGTCTTGACTTGAACACGCTAATTATTTTATGTTTAACATACGCAACGTTGGTCTCCGCCGCTTCGCACTTCCCGTCGTTAATTTTGTTGAAACTTTTATTGGCCATCGAAATGCAATTAAATGCCGTAAAATATCTCAAAAGAAATTATTCTACAAAGATGCCACATGCCACATGTTTCTCATGCCCACAAAGCAAAGCAGCGGCGCTAAGGGTCTTTGATTTTTCACACCTCACTCTCCGTCTTTGTTTTTTTTCTTTTTGGAGGGCATTGCGTTTCTTTGTGCCACCAAATGGTGTGAACTTGCAGACTATTGTTGGCACTTTGTGGACTTGGCCAAGTGGCAAGAGATGGGAATGAAACTGATTTTTTCGTTGGCTTATCAGTGTAGATTTTTTGGGAGAAAGAAACAGAAGAATTGTGATTCGGGAGCTACTCTAGTCTATGGTAAGCCCTTTTTTGCGAATAAATTCTATTCTCAAATATTATGTGTGGTAGGATTATTGAAAGAAGTATACAGGAAATTTTTAATAGCGATCAAGGGTCAAGGGTATGTGATAGGTAGAAAAATACGTGCAGACTGTACCTTGTTTATACCAAATGACTCCTAAGCTCCAATTGGTGCAAATGAAATTTTAAACGGATTGACCCTATAAATAATACATATAGTATTGTTTTATGATAGAACTTGAGATTTTATGAAAAGAATCGCCTCACATCTACTTATCTGTTCGAAAGCCTTTCTGTATGAACACGTAGATTGCGGAGAACACAAAAACTGGAGCCGCAAAAATTGTCCTATGGACCCTATTCTTAAACCATCCTACATGGCAACCTCTGCACCCACTTGGGCAATAGGAACAGAGGAATCGTAATGCGTGAGCTTCTTAAGGCTAGGGTAAAACCATTGAAGAGAGCTGAATGCTTAAATATATAAAAGTAGGGCAGGGGTATTGGAAGTAGCATAAAAGATCCTTTAAGTAACGATCTAGGGTCAAGGGTATGCTATAGTAGAAGGATCGTGGCACCCTACTCCAATTGGTGCAAATGTAATCTATTTAACGGATAGACCCAATAAATCTTACATATGCTATTGTTGAGCATCATTTGGAGCTAGAGATTTTATCAAAAGAAGCGCATCAGCTCCACTTATCTGTCCGGCCGTCTTTCTGTATGAACCCATCGATTGCGGAGAACACAGAAACTGGGGATCCAAAAAAATTCCAGCGGCCGTCCCAAATTATGTGACCCAATTTTTAAAATGTCCCCCCACCCTCGGTGAGCAATCGTACTACTACTGAGTGACCAAGCGTGGTATTGTCAAGACCCCTCCATTCCGCTGAACGGATCACGCAATTTGGGTACGGCTCCTTTCTAATGCGCAAAATGCCTCATCAGGATAAGTTGTCTGAATTATATGTACTAGGGTGCTCCGCCCCTTGGCGGACCTCATTTCTTTATTTAATTCAGATCATCCAGAGTCATATACGCTGCACAAATTTGCATTCCAACAATTGCCTAAAGCCAAAATATAAATAATTGAAATATCAAAATTTTTAAACTATTCTTGAAAACAACTGTTGCAAAGAATTGAGTCCACCAAGCATTGAAACAAATGTGAAAACTAAATTGAAACTTATATTATACACACCGTATGAGAGTGTGACTATCGAATATTGTAATTTTTACATCGATACTACACTCATACGAATACAATCCGTACCACAAACCGTAACTTATTTATATATAGGTATCTTGGTAAGTTCCTCCCATCCAAAAATTTCGCTGTGTTTAGACATGCTGTTTTTAAATTTTATCGTCCAGTTTAGATACCTAAAATATTTATAAACATCAATAACTCATAATTTCGAACATTTTTGAGTTATCTATTACCACTACTACTACAACTACGAAATCTGGGCTCTAAGTGGAGCATAGAGCCCTTTCGGGATTGCCACCTTGTCGTAGTAAGTGGGCTCATTAGAGCAGTAGAATCCAAGACCGATGCCGGCGGTAGCATAGCTATCGGTAGGTCCACCCATGCCGGTAAGATCGAGGAAGAGTCCTGAAGCTAAAAGTAGTCCGCAGCAACCCCTGATGCCTTTTTGGCAGCCAAATTGCCATCAGGTAAGTGCCTGTTTCCCCATAATAGAAACGTTTCTCCAAGGGGTACCCAACAATTATTGGTCAATCCCCCTGGTACAGCAGCCAACACAGAGGATTTGTAGGTGCTAACGCTAACTTCACGTTATATTGACAACACAATGAATGTTATCTGTTACTGAAAAAGTATTGTTCAAAATCATTAAAAAAGTTTTGTTTAAAATATTTTTTTAATTACCCAAGCACTTTAGCGAGTTTGATGCAACTCGCTTTGTAGGCCCCTTATTAGTAGGTCGACTGTAACCCGCAAGGTAACAGAAAGAAAGAACGCTCTAGATGCACTTGAAAGCGGACACTCGGGTAGGAACTTAGGTCAACAGGGAAATCTTTTAAGGAGATCAAGGTCACCGCGAATGATGGAAGCCGATGGAAACGTATTATAGAGGTCCTATGCTCGGCTGGGGATAACAGGAATTATGAGACGGACACTCGGGAAGGAACTTAGGTCAACAGGGAAATCTTTTAGGGAGATCAAGGTCATGGCAAAGGATCGTAGCCTCTTTTTATAGAGGCCCTATGTCCCACTGGAGATAACAGAAATTGCGAAAGATTAGTTTGCATTGAAATCGTACCATCAAACTCAATTTTAGAGCGATAATTGATTTAAGCGCAAATTTTTTTAAAATCTTTTAGTTATTATACGTTTGTTGTGTTGGTATAGAGTATCTCAAAGTCATTCACACTCGACTTTAACGCTTGCTTTCTTTTTCTATTGCAATGATACTCGATTTTTAGCAATTTATTTACATATTTTATAAAATGTCCGTTTCGTACAGATGACATATTTATCACCAGTGGTCTCAGCTACAGCATCGTATTTAAAAAAAATCCTTCTTTTCAACCTGAGTAATATCCACAAATATTTTAACTTCCATTTCGGCTTCATTGCACACTCATACCTATGTTCTAAGCTATACCCAAGTCAATTCATTGGTAATTCAGTAAATTCTTGTGCAATTTTCATGAGAACTCCCTAAACTTATTTATTTTTTTGGCAGCGCTTCATTTGGCCTACTGGCCTCCCAAGGGCGTAGACGTCATATAAATAGACATGCCCCTGCCGCATGCAATATTAACCTCAACCACGCGTTGGGACAAATGGAAGCGAGCGTAAAAATATTATTTTTATTTTTTTTGGCATAAATTTATGCATATTTATAAGCAAATTTATTTCGTGTTCATTTCAAATGCAAACAAATAACAAAGGTCAAAGCAATAGAGAGAGAGCCACGCCCAAAGTTGCTCATATTCATGGCACTAATTCCCCAAATCCCCAAATTAATAAAGCCAAGTGGAGCTGCCCCAAAGCAGCTAGCAGCTAGAGGTAGCCCGAAAAGGAGATAGAGTCAATTTGAATGCAACTAGCTGCTAGGAAACGCAACAACGATTAAAAGATACAAATGTATCTATGAGATGAAATTGTATCGCATAACAAACAGACGGACGACGGACAACATGTTATTAGTTCGTGTAAACAAACATGTCAACAAGAACTGACAGCGGCCACAAAGTGTACCCAGCGCCCATAATTTATCACTGACAAGCTGACCACCCTTTGGGGAGATCCTAAGCAGCCAGCACCTGCAAAGCCAAACTTAGACCCAAAAATTATTCCAGGAACATCGTAAGCCACGTTCTGGTAGCTGTGGCAGCAACTCAATCACAAGATCAGAAATGTTTTTATGGCAAAATGTCAACACTGAATTTTTATTGTACAACAAACTGGAGCCCAAAGTCAACATAGTCGTGGCAAACTCCTGCTCCGAGTTGCAGAGGACTCTGGGACTGGGACTAAGACTAGCTGTCATGACGTCTGACTAAACAAAGACATTATTGATGCCCAGATGTGCGCTGATAAGCAATCCATGGGACAGACAGACAGTCGGACAATGATCAGATAAGTGCTTCTTGGCTGCTCTTGGAGCAGGGATCAGGATTGCGCTGTGGCATGCAGCAAGTGTGTCGCGGCAGGGAGCATGGAACACGCGCGTTTCAATACGTTGCAACATTCGATCTTACTTTCAATAATTTATGAAGGTAGTCAGGTGAAGTCTTGTCGGACGCTATATATTATTTATTTTTTTTTTTGTGGCAATTACGTTGAAATGCAGTCAAGAGTTGTTGACATGTTTGTTGCATGTGTAAAAGGTGAGTTGCAAGTTGCTGGGCTGAGCGATGTCTTTGTTTCAGGTGCAGGTTGCATTGTTGATGTTGTTGATCTCGAGGTAATTGGATATTGTAAACAAGTTGTAGACGCTGCATGCAATAAACATGCATAAAAATATGGTAACCTAGCTAGGTCGGAATATGGCAACAGCTTCTTACAATAAGAAAAAAATTTAAGTACAAAATTAAATAATTTAATCAACTTTCAATTTCTAATTTAGCAACGAAGAGCAAATCCGTGAAAATCACACACTAAAAAAATAAACTCATACTAAAAATTCTACTAAAAAAACAAAATAAAAATAATAAAATAATTTTACATATTAATTGTTCACCATGAAAGCGAATTAATGCTAGCGTCTTAAGGCACTTACTGCTTGAACGATTTGTGAATTGTAAGCCTCAAAAGTTAAAATAGTATTCTTGCCATTGCATATGGTCAACATTAGATTTGGCAGCATAATTTTCTTGTGAAGATGGCTTTTTTGGTCAATAGCGTATACTTTGCTGCGTTCAATGAACTTGAAATCGATAAGACCTTGTCTGCATACAAAGTTAATTTTCAAAATTTTGTATTATTTTTGGGAATCATTGAAATGCGAACTAATCGTAGTGCTACTTTTTTCCAGCGGAGCATTATTTTTTTTAGGTATAGTGACAATATAGCAACAGCATCACATAATTAAAGAAAAAAAATGGCGGACGTAAAGTCGGGCGCGGACGACTTTAGGATACCCTGTACCACTAGCTTGCAATATAATCCGGTTCCTTCACAAAAAACCAAAAACAGAAGAATTTTTAAGCAAACATTTTTTTTTTGACCGATATTTCCTATGGGAGCTATATAATATAGTCCACCGATTTCACTAAAATTTAACACAGCTCTTAAATTACTTAAAAAAGATCTGAATGCCGAATTTAGTTCAAATATCTTTACAAACAAACGAAACACATCGAAATTTGTACAAAAAACGTGTTTTTGGACCGATTGGTCCTTTGGGAGCTATATGATCCAGTCAACCGATTTCGATTAAATTTAGTGCAGTGCTTAGGAACTATAAAATACTCACGAATGTCAAATTTGGTCCCAATATCTTAACAAACAAACGAAACACAACAAATTTTGTTAAAAAATCGATTTTTTGGAAGATCGGACCTATGGGAGCTATATGATCTAGTCAACCGATTTTGTTCAAATTTGGCACATTGCTTAAGTGGTCTAAAAAATTTCCAAACGCCAAATCTGGTTACGATATCTTTATTAAAAAACGAACTATAGCGAATTTTTCTTTAAAAAAGTTATTTTTGCCGATCGGTCCTATGGGAGCTATATGATATAGTCAACCGATTTTTATGAAACTTGGTACAGTGATTGGGAACTATAAAAAACTTTCGAATACCAAATTTGGTTACGATATCTTCATAAACAAACGAATTATTCATCTAAAACTTTTTTTTTGTCGAGGTCGTCTCAAACACCCCTATGGGAGCTATATAATTTAACTCCGATATCAAAAAAATAAAATAAACTTGTCTCCTATGGATTAATATGGGATCTAATGTGAAAGTTTGGTAACTCTCTCTCTTACCATCTCTGAGATCTAGGCGTTCAAACGGACAGACGGACGGACGGACGGACAGACGGACAGACGGACATGGGTATATCGACTTCTCTATTCACCCTGATCAAATTTTAGGAAACTTTGGAGTGTCTCCGACTACTTTTTCTATATGTTACATACATTTTCGGCTTGCACAAACTTAATATACCCTTTGTACCATACGGTACAGGGTATAAATACAGGGTGCGCCATTTGAATGTGGTCGATGGAAATATTGAAGCAGACACCGGCCCAAACAGTCACTTTCTGATCATGCAGTGGAGTTTGATAGATAGTATGAGGATTTTCTTTCCCCCAAATGCGACAGTTTTGTTTATTTACAGTGCCAGATAGCGTGAAATGGGCCTCATCAGTCATTAAAATTCGCTCCCAAAAATCGGGCAATTACATTTAATGAACATTGTCACTATTTCCGCGCGTTCTTTGGGCGTGAATCGATTCATGGTTAAAATTATAATGCAATAACCTTTCCAAAATGTGTTCGACGACGTCAATCGGTTGAAATCTGTCAAAGTTATTCAATATTTCCATCGACCACATTCAAATAGCGCACCCTGTATATGTATAAAAAATATTTTTTTTGAAGCGGAGCATTATTTTATTTTGTATTCATTTTCATTTATATATATCGCATATTCATTTTTTTATAACATTCGGATACATTTTTATTTAATTTTTTACAGAGATATGGTCACACTAACTGCTAGCTTTAGGCATTCCTCTTATTACAATTACAATGCTTTCCAAATAATTTATTTTAAATTAACTCATATTTTGCTAACCACCAAAAATTTTAATTCACAAAGAGCATATTAATTAGTTACCAAAAATTGATAATAATCAAAAATATTTTTAAAGTACAAACCGCACAAACCTTTAGTTATGCTAAAAATTAGTTACTAAATAATTTAATCATTTAATTTGTAAAATAATTTACATTTAGCTGCAAGCTTACACTGATTGGCCAATTTAAGCCAAAATGCGGTTAGATAATTTTTGGTAAATAAATATTTGGAAAATGCTTTTAATTACAACAATTACAAATGCAAAAGATGCTCTCATAATTAAGTAGCTGTGAGTGAGCATGTTGCATGTGGCAAGTGGCACAAATTATGCAATTAGAGTCAACTTGTCAGGCATAATTCATAGTGGCGGGCAGAATATTAGTCATAAATAAATTGGTGCAGTTTTAAATTGTGGCAAATATAGCTCAGTGCAACTCAAGAAATTCGAAAGTGCCACATAAATGTCTGACAAATGGTTCCAAGGAAAGTTGTCAAAGATGTCTACTTAAGTGCAAGGGGCGTAGATTTTTGAGGGGATTTTAATTTGCATGTAATGTTACTCGGAGACTCTGATTTGTCGCATAAAAATAATCAAATTATTCAAAAAATTTTTTTTAACAGGTGTATCTTTTTTTTTATTAAATTTATTAAAAAGCTCATAATATTTTTTTTTAGTAAATATTGTTGCAACTTAACTTTCACTTTAGCAAAAGAAATTGAAATAGTTTTAAGAAACTAAACCGAAATCAAATGTAAGTATATCCGTATTAGATTCTATTCCTTAAAAGTGCTAAAGGGTTCGCTTCGGTTTTTGTAAGCCATTAAAATGAAGCTACTTTGTTTTGAAAAAGTCAATTTGGGCTGAATCCGGAAGCTCGATTTGGGTTGATTCCATGGTGCCACAAGTAACCCTTCATCTTATAACAAACTCTTTAGCTTCTCTGGCAGTTTCTGAATTGCAACACTTAAGAATAAAATCGTACGAAATATAAATTTAACCAACAATTTAATTTACAATTAATTTCAATGCATTATTCAACTTTTTTTTTAAGGAAAAATTAAATATTAAAATGTTTACGATGAAATTTTATGTCAGCTTCTGTGATTTTTAGACTCTTCTTCTCTTGGGGCGTATCAGAACGCCCCAAAAAAAAAATTGGAAATCGCTAACTTGCCATTTTTTGCTCAGAGATTAAACCTACGCACCAAAAAAATCTCCTTATCGATCTGAAATTTTAACACATGTTTTGCCTTGTAATTTCGAAATAAATGGGCTGAAGCATAATTCGAAATTCCCCCTATGGGGGAGAATGTCACCATTTTGGTTTTAGACTTATTGGATGGTCCTTAACACAGTTAACAAGAGAAATTCCAACATTAAATTTTTTTCTGGTCAAAACCAATTTTTCCTGTACTAAATTCTTAAAAAAAAAAGTTCTTTGTTCCTTCAAAAAATCTACGAACAAATTCATTCGTATTCCATTTGCCACTACTTACAACTTAGATGTAGAGCTGATCAATTTATGTTTATTGAGAACCGATCTTTTTGCTTTTCTCCCAAGTCGAAAGACTTGTTCTAATGGCAGCCCCTGTGGAACCCCCGATGGCAACAATGGTTCACGGATGGGTCCAAAACTGAGCAGGGTGTAGGTGTTGGAATCGTTGGACTCAACACCAGAATCACCAGAATGGGCATCTGGCAAAACGTCTTTCAATCGGAGATTCATGCCATAGAGGTCTGCGCCCTTAGTACTCTTCTCAAGGGAACTAGGGGCGCAAATTACTGCAGATTCATTTACAAAGCCAAAAAAAATATATTTTTCCTTTAGCCAAATATGGTCGCAGTGCCTGGAGAGGAACCCTTTCCGTAAAAAAAAATCTATCTTTTTGAGTCATTCAATTTTGCGATATATTTACAATCGGATCAATTTACATGCATTTTCAGCGTTTTGATTCTTTGGGTCAATTTAATAATTTCGCCCAAGAAACTATGGGTCTAAAATTAATTTCGGGTCGGCCACTTTTTCGAAATATTTGTTTTTTTAAATATTCAAAAATCAACTTCGACCTTTCATTTACAAAGCCAAAAAAAAATATATTTTTCCTATGTATTTGGTGATTTTTGTGGTCAAGGCATCAATTTTGGACCTATATTCTTAATTTTGAGCACCGCCGGAGAACGCATTAGTGTTTCTATCTTCTTTATTATTGAAAATTGTCAAAAAATCGAATAAATTTTTTTTTTTTTTAAATGTTTCAAATTTTGAATCAAAATAATTATAAACTTTTTGTTTTACTTTATCGTGTTTTGAACTTTTGTTTCGCTATTGTGAATTATAGAAATTAATTTTAGTGAATTTTTTATAAGTAAATATTCTTTTTTTATAAGGATCTATATTTTATTTCTATGATTATCTACGGTTTTATCTTGCTTAGAGATCGAACCCAGATCTACATGAAAGGGGCATAGAATTGTATAACCGAAATATGTTTTACCAAAAACAAACCCAAACAAAAACAGACCCTTCATGTATGTAAAAATAAATTAAATAAGGCAAAAATAAATCTTATTGTTTCAATGCAATAAAAAAGTTATGCAGTTCACAATAAAATCAAAACTAAAAAAAATGAATTGTTTATAGATTATAATAAAGAAAAAAAAGTAATTCAGTTGCGCCCTCATGCGCTTACTGCTTGAATGGTTTGTGAATTCTAAGCGCAGCTGAGTGAAATTTCAGCAATATCATTTGCCTATGCTTTGTGAGATGGAATATTATGTAATAAGGCTTACTAGGCTTAAAGCACATACAAAAACGATTATTCTTTATACCAAAGAGTACAATGTAGGTTAGAAAGCATTTTGGACAGTCTGACATAGGGCAGAAAAAATAACAAAAGACATGGGTTATGCCTTCTTATAAAAACAAATATTATATTGTCAATACATGATATAATCTGCTCGGTTTTTGAAGCGCTTTAGACTCTTGTGAGCCTTAGAAACGAATCCCAATACCCTACACCTCCAATTGGTTCAAGCTATATACAACTTACAATATTGTTTCTTATAGGCTTTTGAATTTTGTCCAACCAAGTCCCCTTAACTACGCCAGTGTTAAATGTTTATTAGCAGCCTAAGATACTTGACTGCTCTTGTTTTTTGTTTTTCGCGTAGTTCCTGAAATACACAGATACAAATGTATCTGTATCTTCTGGTTTTGGCTAACCCATGTGAGCATTTTCTTTGATGTTTGCCTTGTGGCTGCAGCAGTTCAATGAAAATGTCTCAATTTCATTGTTACCAGCTGCACCCGATCGGGAGGGGTCTCAGCAGGTTAATGACAGGTTACTTATTCATGCAATGCAAAAACAAGCTGGCAACCTGCAACTTGCAACTGGGTAACTTGCCACAGCCACAACACCGACCGTTGCCGATGCCGATGCCAAGTTGCAATCTCAGCTGGGACTACCTGCTAGGAGCAATTTTTTGGGCAGACATGAATTTCAGTTGCCAATAAGTGGAAATGCCTTGGAACGAAGAACGTCTAATGTCTAAATTTGAGTTGTGCGTGTTCCGGGGGAACCTTTTTTTTCGTTTTTTGGCATCATTGCATAACCCATAATTATCCTGGCGTGTGTGTGAGTTGGTGTTGAATTGGTTCGAATGTCTGTGCCTTTTGGGAACTGGCAACGAGTGATGTGCACCG
>JBAMAX010004752.1:0-345728 GCA_037043745.1 Chymomyza amoena | reverse complement strand
TTGTAAAATACTGGTTGGTATCGAAGTATATTCCGATGATCACAAGGGAGTTCAGGTAACGACAATATATTGTAATTGCTTTGACGCCGAAAACAAGGAAGAGCTTTTACAAGAGAGAAGGGATTGACGAGAATTTATCCGAGATGCGTAGAACACTCAAAACCTAATTAAGTATAGAAGCCTTGTATACAAACAAGCCTTGTATACTCTATAGAGCATTTCCAGGATTATTTTGCATTGCAAAATTCTTCTGCATTTCGATAAAATTCTAAGTTCTATAATATTCCATTGATCACAAGGGAGTTCAGGTTGCGACAATCTATATCTAAAAGAAACTAATGTCTTACGTGTTACGGATGTCCTCATGAACTCGTCGTTGAATTTCAAATCGAATTTTTGTGTGTATTAGAGGTTGTCAATACGGAAGTTTTAAGCCTGTTGCGATGTGTGAATTGGTTCATGAGATATGCGCATTTTTGTGAATATCGGTTTTTGTGTGTATATTGCCATTTATACAAAAACTGGTATGGTTGTTTCAGGTCCAACATCGATTCAATCATTTAGAACAGGGTATGCCGTCTCCTAATCGATCAATGCATGTTGGATTTCAATTGGAAATAATTAATTAATTAAATTATTAATCAATCTAATCGACCTGCCCAGGAACGTGAAGATCGCAATGAATGCGAAAGAATTCGGTTAAGACAGACCCGTGAAGCGCGACATTCGACTAATAATGGCAAGTTTGAATCGAGCTGCAAAATAATCTAAAAATCTTATATTTTTCCAAATAAGCTAACTAAAGAATCTTACGATGTTTATTCACTTTAAGAGTATTCAAAAAGTTTGGGTAGGACAACTTCTGCCGGGCTAACTAGTATATTGTAATTTATTTGACAGCGTAGATAAGGAAGAGCTTCTACAAACGTACAAATTGGATCTATAGATTTGGAAGACAACTCATAGAAAATTCATGAGAAATATTAAAAGAGTCTATAAAGTGAGTCTTATGAGATCTATAACGATCGAAAGCCATCGGGATTCCAGGAAACGGATTCCTGCATCAAAAATAATTCTGTCAAGTTCCAAAAAAATGGAATGAAAAGTTTATCTGTATCTCAAATCGCACAAAATCGTATGTAAATTCCACCGTCTAATCTACTTCGAAAACGATTGTTAATGATGATGCCTATGATGTCCCATTTTGGGATCGGCACAAAATGATGTATTCGAACCCTTTTTTGACATCCTAACATTTGAAATAGACAAAGACTTACAGGCTTAGTCTTATAGCATACATTATATACCATCAAAATTAAAAAAAACTCAAAAATTTATAATCTTATTTTAGAGAAAATTTTAGCTAAAAACCTCGACATTTTTTGTATAAAATAATTAAAAAACTAAATAAATATGTCCAAAAATTGCTGAAAATAAAAGAATCAGTCCAACGGATAAAAACATTTTTTCTCAATTTATTTGCGAAATCTATTTTTTAACGCTAAAATTGAAGTTCTGTAAAAATTTTTTTAAAGGATTTTTTCAAACGGTCCCTATCCATCGCACAAAGAGATCAATTATGATTTTTTTTTTTCTCAAAGTTTGAGTCATCTCAAAATCCTCACGTGATGGGCGAACTCTGACAACGGTTTCGCATTTTTCACAGGAAATAACTTCGAAAGTGAACCTTAGCTTTCCCACAACTGTCATGACTCCGGTATTTGTAAACCTGTGTTATTGTCTTTGGTCCGAAAACAAGCGATTATTTTTGGGAAGGTTTTCATGTACCTATGCCCGACGAGACGGAGAGGGATCGGGGACTTTTTCCCCCGGGCCCGGACTCGAGTTTTTTTTCAAAAGTGATTTCATCGTCAATCATAAATTCTCTCAGAAATCCTTACAATACTTTTCTTTATGTTGATCTCACACTTTTCAAGAATTATACGTATTTTATTGAATTAAGAAAAATTGATAGGGGCCCGTATCCGAGATTTCCCACGGGGCGCGGATACATTCTCTACGGTCCTGTATGTACCTAATAGAATGATAGAGAACAGTTGCAGATTTCGACAGTAAATAATAAAATAATAAACTAAATTTCACTTCGTGAAATATGGTCACGAAAAATATATAACCCTTATAATCGAAGTACTTTAAGACCATAAAAATTGTCTTTTGTTCATTGAGTACTCCCAATTTTAATTTCCCTGCTGCACTTTTCTCTCAGTGTAGACACACACACACGAGCGTATTTTTGCAGTGTATGAAGTGCGTCGGTCACACGGCGCATTAATGGACAGACGTTCGTTGGAGTGTTAAGTGTCAGATGCAGGATAAGTGCGTGCAGCGACAGGATATTTGTTTGTTTGCCCAGCCTTGACAACTATGCGAGTGTGTGCGAAATGTGTGATTGCTTTGCTGCAAGATAACACACACTCACTCACACATTCACACACTCACCCACACACTCATAATACATCAACAGCAGCCACAGCAACCACATTTTTAATGCATACTTCCAGGAGTTGTGCAACGTGGCTGTGCTCTGCGTGGGCGGTTCCCCGCTCATGGTCGTGTTTTTGCAAGGTTCCCCCTTGCTCTGGCTCTCTCTCAAAATCTCTGATTGCGATAAGAACTAACAAATGACATGCTCTGTGCAGATATTTATGTTGTGATAGGCAGAATGTTCAGGGCCCTCAATCACAACTGCTCAAAGTCAAGTTCAAGTTGTTGCAGCTGCTTTTACCGGGAAACTGCAGAGTTTATCTTTGGATTGCAGTAGAGGCAGCTTAATGGGTGGCACAGAAGGATTGTGCAGCTTTATCGAGATGTTTGCCTGCACGCATGGCGGCAATATGGAATGGAAGTAGGCTTTGTACAGAGTCGGATAAGAGTATGTTAAATGCTTGTAAAATTTGCTGCCTTTTCGATGCAGAGTAGGAAAGAAAATATAGTGAGCCCTTGTGGGAATTCAAACTAACTTGGATCGAACTAAATATATATGTAGAGCGATTTAGGTGAGTGTATAAGAAGTGAATTATCTTGTTGAAGGAAAGGAATAAGGGAGGAACGGTGGGATTTCGCCGTTTTCTTCATTTTTTGAAAGGATTTCGCAAAAATTAAAATTCTTGAGGAGTATAGTTGGCAATGCTGCACTTCTATCTGAACGATCTATTCTTCTCTATCATTCACATATTATAATCCTAAATTCGTTCTATTTATCGTATCTCGAAAAACAAGAAAATTTAATGTAAAAATTATTATACCCTGTACCGTATGGTACTAAGGGTATATTAAGTTTGTGCAAGCCGAAAACGTATGTAACATATAGAAGGAGACGTCGGAGACATCCCAAAGTTACCTAAAATATGATCAGGGTGAACAGAGAAGTCGATATACCCATGTCCGTCTGTCCGTCTGTCCGTCTGTCCGTCCGTCCGTCTGTCCGTCCGTCCGTCCGTCCGTCCGTGTGAACGCCTAGATCTCAGAGATGGTAAGAGCTAGAGTTACCAAACTTTCACATTAGATCCCATATTATTCCATAGGAGGCAAGTTTATTTTATTTTTTTGATATCGGGGTTAAATTATATAGCTCCCATAGGGGTGTTTGAGACGACCTCGACAAAAAAAAGCGTTTTAGATGAATAATTCGTTTGTTTATAAAGATATCGTAACCAAATTTGGTATTCGAAAGTTTTTTATAGTTCCCAATCACTGTACCAAATTTGATCGAAATCGGTTGACTATATCATATAGCTCCCATAGGACCGATCGGCAAAAACAACTTTTTTAAATCAAAATTCGCTATATTTCGTTTTTTAATAAAGATATCCTAACCAGATTTGGCGTTTGGAAATTTTTTAGACCACTTAAGCAATGTGCCAAATTTGAACAAAATCGGTTGACTATATCATATAGCTCCCATAGGTCCGATCTTCCAAAAAATCGATTTTTTAACAAAATTTGTTGTGTTACGTTTGTTTGTTAAGATATTGGGACCAAATTTGACATTTGTGAGTATTTTATAGTTCCTAAGCACTGTACTAAATTTAATCCAAATCGTTTGACTAGATCATATAGCTCCCATAGGACCAATCGGTCCAAAAACACGTTTTTTATACAAAATTCGATGTGTTTTGTTTGTTTGTAAAGATATTTGAAATAAATTTGGCATTCAGATCTTTTTTAAGCTATTTAAGCACTTGAGTCAAATTTTATTGAAATCGGTTGACTATATCATATAGCTCCCATAGGAACGATCGGTCAAAAAAAAAATTTTTGCTTAAAAATTCTTCTGTTTTTGGTTTTTTGTGAAGAAATCGGACTTTATTACAAGCTAGTGGTACAGGGTATCCTAAAGTCGTCCGCGCCCGACTTTACGTCCGCCATTTTTTTTTACTATTTTTACAATAAAAAGCGATTTAAATAAAAGTCTGATTGTACTATTTTTTTCTATGAATGAAGTTATTAAAATTCATTAAAAGTAACCTACTTGGGTCCTTGGGTGACTATCGACATTTCTCTCTACAATTTTTGACCCATAATCTTTTTTAAATTTTCGAGATAATGCGTTATTTGCGAACTTCTCTTTGAAAGGCCAAATATCCGAGAAGAGTATAATTCGCGAGCTTTACTGTTCATCATAACTTGCATTTCCATAACAACCAATAAATTCGGCTGTTATCTATAATACAATAATAATTCTTAAACTAAATATTATTTCGAAGTTTATTCACAAGTTTTTTCAATTTTTTTTTTCGGCAGGTGGTTCGCTTTCCATTAACTTGGAACTTTGGAACCAGTTAGGAACTTTTTTTTTTTTTAGCGATTTTAGCGATAAAACTTATTTGTAATAATAACGTATTTCCCATCACAATCGCATACCTTGAAAGCCCTATGTGCTTGCGAAACTTAAGAAGTCACCTTAAATGATCAGTTCTATTGGGCTTTGAAATATAGTCAAGCGATTTTGGTAAGATTTGGGAAACTTTGTTTGGGAATTTAAACAATTTAACAAAGCCGCTATTAGACTTTTTAATATAACTCTGATATCAAATAATATATTCAAAAATAGATGGCGGACTGCCGTGACGTAACACATAATCTAATTTGAATGTTTGATTTATCTAGCTCTTTGTCATCTCTGAGGTAGACGCGATAATACTGAGAGAATCCTACATGTGAGTACTGATCTATATACTGTAACACCGATATTGAAAAAATAATTCATAAGGTATCTTATCTAATCTTTGGTTGCTCCAGCTCTTACCATCTCTGAGATGTACGGGTTCATACAAACCGACCTTCTGACAGACAGACGGACGTGTATATATCGACTTCTCAAGATACTTTTGGTAACTTTGGGGAGTCTCCGACGTCTTCTTCTAAACACTGTGACAAAAAAGTTTCCGGAATTTCTAAATAAACCGCAAAATAGTTAATCTTCTTTAATATTTATTTTGTCTCCTTCAAAATATGCCCCTTCTGAAGCAATACACATGCCAAAGCTTCTTCCAATCTTCGAAACATTTCTTATAGGCATTGGCCGGGATGGCGGTCAGCTCTCTCGTCGGTTTTTGTTTTATGGTCGGTATGGAGTCAAAACAGGATCCCCGGAGTGGCAATTTTAGTTTTGGAAAGAGGAAAAAGTCACCCTGGGCCAGATTTGGACTGTACGGTGCCAGGTCGATGGTATTTATCGAGTGTTTTGGCTTAAATGCGTTCACATTCATGGCTCGAAGAGATTTCGCGTTATCGTCGTGCAAAATCCACGAATTGTCTGCCAACAAAACAGTCACATAATACTCCTTATTGACCGTTTGTTCCTCTGGAACGTATTCATGATGCACCCCACCACGAATATCGAAGAAAACACGATTCCGGAAAGTTTTTTGACACAATGTGGAGTATGTTACATATAGATTCGGCTTGTAAACTTTCATTGGATCGCTTTTGATCATCGGACCTAAGACAATTTTTGTACATTTAAGCAAAATACTGGAAAATATAATGAGATAAAAAAAGAAATTGTTTCGTGCACAATGACTGATAAGCCAATAATTTCAATGGTAGCTATATTGCATAAAGGTCTAATTGTAAGATATGTTCTTATTGCAATCATTGAAGTACTCCGCGCCAACTCGCACCTTATTTTTTTCGAATCCGCCAAATAGTTTATATTTGGGGCCACTGTGGTCTCACTAGCTGTCGTCACGATAAGCATACACTGAGAGAAAAAATGCACAACAAATTCATGTATTCTAGAAAAATTATAAACACTCAAGTTTTAAATAATTTTTTGTATTTTATTCTGAAACTTTTTCAACTTATTTTAAATAAATTTGTAGTCTTTGTATTATAACTCAGTTAAAATTAGTAAACATTTTATTTTGATCTGAATGCACTAAATTTAAATTTAAATTGTACAAAAATTATTTGTAATATTACTAAGAATATAAATTAGAACCGGCGTGCTGTAATGAGCGTAGGCCTACACCGACGATGGCCAAGGCTGGGTACTCGGGCACAGTATTCGTAAACATCTTGCCGCCTCCAAGACGTCCATCAAGGCCTTTGCTGCATATGAGCTCCGCCGGTTTGTTGCCAGGAGATGATTAAATTAGCTATAATCGCTGTCAGCTTTGGATTATGCTGACCCTCCTTCTTGATGAAGGAACCAATAACTAGATCTTTACCACCTCCAACGGCTTCTTTTACTAAAGCACGGAAAGAATGCTACGCGTTTGTGCCGCGAGCATCGACTTGACGAGCTTCTTGTTGAATTGTTTCATGTAGACCAGAAAATTTTATAAGTATAAATTTGTTATTTCACTACTAAAAAATGTTTTTATTACGACGTATAGCCAATCGTTTCAAAGGTAAGCTATATTGCATAAAGGTCTGATAGTAAGAAATTTTCTTATTGCAATCATTGACGTAGTCTGTGCCAACTCGCATCTTAATTTTTCGAATTTGCCAAATAGTTCGTATTTTGGGCCAGTATGGGCTTAGCTTAATTTTATTCAATTTCCTGTTAATTATCAGCTTTATCAAAATACTTGTCGATTCCATAGTCACAAATATAATATTTTATTTGAAGATTTTCAAAACAGATTAGTCATACGCAACCTTAGCCCACTTAGGCCAAGTAATTGACAGGTTAGAGTCAGATAAGAGTCGAGTACTATTTGTATGCAAAAACTGATAGCCCCGATTTTATTTTTTATTCCAAGGTAATAATATTTCACTATCTGTATATTAATATGGCAAAAACTTTAAGATGCAGCTTTTAGTGGCACTGCAAGAATAATTTTTAGAGGGACTAATTCCAAAAGTTAGACTGCACTTACATTAATATTAATCAAAGAAGATATGAATTATTATATCTCTATAATATAGGTATTATTTAAAAATATAATCAGCTTAATGTACAACATATCTTTCACAGCTTTTTTGTTAAAATTTAATACAGACATATTATATTAACAACATTCCCTTCCTGACGTATCGATCTGCTCTAGATCAGATCTTCTGATCACGGAACTTTTTCATTACAAGAAATTTAGATCTCTTCTCCCAAGTCAGGAGACTTGGGCTGATAACAACCTGTGGAAACCCCAGTGGCAACAATGGTTACGGATTGGGTCAAAACTGAGCAGGGTGTAGGTGTTGAAATCATTAGACCAACTCCAGAATCTCTATCACAATGGGCATCTGGCCTAACGTCTTTCAAGCGGAGATTCATGCCATAGAGATCAGCGCCCTAAGTATCCTTCTCAAGGGAACTATGGGAGCAAACATATGCTTTTTTTTGATAACCAAACTGCTATTAGGGCATTGGCATCCTGGAGCATCTCATCCAGGATGGTTAAAGAATGCCATAACTACCTCCAAATCCTGTGCGCGGGAACAAAGTCGTGCTATATTGGGCGCCTGAACACTCGAGAGTGGATGGTTATAAGATCGCTGACAATGTAGCACGACGGGATGCCTCCACCCTGACCACATCTCCTGCGCCGTTTTGTGGTATTAGTTGGTCCACAATCAAAACCATGATAAACAAATGGGCCGCATGAGAACATATGAGATACTGCTTCTGCCTTTCGGGGCTTCGTCAAGCAAAAGTGCTTGCCAAACCTCTGAATGCGATCAAGACAAAAGGTCTTGGCAGAGCGGACCTAAAGCTCCTGGTAGCTTACCTATCTAGCCACCACACTGCAAGATACCATCTACAGAAAATTGGCCTATCTAACTCTTCAGAGTGCAGGCTCTGTCTAGAAGACGATGAAACCACCAGACATATTCTCTGTGACTGCCCAGCGTTGGTATGGTAAAATAACGGATTAGTCCCTTCCATTTCAGATCAATACCAAAGACATACTCATATTTATGCGGAAAGCGGAAAGTCTTTTGCTTTAACTTAAGGGCATGGTACAAAAGACCTTTTGGTCGCAGTGCCCTACCTCTCTGTGAGGAACGCTTTTTCGGAAAAAAAAACATATTACAGAGAGAATTTATTGGGACATAAGTTTATTCTGAGCCACGGTATATTCAGTCAGTATACCTGAAATATAATCAGTATATGAAATAGAAATAGTTGGAAAATTTTTGTAGATAGACTAAGTTCTTAAATTTTTATTTTTTTTTAGAACATATCAAAATAATATAATAATAATACCTATACTGACATATTGACGCCCTGAGTAAGTATTATTTCTGCATTAACCAGCTGGCTCTAAATTACTTTATTTTATCATAAATATCTTTCATTTGATTTGTTGTGATCCACTCAATATTCCAAAGGACATTAGTAGTTTCAGCTCATCAAACAAAAAGTTTTCAAATATTCCATCATTTAGAATTCTTTTTGACTAAAGAGGGATATATTTCATTTTTTTGTTTGTCTTCAGTTAGTAACCCAATACTCCATATTAGCGGCAATTAGCCAGGCTAAATTTATTATTCCCAGCACGGTCTATTTTATTAATGGCTCTATCTCTCTGTCCATCTCTCCCTCGGTTGCTCAGTTTTTCAAAGCTTTTAAGTCTGTGCAAAATTTTTGCTACTTCAACAGATTTATGACACTTGGCGGGGAACTTTTATCAGCTAACCGTTGCAGTTGCAGTAACGTTTTATGTGATTAACTTTTTATCAAATCTATTCAAAATGCCAGCATTTGGAGGAGCCAACCCCAACAACAAAAACAAGGACAATAAGCAAAGATGTCCTTGGCGACACTTGCGCACGCTCGACAAACAAGTCAACAGCCAACTGAGCTTGGCCTGGAAGGATTAAGGGCGGGATTAGTGAGGCGCTGTAGGGAGCTATAGTGGGTTAAGAGGTCTTCAAGTAAAGCAAACAACTAAAACAAATCATAATTGCAGTCCAGGCCAAGATATTAAAGCAGTCAAAACAACAGAGGGTGCTACTAAAGAAACTGATGCTATGTTTACACTGAGCCACGCTGTGGAACTGTGACACGTGGGTTACTTCGGCTATTGCAATTTGAAAGTTTGAATTCAAAAAATATTTCTTTGTGGAACTTACGTATATGTAAAGTTTATTAAAAACAACAAAAAGATTTTGCTAAAAATGGAAGATTCGTCAAAATAACTTACTGACTCACGTGAACCAAAAATAATTATTGGGACCTTGAATTAACTTTCGGACTCCAACAATACATGTCGCCATTGACATATACACTGGAAAAATATCAATGGCACATACGTCATTTGAAAGGACTCCGGATCAATAGCTGTCAAATTTAAATTTAAAATTTAAAGATTGAAAATTTTGAAAAATGCCAAAAAAAAACAGCATTTGCGGAAAGTTTTGTTGGAACACTTTTTCGCAAAGAAAACCGCTCCCGAAAGTTATCGTTTCCTCGTGGAAGTTTATGGGGAAGATTCTCTATCAAGAACACAGTAATTTTGATGTAAAAGACAAAGCGCGTCCGGGGCAGCCGATAAAGTTTGAGGATGAAGAATTGGAGACATTACTCGATGAAGATTCGATTCAAACGCTCATAATTTTGCAGAAACATTGAAAAACAACCGTTTCCAAATGTTTAAAGGTCTTGGGAATGATACAAAAGCAAGGAAATTGAGAGACCGGCCAGCCATCAACATCAACGGCGAAGCCAAATATTCATGGATCTAAGCTCATACTGCTTATTTGGTGATACCAACGTGTTGTTATCTATTACGAATTGTGGAAACCGAATGAAACAATCACAGGGGACCATTATCGACTCCAATTGATGCGTTTGAGGCATGCACCCAGAGAAAAACGGCCAGAATATGAGCAAAGACTTGATAAAGTTATTTTGCAACATGACAATGCACGGCTCCATGTCGCGAAAGTCCTGAAAACATACGTTAAATTGGTAGGTGCTACATCACCCGCCGTTTTCTCCGGACATCACCCGATTACCACCTATTTCGATCGATGGTACTTGCATTGACTGCTCAGCGGTTCACTTCTTATGAAAGTACCAAGAATTGGGTCAATTCATGGACAGCCTCAAAAGAAGACTCGTTCTTTCTAGCCTGAATCCGAAAATTATCAGAAAGATGGGAAAAAGTAGTAGCTAGCGATGGACAATACTTTGAACATTAAATTTTGTACCCAATAAATGTTTTATTATTGATTATTTATTGTCAAATTGGGTTAAGAATAGATGATAAACCATTTTCTCTCGGAACATCCCAATTATAGTATCTTCTGTACTTACCTGAATTTTCACATTATTTAGTTTTCACAACGCGGACTGGAGCTTAGTAGGTATTCTAGAAAAGAAAAAAATACTTTTTTTTAGTATATAAGATATAGACTTTACAATTAGCTTGATTATATCAGGAATTGCAAATAAGGGTTATGGGATTAAAAATAATCAAAACGAAAGAAGCGCTTCGGATTTTTATTTACATTTTTGAAAGGACAATCCGGAATAAGGATAAATTTTTATTTTATCAAAAATGTGAAGCTTAACTCTCTTATTGTTTGACTTTAAAATAAAAATTATGAAATTCTATTTATTTATTTAATCTTATTAAAAAAATTGTGAAATAACTCTTATTTTTCAATTTTTATTATTATACAAAAATTTAAATAAAAATTTTCAACCAATTTTTATTTTATAAATTGCAAATTATATTTTGCATAAACTTTGGCTTTAACTCTCGAAGTTGAAAAAAATAGACAATCTTTTAGGCCTGAAAGATAATTTTGCTCAAACATTTTCAAGTGTTCCTACTATGATCTAGTTCATTTTAACAACAATGTTTCACTGCATGAACTACACCGTGTTTTGGTTTAAATTGTTTAAATGGTGTAGTTGTAAATAAGGTTACACACAAATATGAAATTGTTGACTTCTAAAATTTGGTTTCTCTGCATGTTGTATTTTATGCACTCAGACCAAGAGCAAATCTAGGATTTGGTCCTGGAGGGCTCTTCACTGCCCGGTGTATATATAAAAGACATCATAAAAGACTTTCAACCCATTTGTACAGCTTTTGGAGTGCTCTTGACCAAAAAACCCCAAATGGATCCGCCATTGCCTTGCACATCTCCTTTTACCTACTACGACCTACTAATTCTATAAGATACTTGTCTCAATTTCTACCGGTTACAAAAAGAACAGAAACGTCCCAAAAAGTCTGAAATGTCTGAAAAGCTTCTCGCAATATAGCGGAGACTTTAAAAATTTTGACCAAAAACTGTGCCAGTGACTGTCACAGTGCGTCACAAAAACAACCTATTTACATAACAACAAAGAATTTAGAAATATTTCTATAGAACTTAAAATAAACTTGTTCTTAAAGTACCGTGTAAACATAGTGAATCAGTTCGAGTACTGCTAAAAAATTGGATATCATGCAACTAAATCAAAATCAAATCAAAACTATAGAACTAGTTCTATATTCTTTGATAGTATTTGATTCACAAAACTCTGCCACAGTGACTTTAAATTCCACCTATTTGTAATGCAGTGTGAACGCAGCATAAAGCTAAAATTTACAAAATTCCAAGGATAAAGCAAGCAGGAATCCAAATGTTGTTTTTGTCAGATTTGTTGTCAGTATTGTTGTTGTCCTTGTTGTTGTTGCTGCTGCTGCTGACGTTGTTGACGCTCTCAGCTTAAATAAGGGACAGAGGTGGGCTTGACTTTGGGGCTTGGATATTTAATCGGCGCTAAGCGTCAAGAGCGCCACTTTGGAGCAACTTTTGAATCAGCTCCAGCTCTAACTGCAGCTTTGTCTCTGTTCAGCAGAGCTTTTGCTCTCTGTCACTCGCTTTCACCGTACGCATATCCGGCTTAATGTTATTCTAAATATGCATTTGTTTATTTATGCTGTGGCAGACAGACAGAGTGAGACGGACAGGCGGACAGGCCGACAGACAGAGGGAAACAAATATTGTTTACACAATTTTCTGCTCCAAATCATTTTCACAACAAGTTGCAACAGCAGCAGCGCAGCAGTTGACGTCGCTGTCGCAGCTGACGTCAAAGCCGAGGCACAGTGGTCGAAATGGTTGAAAATATTAAAACAAAATTGTATATAAAAAAGAACTGAATTAAAAAAGCAACTAAGTTACCATATAAAATATAAATTGTGCTGCTTCTAATTGGATCAATAACGTACTCTCTTAAATGTTCTGTAAAAAGTTGTACAAAAAATATTTTGGTATCGTTCTTTAAGAAAGAAAATTGATAATATTTGATGACGATTAGATGACGATTGACAACAACATTTGTTTTATAATTTTTTTATGGATAATGTATCTTAAAAACTTTGGATAATTTTTAAAATAGTGTCTTGTTTTTTGGAACTTTATTTGACAGCGTATCAATTCGTCCAATATACTTAGGTATCGCAGCAATTCACCCCATACATATATATAGTGTGAAAAACGAAAAAAAAGTGTAAATCTTAGATAACTTTTAAAAAATCTCGTAGTTGCTTTGTATAAAGTATAAACAAGTGTATATCATCTTAAAGCTTGAATCTTCTTCTTTCCAAAGCCGTAAAGTAGAGTTGGGTAAACCTAGTTCATTTCACTGAACAAGTTCAATCGTTCATTTTTTTTCAGTGAACGAAGTCGTTCTTTTCGTTCAGTCGTTCGTTTTTATGCCGGTTTTTCTTTCTTAATCATACTATATGAATTATATTGTCTAAAAAAACATGGTTTATTTTTTTTTTTTATTTATTTAAATTTTTTTATTTGTTTTTTTATTGTTAAAATTAAAAAATTGTTTACATTTATACAGATTTGCAAAACTTACATTTTGCCTTGTTTTCATCCTCCAATGCATCAAAGTGGATCCACAATGTGCTGTATTTTCGCTTCAGGGACATTTTATACTTATAATATATTTAAAACATCAATACAATGCCAAAGCGAATTTTTGCATTTGCGCGGAATCAATACAGTAATGGAGTTGCCCTACTAATAAAAAAAGAGATCGATGAAAAATGTGGCCATACTAAGAAAAACAGACCAAACAGAAGCAAAGTCAAAGAACAGCTGTATAAAAATAATATAAGAACGACCAACAGTAGAAGACCTATATAAGAACGACCAACAAAAGAAGAATAATATAAGAACGAACAACAGTAGAAGACCGATATAAGAACTAACAACAGTAGAAGACCGATATAAGAACGACCAACAGTAGGAGAATAATATAAGAACGAACGACTGAATAAGAACGAACGACTGAATAAGAACGAACAATGAACGAGTGACTCGAAAAGAACCATGTTGTTGAACTTATTCAGTTCGTTCTTTTAAGTGAATAGTTCTTTTTCGTTCGTTCGTTCATGAACGACCCAACACTACCGTAAAGCAATCGAAAATCGGTTGAAAAATGGCGACGTTGTGATTGTGGGAGTGATCGCAGTACCCGAAAAACGGTTTTTAAGCGATAACTTCCGATTTTGGGGGTGTTAGACAATTTTGAAAAACACTATCGTGATCTACTCGTCAAGACCTACAACGTACACTAGGTCACTTGAAAAGTTCTAAATCACTGTTGGACAGTGTAATTAGCTATTAGATAAAACTTTGTTAATTAAAATTTTTCCAACTAGTAAAAAATGTTTTACTTTTTCGCAAATAATATTTTTGGGAGTAGCTCGTAATGGTAGTAATTGTAGCTTAAAAGTGTGTAATTTTACTGTGATGGAACGGGTAGGATATTGCTCAAATTCAAAAGACTTCATCTTAAACTTTGAAAGATTCTCAAAATTTGCAAATTTCTTATAAAAGCCTGTTAAAGTGCTGCATATGGTAGTATGGGGGCAAATCCGACCTGTGCTTATTTGACATTATTCGTCCCATATACCGATATCCTAGTAATATTGTAATTAGTTCTAATATAAAACTCGGGCAAATCCGACATTGAATTGACGATATTAAAATTGTGTAAAAAACCCAACTTAAATAAATATATCAACATTTTGAAAGTTATTGATTTATTCCAACTAGTTCGACGACTTGGACCACTGTGCGATTCCAACGTTGACTTTGGCAGCTGTTGCGCAGCAGCAGCCGCTGCCACTGCAGTCAGCACGCAATTAAGGAAGCTCTCAACTAAATGACAATCCCAAACGGATGACGCACGCACACCGATGCAATGCCACACATGTGTGTGTGTGTGTGCCACATGCCACATGCAGCAAGCAGTCAGTTACATGCATTAGTTAGTTAGTCAGCATTTGTTGTCGTTGTTGTATTGTTGTCAAATTCCTTGTCCTGTTGCTTCACCCTGCGCTCTTTGGTTGTCATGTCAACAAGCATGTTGGCCTCTAAGCTTCTTCTGCCCCAAAATGTTGCAGCTTGGCTCATAAAACGGAAATTATGCTACAAATAAACGTTGACAAATTGTTTTTCCAGGCAGCTTCCACACTCACCAGGCAGCTTCGACTCAACTCAACTCAACTCATTTGTAATTTAAAGTTTTACAACATTTATTTATAATATGTTGCACATAAAGCTGTTGCAACTAATAGACGACGCAGTGGCAAGTTTGATTAAGATTTTTGAGTACAAAACGATACGACAGTCAGTAAGTGAATTAAAGTAGAGAGTAGAGTATAGGATGTGGAGAAGGAAAATTTATTGCAGCTAAAGTCTTAAGAGTTAAGGCAAGCTAGAGGAAAACGACTTTAGATTTTGAAATAAAATTTTTGAATTAAATAAAATTAGATTTTCTTATCGTAAATTAATATATGAGTTTAGTATTGCGCCACAATCCAGGTCAATTCTTCCCATCTCATCTCAACTATCATTTCAATGTCATCAAAAATTATATATGGTTAGTAATTGGTGTAAAAATAAAAATTAAAAATTTTAAAAGAAATTCTAAAGAAATTTAATCAATTATTTCCCAAATTTTTTTTTCTCTAGCGTCGTTTTTTTATTATAAGCCGAAAGTATTTTTAGGAATACTTAGAAATAAACGTTAAAAAAAAAACAAGAACATAATTTTTGGGTTTTTACTATTTTTATCTAATACCAGCAAGAATTATATGGGAAATAATGATTATATTTTAGTGGCTCCGGTTTAAAATATTCACTAATCTTTAAATAAAGTCTGCTTCAAAAAAGGTTTAAAATCAAACTAATAATTATTTTTAGTTTTTAGGTTATATGTTTGTGGGAAAGCAATTATTTATTTATCAACTCATAAATAGAACAAATATTGATAGAAAATATCAAAAATATTAAAAAATTAATATTAAAATATTAAAAATTAATATTAAAATATTAAAAAATTAATATCAAAATATGAATTAATTAAATGTTCAAACATAAAAAATATTTCGAAAGACTCTTGAACAGGTGGCATTTAAACATCATCATCATCATCATAAATAATCAGCGCTGGTATATTTAAATTGCGATAAACTCAACGTAAAGCTATCAAGAAACCAAGGCCCACTATGCTTTAAAATATTTCTTTTTATAGCTTTAATATATATTTATTTATTTTTAAGTGGCTACCGTATCATAATAGCAGCCCATACAAAATCTGTCTGCAATCTGTCTACCTAAATATATTTTAAATGCGCTTGTTTCTATTTCAGCTGGCTTGAGTGTTTTTGATATTTTTTAACTTTATTGATTAAAAATATTTCGTTATATTTATAGAATTTACTTTGCACATGAAACTCATATTGACTTTTAAAACCAAGGCAAATCAACATCCTCGATAGTATAGTGGTTAGTATCCCCGCCTGTCACGCGGGAGACCGGGGTTCAATTCCCCGTCGGGGAGGATTAAATTTTTTTTTTTTTTAATGTTATAGTATTTTTATTTTTGTTTTTTATTTTTTTTAATACTACTATTTATTTTAAATGCTTTCACGTGTTCATTATTATTTATTTATGCATTAATTATGCCCTCTACCGTATGTTACAAAGGGGAAATTAGGAGATTATTATGTTAACATACAGAAGGAGACATCGGAGACCCCCAAAGTAACCCAAAATATGATCAGGTTGACTAGAGAAGGAGGAAGTTTTTTATAGGTCCCAATCACTTTATCAAATTTGATCAAAATCGGTAGCGAAAGGTTGGGCAAAATGCTCCACTTTTGATATAATTGCATTTTTCTGGCAGCCAAAAGGCTGAGGAGCTCTTAAGTAGACACTATGTTGTAGCCTCAAACAACTTTCAGATCTAGCTGCTCTAAGTGCCTCGAATATTGAGTGTTATATAATAGATGTAAGTTTCTCTTTCACCGATGAACATAACTTGCATGCTTGGTTGGAGGCTGGCGGTTTTTTATGAAGCTTTGCTTCGGAGGCGTTTAATTTTCTAGAGGCTGAATCCTTCCTTGAGAGCCTTGAATGAGATTGCGTGCTTGTAGATGGTTTACGATCCTCTATAGCCTCAAGAGTTCTAAATCGATCAGTAAGAAAGTCATTGAGACCTGGCCAAGAAGGGATGTCTGCTTTGCTTTTGAGCGATTGCTCCAATTCCCAGTTTGAATTTGAGAGTGTTTGAGAGCTAACATACAATTCTGAATGGTGGTCTGAAGCTCCTTTATGGCAGTGCCTGACTCGTGTATGACTAAGTTCAGGTTAAAAGGGACTTTTAATTGGCTGTTTACCAGTAATCTTTTATTTTCAAAACGCTCTCGTAAATTGTCCCATGCGGATAGGAATCCTTCATGGATGATCGGGGCCTTAGCAACAATATCATGGGCTTCGCATCTTGTTTTGGACAGGAGATGGAAAAGTTTATTTACTGGTGTCAACTGCGTATTATCAATAGCTGTGAATAAGTTCCGGAAAGTGGGCTATTTCTGGTGTTCGCCATAGAACACTTCAGTTTGGCATGGCGGTGGTGCGACGCCTCGACTAATTGTTGCCGTTTCGGCGTGCCTTTGGCAAAGATGCGGGATGTACACCGCTCATATACTTTGTATGACTATTGTACTTCGATTTTTTAACCAGTAGGTCACTACTCGCATCATTGCCATCAAGCGCCCGTAGTGCCCGACAGTAGGTCTCATTTCCTCTCCCACTTTTTCCGAAAGCGTCTTCATTTGATCACGCCAAATCTGGAGAGTGTGAAAACCCTGAAGTGGGAGACTCGTTTATTAATTCTTCGAATTCGACAAGCTTGTCTGTCGAAGCGTTGTAGGGATTGGCTTCTAGCGAAGATTGTGTTGCTTGAAGCACTGTACGAGGGAGGCGCGGATTTGGCCACAAATTTGGATAATGTAGGCACAGTCAGAATATACGCTGAAGTAGGAGCCTTTTTATCAACGCGTAATATGGGAGTGGGGTTGCGGCTTGTGCACTTGCTCTTGTACAGTGTACGGATAAATGGGTTGATGAAGTTAGCCTAGTATCACTTTTAGGACAGGATGACTTCTGGTCTCTGTCACTGCCGTTTGGCATATTAAGTCTTGAGAGACTTTAGGAATTTATTTATTTGATGAGCGGAATAGGAACTCAAGTTAGAACCGAGAATTTGTTGGTATATTTGAAATTTATTTTTTTTTTTTTTTTTTCAATTTTAATATTAATAAGTGGCTCGTTTGGACCTACACTCCGCTATACATTTTAGGTGAAATCGTCTAAATATTAAATATTTGGGAACATCTTTTGGCATCTTTTGACTTTATGCCGCTTATAGCCTCTGCGATCTTATAGGGACATACAGGCATGGGTATATACATCCTGATCAATTCTTTAATTACTTTATAGGGTCTGAAAAACCTCATTCTAAAATTTGTAGATATTCGGTGAAATGTATAACAAATGTTTTTCCAAACGCAAAGTAAATTTTTTTTTTAATTAATAAGATAAAAGGAACTTGAGGGGAGGTTATTCCGAATTTGGCTGAAAAGAAGACGAATTTTGGGAATTATTTGTGAAATGATAAAAAGATATACCAACTTTCTAATTTGATTGTTATATGGGATTTTTATTGTACAATAATACGGCATTTTTATCTCGACGGAATTTGAAATGGCGGCTCTCGAATTTCTTGTAGGGAAATGCCTCTTGTAGGGAAATGAAACAAAAAAATATTTCGTAATTATTGAAATTAATGGTATTCTATATGGCTTATACCAAATCAGAAAGAGTTTTGACGAAAAATTAACTCAAATGTACAAATGACGTTCCAAAAAAAATTTTTGTTATTTACTTTTTTTAACGTTTTGATTAATAATAGCAATTTAACAATTTTTCATGTATATTCTAAGTATAAGCCATACAAAAAATTATGTACTTTTAAACATGCTTTAACTGAAGGGAATCGAACAATAGATCGAGGCCTTTGCTTGAAATTCTGTTTAAAACAAGGTTTCGAGAAAAACGCTTAAAAAGTTTTAAGATAGTCACTCAGCGCATGTGACTGAGGTATACTCAAGACGCTCTATGTCTATAAATATCGATCGCATCGAAAAATTCTTTCAACCTAGCTTAAAAATAACAATTTCGCAATTTTTCATGTATATTGTTAGTATAAACCATACATCCTTTCAAACATGCTTTCAAGACGCTCTATATCTATAATTATCGATCGCATCAAAAAATTCTTTCGTAAACATATTCCACAAATATGCCGCTTTAATTTTTTGTAAAAAAATCGATTTTCTCGACCAAATTTGAAAGAACCTTCCCTTAAGACAAAATAAATACAAATTAAAAAGCACTTCAAACACACTGCACCTAAATATTGACAATGAATAAAATATTTGCCTTTATGTTCAATAAGTACTTACTCTACCCACATCTGTACAAACAATTACTCATCCCTACATTGTCAACTTTGAACTAAAACCAACTCTAATAAGGATTTATTTGTGCAGACAAATATTTACGCATTTTATAAAACCCACTCAAGCATATTCTTGGGCACGTTTTTCATTTTGGCTAAAACTGCACCGACGACAGACTGCAATTTGCAATACAAAAGTATTTGACAGCAAAAATGCCGAAAAAAAAATATATATATGATAGTTTGCTACATACAACCAATAATAACCCAAGGCGGAACTGGCAAATCCGCCATTGTCACATGGCAACCAAGCAAATGTCAATTGTATGCAGGAGGGTTCTATGAGAGGACACACATCCTCGACAAATTGCATGTCAACAGTTGGCGCAAATGTCAGCGCATTGTGGCCCGAGAGGATTATCCGTGTGCACCTACGCGAAGCACACAAAAACCAGCCGGCCGGGTCTCAGTTCAAAGAGTCCTAGGACGGGAGTTAAGGGAAACGTTGTTGGTTGGTTGCATGCTTCGTTGCATACGATTAGCTGGTAAGCAAACAACAAACAGCTTGACATGGAATTTTTGACAAAAAAAAGAAGAAGAATACCAAGAGATTTGTTTTCGGCGAGATATATGGAAAATAACAAGGAACCGAATTTGGCAATGTCAAGTTACATTTGGATCAGTAGCAAATCAATCGAGCTTGTAATTTCAAGTGGAAAGGGAATAGTCTTCGAAGTCGAAGAAGGTTCTCAGCTGCTCACAACCCCCCATGAGCATGCCACTGCCTCAAGAAATTATTGTAATTTTAGGTGGGAAGGGAATAGTCTTCGAAGAAGGCTCTCAGCTGCTCACAACCCCCTATGAGCACGCCAATGCCTCAAAAAACTATTGTAATTTCAATCGGGAAGGGAATAGTCTTCGGAGAAGGTACTCAGCTGCTCACAACCCTTATGAGAACGCCACTGCCTCAAAAAACTATTGCAATTCCAAGTGGGAAGGGAATAGTCATCGAAGAAGGTTCTTCGCTGCTCAAACTCCCTATAAGCACGCCACCGCTCAAAAAACTATTGTAATTTCAATCGGGAAGAGAATAGTCTTCGGAGAAGGTGCTCAGCTGCGCACAACCCCTAAGAGCACGCCACTGTCTCAAAGAACTATTCTGATGTCGCCCACGCAGCTGGTCATTTATAAACATTAATTTTAATTTTTATGTCCCTCTGACAAGTAGCTGCCATAAAGTTTTGACCCGGGCTGTACTCATAGATTCAGTTTGTATTTTTACGAGCTGATAAAAGTGGCATTGTCAACAAGCTACTATTTATACTATTTATATTTCTTAAATGCTTAATTTTTGGCCTTCCAGATCTACTAGGTCGCGACTAATTGTTATCAGCTGTGGAAATATCTCCCGAAACTTGCATTAATAAACTTCATTTTTTTGCTTAAGCTAATTAAGTTTCTCGTCTTGTTTTTTGGTTGTAACTGGCTATAAGGTTTTATGGCTTTATTTACGACTTTGGCTAACGTATTGTGTGAATTTTTCCAAGAGTTTCCATTCCACCTCATTTTTTTGAATGCTTTTTAATACTAATTACCACACGCTTGGCTGTTCTTGGCTCTGTCTGCCCACATTACTACTAGTTTTTAAGCCCTTCTATTATTTCTTCTTTATTTCTTTGTTTACCAATTTTTAGTTTACGACTTTTCACATTTTAATGGCCAAAATAGCAGACCACTTCAATTTTACTTGGCTCATAAAAAGCAGCAGAACAAGCCAGTGAAAAAAATCCAATTTGATCCTCATTAAAACTGAACTTTGCTGCACTAATTTGATTCTTAATATTTTTTCAAACACCTTAACCTGAAAAAAACACAACTTAAATGAAGTGTAGAAAATGCATTTCGTAGGTTCTGCCCACATTTACTTTTTTTTTTTAGATACTATTTCTTTGGCTACCATTTTATGGTTCATTTTGTTTAAGGTTATAAAATGTGTTGTGATTTTTAATGTGCCGTGACTGTTACCAACGTGGGCTAAGTAGAGTTGCTAGAACCATGAAAAATTTGAATCTTGAAAAGAACTTTTAGCCCTACAAACAGCAGCCAACTCAATTTCGGCTTATCTTTTAAAAAGCCACTAAGTTATCATAGTTTAAATGTTATTATAAATGAAGTTGAAACCTTTTGCCAGAACCAGATTGGTTTACCACTTGTTAAACCCCGTCAAGCTACATAAATTTGTATTGGTCTAGCCGCATTTGTTAAAGATGCTCTTAAATATTTTATTTAAATTAGATTTAGAAATTAAGTTTTAATGTGTAGCAACCAATGCAGTTTTTGATTAGTATTCTAAATCTACTAAAATAAAACAATTTAAGAGATATTCAGAAAATTATTGGAAAGTAGTGAAATGTGGTTTTTGAGCTTCATTGTGTCCCTTATTCTTCATCTTTATTAGCGAAAAGAGACCCTTGCCGGACTAAGTAATGATTATGATCGTATGCACCATCTGCACTTTGTACTAACTAAGGTAACTGACCTGGTCTACCTCTTATTAGTTGAGCATAGCCTAAGTTAAGCATTCCATCGAAAGCTAAGGTTCGAAAGAGTATTTTTCCCATTTATTTCAAGAACATCTGCATCCGAATGATTAAATGGAATGAACGAGCATTTAATTCTAAAACCGCCCGCTAAGAGTGATTTCTAAACCTTTAAATGGCCGATTAAGATTATATCGTACTCTAGCTGACGTCATAGTCACTACGATCGTGTTGAAGATGAATTTAAAAATACTCCAAGCCTATGTTCTAAAAAGAGTTTCTTCCCATTCATTCCAAGAACATCTGCATCCGAATGCTTCTTCATCAATTATAATTCTAAAACCGTCTGGTAAGAGTGATCCGTATTGATGGTGAATATAAAGGAGGTGAACAAAGGCTACATCAAATTATTAGTTTTCACTCACATCATTTCTCTCCTCTGGGTCTTTAACTCCAACTGAGTAACCTCAACAGATTCTGTTTATTCTCACATCATTTGTACTGTAAAAATTTCAATTGTTTCGATGCAGTCCGTTTCTTCGCAGCAAACTTGATAGGAACGTATGTCAAGCTTGGGGATGCTATCGGCGGGAACTTCAATCTGGTAGCGGTTTACATTCAGATATCTAACAACGATGTGCTGAAGATATGTTCCTTTTAACGTTTCAACGCCACAACAGTTACGAATTCCTTGGATCTAACAGTTCACTTCAAATTTCTGTAAAACAACCCAGCGCATTTTAATCTTTCGATCGATCCTTTATCATCTCGAATCCAAAATACAAACCAAATTCCAAATGTCATGTTTTCATTCATTCATTCAGCTAAGTTGATATTAGGACGTTATCATCCTGAACAGTCTCCGCTAGGATGGTTAAAGAACATCTTCTTTCAACACAGTTGTGCTATTTTATTTACCAGGATACTTAGGAGTGAAGGGAAGTAAGATAGCTAATGATCTAGCAAGACAGGCCCCCACTAAATATCCAGCTTCTTCGGCAGGAGAATATGTGAGATTCTGGTTCTCCTTACCGGGGCTCCGAAAAGAATCAAGACATAAGGTCTTAAAACTCCAGATATCATGCCTATCTGGGTACCACCCTGTAAGATACCATCCACAGAAAATGGCCAATCGGATCCTGAAAGACGACTGCGCAGCACTGGAGTGGGACAGAGCCTGTCACATGGCCGAGCAACAGATTGGTCTCTTCAATCTTAGGTCAACACATCAAAGTTTTTTTTTCCGGAAAGCGGAAAGGTTTTGCAGTAATATATGGGTAAGGTACAAAAGATCTCCTGATCGCAGTGCCCAAGCTTTTTTGTGGAAACCAATGCAGAAAAAAAAATATGGTCAGTGTGAGATTAAGTACCTAACTCAAAAGTATCCTACGCTAAAAGTGCTTTACTGTAAAAGTTTTATAGTCTAAAAGTTGTCATGCCTTTGAAGCAGGTTATAGTATTTGGTTTTCAGGGGGGTTCTTTCCTTCAAAGAGTATGTATATCTGACCTTGCAAAAAACTCATTTTTCGAACTGTTTGTGGGGATCACTGCTTTGAAGTTCCTTATCCTAAAAGTACCTTACTCCCTTACTCTAAAACTTCCTTATCCAATGTACGCTTTTCTGTACAAGTTTCTCTATGCTAAAAGTACTTTAACCTAAAAGTACCTTACTCTAAAAGAAGTTTACTTTTAAAGTGCAATACCTTTGAAGTACCTTATTCTGAAAGCACCTTACTCTAAAAGTAATTTTCCCTAAAAGTCCCTTACTTCAAAAACCGAACGCAGGAAGTTCCCTAAAGTTCCCTTTGCAAGCCTTTCTTGAACAGATTCTTTATATTATAGCCAGAGTACTCAAACTACTCAATTTTTTGTCTTGAGAGACCTTTTTATGAACCCTCTAATTTACCTTAAGTACACATTAAATATTTTGCATTAATTCATGTTTATAATAATTTATAATATTCCCACAAGTGACTCGCCCACCTCAATGTGGCAACTGGTGTATTCATTTTAAACAGTAACTAATTGAAGTCACCCAAACCCATCTAGGCATATTGGTGCCACTTTTATCCCGGTAACCCTTCTAAGAAACTCTTAAGTACGCACTTGCGACTTGAGGCCACTCTTAACGTGGCAAGGCTCGCTTATCTGCGACGACTAAGTGTGGCATGCCACTCACTCCTTCACACCTTTATCCTGCTTGTTGCACATGCAACATACTCACCTACATACTCTATATGTACTTGCATATCTATGGCAACGTTTATGAACTGTTTATTGTGTGGCAGCCACTGGAGCTCTAGTCCTGGCATAAAACTTAATTAATTGCAGCTAATGAAATGCCAGGCAGGAAGAGGCGACCCAGAAGCAACTGCAGCCACATAACTGAGCCATGAGCTTCCCTAGATTGGAGGGAGATTGCACAAAAACACACATACATAAACCTTACGAGGGGGAAAAACTGCAAAGCATATAAATAAAAATTAAATAAAATGTATATATAATAAAAACTAGTGGGTAGGAACCGTATAGTCGGGATATCAAAACTTTAGTATACTCTGCCTAAGCGATTAGTTACTTTGTCTTGAATTTCCTGACAATTTCAATGTGGATGGAACGAGGTCTTTCTCTTACATAGATAACCCCTAGCAGTGCCAGAACCTTTTTGAGATATTTGCAGGCACCGCATTAAGCAGCTCCTAAAGAAAGATAAAGAATTCAAGATTAAACCTACGGTAATCCTTCGTTCCTGTAATTAAAAAAGATGCTAGAGTGGACCAGTTCTAACAGTTCACTTACAATACTTCGCAACCTGAAAAGAACACTGAATAAGCTGAACACCGTCGATTCTCGAAGGTGAAGGTTTTGGGAAAGGACTTTACTCTTTGACGTTGAAGCCCGTCAAAGAGTCTAGTCCTTTAAGGTTTTTAAGGCTTATTGTATATATTGAAGTTATATTTAGAACTAGTCTAGTCTATAACTTGTCTATAAGATACATATTCACCTAACCGCAATATCTTTGGGAATTTAGTATAACCCTTTAATTGTGGGCATAGAGTATAAAATACCATAAGTAACAGTCGGAGTAGAGAGCATAGCAGCAACTAGCGGGAAGGATTAAATATGAGAATTAAATAAAATATGTTTAATGTAATTTTTCGCTACCACATAGCCGGAAGTACTTGGCAGACTCTAGTGGGTGGGGGGATGTGAGGGACGACGAGTGGCCATAATAGAGAGTCACTCGTATGTGCAGCTGGCTAAGTAACAGTTGGCCTTTTCTCTTGCTAATTGGGTCAGCTTATGGCAGCCTCCGGATGGGAGGGATCCAACTAAGTAAAAGCGCATTTTGTTGCCTTAGTTAAGTTGCTACTATATGACCAGGGGTGGATGTGGAAAAATTATTTAGGAGCGTCTAAAATTGTTAAGGAACTTTGCTATTTTTGAGGGTTTGGGCGGTAATTCGCACCCCTCTAGTCCCGTCTCTGCACTCTATATGACACTATGAAATATGAAATGCATTTCAGCTTTTTCTACGAGTTCATTTGATTTGTAGTTGTGGTTTTTGTTCTACGAATGATATTAAGTAGGTTAGATATTTAATTTTAATCTTATTGCCAAGTGATGGGAAGTACAAATTTATAATGAGCACATAAACAAAAGCTAATAGAGAAAGGCAGAAGTTCCAATTCTTAAATGTTTCCATTTACTCGATATCAGCCAGATAGCCTTCAAATTGTATTTTAGAGTGCATCGTATGAAATAGCTCCAACAATCCCATGCATAACTCTTACACAAAGCTCACCAAAAGCTGTATAGTGCATCGGTACAGTAAACACTCGAAATGTATAATGCTTACAGTTTGAACAATTTTAAAATTCGTAGATATCCCATACATAAATATATATAAAAATGTAGATTTCTTTTTTTAATTATAATAAAAATAATTGGTTATAACTTTTTCTTATTGCTAAATGTAATAAACTTGAAAAAAATAAAAAAAATTAAAAAATTATTTTAAGGAAAATTATTATAAAAGATTTAAGATAAGGTTCCAAGTCCAAAATTGAGAACTACCGTGGTATTGCCAAGCTTTTATCAATTCCAAAAGTTTTTCAAAGGATTGTCACTTCACAATTGCAACACTACTGTCCTTCTTTAATGTCGGATTCCCAACGTGGGCATGTAAAACGTCGGTCCACTTCCATTAACCTTTTAGAACTTTCTTCTCTTATTAATCTAGCGTTTACCGAAAAAAAACAAACTGATGTCATTTATACTGACTTCAGTAAAGCATTGACTCGGTAAACCATAGTCTTCTCCTTCTTAAACTGTCTCGTCCTGCGTTTTAAGTTGGATATCGTCATATTTATCTAATCGAGTCCAAAAGGTAGTTTTTAAAGGCTGCGAATCTACAGAAATTAAGGTCACATTAGGGGTACCTCAAGGTAGCCACATTGGCCCTCTTCTTTTTAATTTATTTTTAAATGACCCGTAAGTAATCCAATCTTTCCGCATTCTTATGTATGCGGATGATGACAAACTCTGTCTGTCCTATACCGATAATAATAAGCACTTACTTCTTCTGCATGATTTTGATAACATGCAATCTTGGTGCACTATCAACCAACTCATTCTCAACAAGTCAAAATGGAATGTTTTGACGTTTTATCAGCTACTTACTCTTTAGAATCTTCTACCTTAGAACGCATCGAGAGTGTGACCTTGGTGTTTTTTTTTTTGACACAATAGCCTTAAATTCAATAACCATATTTGCAACATCGTCAATAATGCTAGAGGTGTTCTTGCTTTTATTAAGCGTTGGTCTAAACAGTTTAACGACCCTTACACGACCAAACTTCTTTATATCTCTCTCGTCCGTCCAATTTTAGAATATTGTTCCTGAGTTTGGAGTCCTCAACTACTATGTTTATCAAGACATGATTGAGTCCGTACAAAAGCAATTTCTCCTTTTTTCACTTCGTGGCTGAAACTGGGAACCAGACATACGACTGCCGCCATATTCTGATAGACTTCGCCTTATAAAATTGCCTTCCTTAAAACATCGCAGAACATGACATGGCGCATTATTCTTGCATAAGCTGTTACTCGATTACCCGATCTTATCGATTCCAATGTTCTTCTTAGCAAAGTTACTTTTGTCATGCCTAAACTCTTAATTTTCGACCTTTAGCCATACAATTTTGTAGATCTAATTACGCTTTCACGATCATATCCATGTCTTGTGTTCTTTTTACAATAACTTTTATAATTTTCTCTCCTTGGAACGGTCTATTCAATCTATCACTTCTTCTATCCTAAGTTATCTTGACTTGCCACTACGAGCATTTTGACCACTCCTATATTATGAGTCAATCTTTTCGTCAATGGTAAGTCCTCGGCACTTTTTTTATATGTATATATTGCTTAAATTTTATCTTGCTTCCTTTTCTCAACTTTTATATTGTCAATCCAAGTGTCTGGCCAGTTATCGATGTGAAATGGTGCATATCGTTAAAAAGTTAAGCCATCGGGCTGGATAAGCGGATTACTTATACCCTCTATTTTTCTTTTCCTAAAATATTTACAGTTTTTCTAAAATATAATGTCAACTGTACTTAGTTCTTAGTCCTTCAATAAATAAATAAATAAATTTAAATTGTAATTAAAAAAATATAAAAAATGCAAAAAGTTTATTTTCGGAAGAAAAAAAATAGGATAGAGGTCCAATAAATTGAAAAACGTTTAAAAAAAATTGATTTTACAGAGAGCAATAGCCAGCCACATTTCAAAATTCGTTTTTGGGAGAAAACCATAAGATTACAAAAAAATTTTCTTTAGTCAAGCTTATGAAAAGGAGATTTTTGAATTTTTATTTATAGGCAGTTCTAGGAACGAATATTTCGAATTCTATATGAATACGAGCTCAAAATCAACTAAACGGCAATCCAAACCAAAAAGAAGGCAGTATGTTAAATATTACTATCAATTAATTTTGTTTACAGAAATTCATATTTATTTTTGAGACAGCAAAAAACGAGAACCGAACCAAGTACAGTTTGTAAAGAGCACTAAAAGCTCTGCACCCATATATCGTTGCATCTTACGGGGTCCCACTGTATGCAAATTGACATCATCATTATTATCATTAACAACATTATTAACAAAGGCAGCAAAACGATGACAGAAGCGATGCAATGCTTTGAAGAATCACTTCAATGCACTAAAATCCTATTAAATCTGTGCAGTCAAAAAGCATCAACAAAAGCAACAACAACAAAAACAACGTCAAAAGTGATGGTTCAAAACAAAAACAACATCTGTGGCAACAACAACAACAACATTAGTCAAGTATTTTTAGCCGTTTTTGGCGCAAAATGCAAATAAGTTAGTAGAGAGCAGAATGTTGACGTCAAATGGCATTTTTCCTTGAACCCAAAGCAGTATGAGAGTGCTCAAAAGAGAAGTCTTAAGTCGGAATGAGAGAAATGCCAGGAAAGGATAAAGAGAGTGTTGGAGAAATGTGTGGGAAAAGTTGAAGAGCGAACGAAGGTGCAGCGGCCAAAACCAAAATCCGCACATTCGTCGAAATGTAAACATAATAAATGCAAGCTTTCATGGCGTGGCTTTTAAACGGGTATGTGACAGAAATCTCTTACAAAGGAATTTTAAGGAAATAATGGTAGATAATAAAATAAGCCAAAGTCACAAAATTTTGAATTTAGAAGCCACCAATGCCGGAAAAACTGTAGTTTTCGACATTACATAAATCGAAATTTTTGCATGCTGAATATGGGTACAGTACAAATTACTGAGAGAATTGATGAGTTGATCTAAAAAAAATGGCGGACGTAAAGTCGGGCGCGGACGACTTTAGGATACCCTGTACCACTAGCTTGTAATAAAGCCCGATTTTCTTCACAAAACCAAAAACAGAAGAATTTTTAAGCAAAAATTTTTTTGGGCCGATCGTTCCTATGGGAGCTATATGATATAGTCAACCGATTTTGTTCAAATTTGGCACATTGCTTAAGTGGTCTAAAAATTTCCAAACGCCAAATCTGGTTACGATATCTTAATTAAAAACGAAATATAGCGAACTTTTCTTTAAAAAAGTTATTTTGGCCGATCGGTCCTATGGGAGCTATATGATATAGTCAACCGATTTTGATCAAATTTGGTACAGTGATTGGGAACTATAAAAAACTTTCGAATACCAAATTTCGTTACGATATTTTTATAAACAAACGAATTATTCATCTAAAACGCTTTTTTTTTGTCGAGGTCGTCTCAAACACCCCTATGGGAGCTATATAATTTAACCCCTGATATCAAAAAAATAAAATAAACTTGCTTCCTATGGAATAATATGGGATCTAATGTGAAAGTTTGGTAACTCTAGCTCTTACCATCTCTGAGATCTAGGCGTTCACACGGACGGACGGACGGACGGACAGACGGACGGACGGACAGACGGACAGACGGACATGGGTATATCGACTTCTCTATTCACCCCGATCATATTTTAGGCAACTTTGGGATGTCTCCGACGTCTCCTTCTATATGTTACATACATTTTCGGCTTGCACAAACTTAATATACCCTTAGTACCATACGGTACAGGGTATAAAAAACGCAACTCAAAGAAGTTTGAATTAGAGGTGGAGAGCTATCGATAGTACTATCGGCACTTTCGATGGTTGAGCACTATCGACCTACCATCGATAGCAGCCGGACATTTACGATAGTGCCGATAGTGCTATCGATAGTTCTCCGATAGTTTTCACATCACCAAAAAGTACAATTAGCGCGTTTGTTTGTGGCGTCTGCTAAAAAATATTTGTGAAAAAATGTATTAAAACAGTGATACCTCAATAAAAAGAAATGGATCGCTTTCTTCAGAGGGTATAATGCTTACTTTTAAAGTACAGTTTGAACTCGGTAGCCGCAACTAATAGAAATCTAGGTAATTGCACTAATTGAAGAAGTTGCAACCATCGAGGAAAAATATATAACTAGAAAAATATTTCTTTTAACTATCTCGATTATTGTTGTCTGTACTTTATTCTTATTAATGTTTATTATAATAACCGTCTCATGAAGCTCTTTCAGAAATAGGAAAAAAGGTATAATACTATATTTCTTAGTGTTGCAAAAATCGAGGAATTGCTTGTGTCGAGGGTTGCGATTACCGAGTTAATACTGTAGCTATGAAGTATTTTGACTATGTATCGAAATTAAGGTAAACGTCGGGACTCCCACACACTCAGTGTGTCGAGGGCTGAAATGCAGGCATGCGATTGCAGCAGCACGGACTGGGAGAAAGATTTGACGACCGAGAGGCAAACACAAAAAAGAAAAGTAAAATCTCACAAGTATGGAAATACTATAAAACGTCAGATTACAAAAAATTGGCAAAGGAGTACCCCAGTGGAAATACTTCAAATTTGCAAGATCATCTGAAAAGATTCCACCCTGGCTTGAAAAATAATGTCCCAGATTCCAGCAATATAACTGGAGGTATTTCGGCGGATACTGACAATATCGCATCTGTAGCTTCGCCTAATTGTTTCAGAGAGGCGAACCAGGCTCAAGGAAGAAAATGTGAACATTCTTTAATTCTTGAACCAAAACTTTTGGATCAAAAAACATTAATTTCGTATATGAATTTTATTGTTTAAAAATTAAACAAACTTTAAATTTAAAGACAAATATGTATTATTGTGGACGGGACTATCGTCGACTATCGATAGTACTATCGTCAACTATCGATGGTTGAGAAATTACTATAGTTGACTATCGATGGTGCCGACTATCGATAGCTCTCCACCTCTAGTTTGAATTCTTTATTAACTAAGTTAGCCTTACATATGATTCACAATAACCGTCAAGATGCTTAGAATTTCGCCTTCCGTGCTTTAGCTGAGGCGAAAACTTTTATAATATCATCAAAGTCGAGTTTTCTTGCTAACTCTGATTCCAAATACAAATTTGTCAATCCTGAGACTTGATTCCCCTCCGAGAGCCCGGGCCCTGGGGAAAAAGTCACCGATCCCCCCACCTCTCGGTGGGCCCTATATCATATACCACAGTAAAGAGCACATCAATACTTTTCGATCTTATCACAAATATACGATTTTATTCACCAGATATTGACGAATAACTTGAAAAGCTGCCCAAAAGCATATTTTCGACTAAAAAAAATGACTGTCAGCTTTCTGATTCTCGACCCAAAATTAACCTAAAAAACACTTTTTTCCGAAGGTTTATTATTCGCGACAACCAGTATAATATAACTGAATTTCCTAAAATATTATTCTTCAAAAAGTTGAAAAAAACATTTTCCAGGTAATACCTCCATCCAAATATTGAGGAAGAGATTTCTGGCACAACACCCAACGTAAACGAAAATATTTATTTCGATTGCTGGAAATCGTAGAGGGTGCATTTGAAATTTAAAACCAACAGTAATACCAAAAAAAACAACAACAATACCAAATGGCAAAAGAGCTAGAAAAGATTTCAATAGCTACGCATAATTTCCAAGCCGGTTCGAAAATGCTATGTATGAGATCTGTATAATATTGTGGTTGTTGTTTTTGTTGTTGTTGCCATTGTTTGTTTGCAATGTAAATGTGCTGCCAAAAAGCTTTGAACTGAAATGTTTGTCTTCTTAGCCCGAGATACTTTTGTATCTGTTTTTCATAGTGCGTTGGCTTTTCGTATCTGCAGCTGTCAAATTGTCAGCTCAAAATGTTTTATTTTTGGGGAAAAGTGCGTGGAAATTTTGAAATGAAAAGCATTGTTGGGGTTTATTGAAAAGGGTACTTTGGTGAGCTTTGCAAGTTGATTTGATGGAAATATTAAGAGCTATGTCACAAATCAAAAGTTATATTTTTATTTCGCTCAAAGAATTTGTATCTGCAATGTTTAAAAATAAAATGTAAAACAATTCCAACAATTCCTGATGAAGGAATACCCCGCACATTCTTACTACTAAAATAAATATTTTTTACGAAACTCTACGAATTGTAGGCGTGTTCAAGGGGCGGTTGCTTTTCTTAGTTTCATTTGTGTGTATATTTGGAAGGCATATATAGTACACTCCCCGAAATTCAATTAGGAACGTGCATAGTCTGAAAAAGTACAAAAAGTTCAAGGATACAGAATTAGAGACTTTACTGGATGAAGATGGTTGTAGAACGTAACAGAAATTTGCAACTTTATTGTGCGTGACTCTGCCAGCCGTTTCTCATCGCCTAAAAAGCTTAGGAATGATTCAGAAACTGGGACATTGGGTGCCGTACGAGTTGAAGCCGAGGGACATCGAACGGCACCTTTACACGTGCGCACATCTCCTCCAACGGCAAAACAGAAAGAGTTGTTTGCATTGAATCCTGACCGGCGATGAAAAGTGGATACACTATGATAGCCCGATGCGGAAAAAATCGTGGGGACTTCCCGGCCATACAACAACTTCAACAGCGAAACCGAACATTCATGGCTCGAAGCTGATGCTCTGTATTTGGTGGGACCAGCTCGGCGTAACCATTACAGAGCCCTGTACCGGACGCATCTAATACGCCTGAGTCGAGCGTTGAAAGGAAATCGCCCGCAATACTCGGAAAGACACGAGTAGGTCATACTTCTACAGGACAACGAACGACCACATGTTTCCAAGTTAGTGAAAACATACCTGGAAACTTTGAAATGGTTTATGTTACCCCACCTGCCGTACTCTCCTGACATCGCCCCTTCTGATTTTTACTTATTCCGATTGATGACGCATGACCTGGTCGAACGATTCTTTCGAAGAAGCCAAAAATTGGATCGATTCGTGGATCGCTTCAAAAGAAGAACCACAATGGAAATTATGTTGAAGAATGGGTTTGTAACAGGTTTTTTACAATAAAGCCTCAAATCATGAGAAAAAACGGCGGTTTTCTATTTGCACCCAATAAATAAAGTGGGGATCCCCCGAAGTTCACAAACAAACAATTAAATTATTATTTCCGTATAATAATAAATATTATTGATTTAAGATTAGTTAATATTTATACAAATGTTATATTAACTTTAAGAAAATTTAAAAATATAATGAAAAAAAATTTAACTCCTCCCCGACGGGGAATTGAACCCCGGTCTCCCGCGTGACAGGCGGGGATACTAACCACTATACTATCGAGGATATTGAACTTCAATATTTCAATAGTTAACTTTAAACTATTTTTACAAAGCTCTAAATATTCGTTTTATTTTTGAATTCAAGAAGAAATTATTTCATTTTTGTAAGGTTTCTTCTCCATTTTTCTTATTAATTAAATAAATATTATAAACAAGTGCCGAAGGCCTTTTGTTGCCAGTGTATTGTAATAGTTAAGTTAGTTTTTAAATTTACTTAACGTTATTAAATAAATAAATAAATTATAAAACAAATGTTTTGATTTAATGTGTTAATTAAAAATATCTAAGTTGTAAAGCTGTTAAGGTAAGTAGTAAATGATTATGTAAAATATTAGGACAAAAAAAAAATATAATTTTTAATTTAATTCCATTTAATAAATGGAATATCTATATTTAAATATGCATTTTTTATTATTTTTATTAACTTTTGTAGAACTAAGGCAATAATCCAAACATGCAGGGCGATCCCCTTACGTAACGGTTATACCCCCCTTCAAACAAGACTTTTGGCGAAATATCAAAAATATTTTGAAAACAAACGAATTATCAGAATGGCTATCGTTTTCCCACTGGTATAAGCAATTCTAACCAAACAAAGATGCAATACTGCACTCAGCCTATCGTCATAGAAGGCTCTGCAACATAATTACTCGTCTTAGGACCGGCCATACCACTCTGACCCAAAACTATCTACTTAAAAATGAAAAAAGCCAACCTGCCCCAAATGCGGGGAGAACTATCAGTCAAACACATATTGGACGACTGCACGCAACTCCAAAACATTCGATTTTCTCTCTGTCAATTTCAACCATCTCAACTACTCATACACCCAACTTCTAGTAATACTAATCTAAAATTTAAGTTCCTCAAGAAATAAACGGATTAGCTCTATTTAATAGTAACAGTCGAGTCGATGGCCGTAGCACTCTTTTTTTTTAAGTTAGTTATATTGTAATTATTTTTTATGTATAATAATTAATATGTATAAATGAAATAAATACCAGAGTAGCTAAGGCTCTTCCAATGGCGGGCATTCTGGCTCTAGTCAAGATATTCAATGCAATTATGCGTCTGGCATATTTCCCAAAGAAGTGGAAATGTGCTCAAATTGTTACGATTCTAAAGCCCTGCCAGCCTCCCATCTCTATTACGTCTTATCGCCCGATTAGTTTGCTGCCGGTATTCGCGAAAATTCTTGAAAGAATCTTTTTGAGCAGAGTTTTGTCATTTTCCAGCGTGACGACCCTAGTTCCAGCGCTTCAATTTGGCTTTCGTCCGAAACATGGCACGCCTGAGCAAACTCTCAGAGTGGTGCAGCACATCTAAGACTCCTTCGAGAATCGTCGCTACTGCATGGCAACTTTTTTGGATGTCAAGCAGGCTTTTGACAGAGTGTGGCACGAAGGGTTACTACAAAAACTTAAATCTGTCCCTCCTGCTCCTTATTATGAAATAATTTCTTGACAATCGATCTTTCAAAGTTATGGTGAAAATTGAACTTGGGCAAATCGCTGGAACATCCAACTTAATGGTGACAAATCTTCCAGTGTTTTATTTTCGTTAAGGAAAGACCCTACGCTTACTTTAAATGGAGAGTTATCTCGGAATTAACCTCGACAAAAAATTGTGTTGGAGGGAACACATTAAAAAAATAACAGCAAGATGTAGAGCCAAACTTGGCAAAATGGAGCGGCTACTTGGTAGAAATAGCAAGTTACCTTTGCAAAATAAAAGTACTCTATATAAGAGTTTAATAATGCCAGCTTGGTGTTATGGCATTCAAATCTGGGGAACAGCTGCCAAGACAAATATTAAAAAAATTCAAATTTTACAAAATAAAACTTTGCGCAAAATTGGCGATGCCCCGTGGTATATTCGAAATCGAAACCTTCACAAGGACCTAGGCATTCCCTTTGTGGGTGATGCGTTGAATAAACTCAGCGACCATTACATTGATCGCTTAAGGAACCATCCAAATTCGCTGGCATGTGCCCTGGCCGGTCATAGACCAAGAAGACGTCTTAAAAGACTTCACCCAAATGACCTCAGAAGGCGTATCTTATCATAACGACTTCCTGATTTTTGAAAATATTGTATATATATAGAGTAATCTAATCAATACCAGACAAAAAGTTATTTTAAGTGTATAGTGACTTACTTTTTTTTTATAAATGTTGGATTATAACCCATACAATAAAGGGTTGATTGCCAATAATAAATATTCGAGAAAAAAAATAAAATAAATTTTTCAAGCAACTTTGCATAAAAATTTGAAAGAACCTATAGGGTCGTCTAAATTCAACATCCTCGATAGTATAGTGGTTAGTATCCCCGCCTGTCACGCGGGAGACCGGGGTTCAATTCCCCGTCGGGGAGAAGAAGACGGCATGAAAACTTCAATTTTTTAATTTTTTTTTACTTTTTCCTTTCGGTAGGTGGTTAGAAAATTAATTTTTTAAATAGGCGCATAAATAAATAAAAATTACGATAAATTACATATTTTGTTGCACAAGAATATCTCGCGAATAAATTATTTGTGGCACAGATATTTCTACATATTCTTTAAAATGCATAGATAAAAATGTTTTTGTTAAATAAATAAATTTAAAAAAATCTCATCTCCACTCAGTAGAGAACCGGAATCGAACCAGAGCCATTCAATGCACAGTCAGACTCGCTAACACCTGAGCCATCGGCAACAATATTGCTATTCGCTTTTATACGAGCATTAAAGATGCAAAGCCGTGTTAGCGATTTTGATATTTTATTTTTATTTTGCCATTTTACACAATGCTACAAAAAAAAAAACAAATTTAAATTAACTATTCATCACGCCTATAAATTCCTATGTACATAAGTATGCAGATAATCAAAATGTTAGCGAAATCTCTCTCTTTGGCTTAACAGTTTAAAGTTAACATACAGCAACTGCTCGCACCTGCTATTTTTAGCTTCTATGTTATGTTAAGCTTATACTTTTTATCGCTCTCTCATTCTCTCTGTTAGTCAACGTAGAAAAAAATTTTAATAACAGCGGCAGCAAGAATTTGCAAGCAACATTTTATAATTAAATTCTGAGTTACAAAATTAAAATAAATATATAATATCGTAATAATACGTCGCTTATGTAAATATGCATAACTTTGAATATTCTCAATCAATTCTAAATATGACTATTTTGCATATAAATTTAGAAGCACTTATAAGATCGACGGATTTCAACATCCTCGATAGTATAGTGGTTAGTATCCCCGCCTGTCACGCGGGAGACCGGGGTTCAATTCCCCGTCGGGGAGGATTAAACATTTTTTTTTTAATGTTATAGTATTTTTATTTTTTATTTTTTTTAATACTACTTTTTATTTTAAATGCTTTCACGTTTTCATTATTATTTATTTATGCATTAATTATGCCACCTACCGTATGTTACAAAGAGGATATTAGGAGATTATTATATTAACATACAGAAGGAGACATCGGAGACCCCCAAAGTTACCCAAAATATGATCAGGTTGACTAGAGAAGACGGAAATATTTGGTAGGTCCCAAGCACTTTATAAAAGATCAAAATCGGTAGGTATTGAAGAAGGCAATGAGACCTGGCCAAGAAGGAATGTCTGCTTAGCTCTTGAGAGATTGCTCCCACCGTGAAAGAGTGAGCATTGGAAGAGTAGAGCAATACGAGAATGCCATTCCAATTCTCAGTTTGAATTTGAGAGTGTTTGAGAGCTAACGGGCAATTCTGAATAGTGCTCTGAAGCTCCTTTATGGCAGTGCCTGACTCGTGTGTGACTGAGTTCAGGTTAAAAAAGACTTTTAATTGGCTGTTTACCATTTGCGGGCCATTTTTGGTGTTCGCCAGATAACACTTCATTGTGGCATGGCGGGAGTGCGACGCCTCGACTAATTGTGGCCATTTCGGGGTGAGGCCGTGAGAATTGACTGCTTACAGTCGTGGGGCCTTCTATGTCTTCGGCAAGACCCGACAGCAGGTCTCATATTCCTCTCCCACTTTTTCCCATAGCGTCTTCATCTGATCACGCCGAATCTGGAGAGTGTGAAACCCCTGAGGTGGGAGACTCGTTTATTAATTCTTCGAATTCGACAAAAATAAAAGTGCCATATTTTATCGATATCATATAAATCAATCCCATTGGATCGTTTTTTCGTTTGTTTGTGAAGATGGAAGATATTGGAACCAAATTTGGCAATTATTAGTTTTTTTTAGCAAATTTGATCAAAATCGGTTGACTATATTATATAGCTTTCTTTGGAACGATCGGTCAAAAAAACATTTTTGATTAAAAATTTTTGGTTGATATTCTTAAGCAATATACTGAATTTTATTGCATGCTAGTGGTAAAGAGTATCCCAAAGTCGTCCGAGTCGTCCGCGCCATCTTTTAATATTGCTACAAAATTCAACACAGGAAGGCAAAGTTTTTTTATAAACACATATGTATGTATCACAATATTTAGTAAAAAAGGGAAGTCTTTATAATATATAAAAAAAAAAGAAATGAGTTATTACTTTAATTTGCTTTTGGTATAAATATTTCTTGGTACGATTTGAAATATAGTATTGATAAATCAATTTTTTTCATCTAAGTACCTTTGCCCAATTGTATCTGGCGTAACGTTACGCGAATTTCCATTATAAATGCCGAATTAAGAATATTTTTTAGCTCTTTAAGTGAGAAAAAAAATTATTGAATATATATCCTAAGTATGAACTTTTAGCTTCGTAAAAACTTTCTAACTTTTATGACGTACTCTTGCCATGTTCAACAAATGGACAACTTTTAAAGCTTAAGAAAATCACATTTTTCAAGTTCACAAATCTCAAAGTCACACACATTTCAGTGCTGGAGGAGAGCTCATTTGCCTGGCCATATCACAGACACTTTTCAAGGAAGTCAAAGTCAAAAAGCGTTTCCATGTGCGCCCAAAGGACGCTTGATCCATTACTTGAACCAACTAGCAGAGCTCTTGAGTTGGTTGGATTTGCAGTTGGTTTAGTCGTTGGGAGTCCGATGAGTTAGGATGTTCCCGGCAAAGTCAGGCTGCAAATTTATGACTTGCCTTTGGCTTCTAATGAGTTTGTCGGCATCACACACACAAACGCACATACTTGGTCTAGGCTAGGAAAAGCAGCTTAAATCCAGGCATTGGCCTTGGTCTAAGGCTGCCTGGCACCACCTAAGCGGGTCCTGCTGGGCTTCAAGTTAATGGGTTAAAAATGCGTAAACGATTTTGGCGTCGTAAGCTTCTTAGAGCGACTCTTGCCATAAATTAAGGGGAAGAGAGCGAGCGAGCGAGTGTGCATGGAACTATGGACGTAAGGCGGAAGTATTTTGATTGATTTACACAACTCAAAGCACACACAAAAACACACACACTCACTCACACACACACAGAGAGCCTATGTGCTGAAATTTCAGCATAAACCCAAAATACGACCGTATTTCTTCAACTTCCGGCATTAAGTGCACTCCAGCAAACATACCAGAGCGGGAGGGAGAGAGCGGGTGGGATATGTGGAGCGCCACAACAACAGCAAATTAATTAAGTGACGTTGCTGAGAGTTTTGGCAAATGACGAGACTCATTCCAGAGTATTTTAGTGCCATGCAGAAACGTCACCGTAGTAGGTGACTACTACTCATCTGGTTGCTGAAATTGTCCAGGACTACGTCATGATATGGGGCGTTGTCAAATTAATTAAAGCAGCTCTCTCTCTAGTAGTGTGGAGCAGCGTCCCTGAGGCAGCGCCCAACACCCCAAATATAAACAACCGAACCCAAATGCTGACTGGTTGGCTGGCTGGTTCCTGAAGTTGTTGCCACTCTTGTGTGGTAAGCTTTTGTAATTTACACCTGTCAGCGTTGATCCTATGTGACAGGTGAGCCCAACCTAAAGACAGACAGACAGCCCACAGACAGACCTACTATGCAACATAATTTTGCGGTTGACTTGGTTTCTTTTTTCAGACTCGTTGGATTTTATGGCTGTTCGGGAACGCTTAACACCTACAAAAACAAGTGTAGTGTCGGGCATAGCAACGCACTCTTCGTTTGGCAAATCCCGAACAAAGTGCCACAGTGACATGATTTTAGACTGACAATATAAAAAATTTGATTCAGTCGGACGGAGGGTTGACAATGGGATACCCTTCAAACACTTTTCTTTTGACTAATGAAGACATATTCATGAAAATGACTTACAGTCGGGGGCGGATCCACGGGTGTGGTTTTCGGATCCAGACCCTCCCCCAAAAGTTACAAAGTTGAAAGTCTTTTGTCAGCTCAGATATACATACTCTTTGAAGTTGAGTAACCCCCAAAACCAAACCCTTGATACGCACCGGTTTAAAGTGGTTGGAAAAATGTTTGGTAAATTATTTTTTTTTGTTTATAGTAGAAATTTTAAAAATTTGTAACTAAAAGAAATTTAAGGCACTGTAGAAATGTATACCAAGATCATGCTTAAATCTTTTTGTAGCTTTAGCTTGGTGTTCGTCAAAACGACGAAGCTATGATTTAGAGTGACATTTGTTTGCATCCGGGATTTTGTTTTCGTTTGCATTTGGATTTTTAATTGTAGTCTGATTGAAGTCTTTTTTCTATATTTTCTATGCATTAGATATCTAATTGAAAATATCTTCTCCGCTCGAGATTATCAGCTGTATCTTTTAGTAAGACTTGGTGATATTATCTCTCATGCTCTTCAAAAACTAGATTCAAAAAATGACGTAGGAACTTAGCGTCGCCTGCTTACGAGTCACTCTCGCCACCTTCTGACTGTTAAACGCATTCCACAAATCTATAAAACCCTTAACACTACAGTGTATAAAAATAAAAGTGTAAATAAAAAGAGAAACTAAACTGTAAGCCGAATGCTACAAAAACAGCAGCAACAAAAAAAGGACAAGCTGCAAACGTTTCAATAAAACTAAGCCGCAAAATTGCTTTTTAATGCCACTGTGCCATGTGAGTGTGAGCTTGTTCGCCATTGTATTGGACGCCATTTTGTATCTCTCTCGTTTTTGCCTAATTTTGCCAGCCCACAAACTACCAAACTAAGCTTCGACCCGGTTAACACACACGCACACACACACACTATATATGCATAAAACTTTTGTCAGCTTTGTATTTTTGTTGCCTATTTTTTGGCGTTTTTCAAACTACACAAATGTCAGTTACATGCAAAAATTTGCCATTCAATAAGCTTAACGAGGGCGGGTTGAAAACTAATTGGTTTACAAAACATCGGATAACATATCAGTTGATAATATAAAATAGTTTTTCACATCTTTGTAATTTTCATTATTTATTTTTATGTTTCGTGCGGCCGAAAGATGGCGGGAACGTATTGTTAGTTTGTTGTGGTGATATTGGAATAAAAGGTATATTAAGTTAATACATTCTACAACAAAGTTTAAAAATAAATAGAGGGATGGTGGATACTGCACCCTATTCGACCAATGTTATTAATTGTATAAGTTAAGAATTTAGGCGTGCTGTTCCATTTTCCAATCCTCAGCTGAGACTTGCCCTCAATATTTATAAACTTTCTGTTGCTTAGCGTTCCCTAGCATGCCTTAAAAATTATCTAGGTGCAGATATTGCTTTATACTAAGCTTCATTATAGTCTTGGAGCTTCTTTTCTAAGTCTGCAGTGTTCCGTAACTTACCCAGTTGATATTCACTATTGTCAGAAAGTTGAAGCCCAGCGCCTTAAAAGAAAAAAAGTTTGAAAAATAAGTAAAACTCAATAGGGTAAAAAATATTTTAAATAATGGTGTATCTCATTAACCAATAGTCCGACAGCTGTTAAATTTATTCACGAACATTTTGAAGGATTGTACTAAATAAAACTCATATGGATTTAATTCTAGTAACATCATAATGGGTCAGCCCACGAACTTTTCAGCCCACCTAGTATGTATGAGAAGTTACAATTTCCCGTCCGTCAAAATCTATGCACTGGCGCCACCTGTGGACACCTTTTTTTTAAGTAAAGCGTAATTATTAAACTGCAAAGAGAAGAATGCAGTGAATGAGACTTCGAATATCTAAGACCGCAGTATACAGAACCTTCGCAAGACAGTGGCAGACAGGTGCTTCAGGAAGGCCAAAAGCTGCAATTCTGAAAATCTTAGGATAATTGTAATGATACCAAACAAAAACCAAAGTTGCGCAAAGGGTATTTAGATTGAAAAGAAAAAGATTGTACCCTGAAATACATGATGACGCCATCATCTGATTTAATCTTATTGAACTACATCGAAACGTGAGAAAAAAAGTGCCAGATTTCCCAAAAATCACTATGAACATGATAATGATCCCACCCAACATACGTCAAAGTTGTGGAAAGGGTTTTTAGATCGAAAAGAAAAGGATGAAAACATAAAATACAATCACCTCATCACAATCCTATTAAACTTTTGTGGAATGAACTTGATCAACGAGTGAGAAAAAGGTGTCCAACTTCACGAAAATTGGGACATCCTGAAATATGTTTGGTAAAAATTTAATGAGAAACTACCAAAAAATTTATTGCTAGGGTGCCTCGACCTTATGCGACTGTTTTTAAAATACCAAAATGCTTATCGTAACCTCGGGTATCAATTGGGCCATGTCCGTCCGTCCGATTGAACATTTAGATCTCGGAGACTAGAAGAGCTTGACACCCCAAACTTTACTAGCTGGTGCGCAAGTTTCCTCAGAAGATGAAGTTTGTTGAATCATGTCAATATCCCACCGATCCCCCGTAGTAAATTTTCGCGATTTTTGGCAACACCGTTTAATATTCTCATTTGAAATTTAAAAGAGCGCTGCGTTATCGGAAAAGCTATTGTCAAAAATATACAAACTGCGTCAATATTTGATTCTACAGGGTGCGCCATTTGAATGTGGTCGATGGAAATATTGAATAACTTTGACAGATTTCAACCGATTGACGTCGTCGAACACATTTTGGAAAGGTTATTGCATTACAATTTTAACCATGAATCGATTCACGCCCAAAGAACGCGCGGAAATAGTGACAATGTTCATTAAATGTAATTGCCCGATTTTTGGGAGAGAATTTTAATGACTGATGAGGCCCATTTCACGCTATCTGGCACTGTAAATAAACAAAACTGTCGCATTTGGGGGAAAGAAAATCCTCATACTATCCATCAAACTCCACTGCATGATCAGAAAGTGACTGTTGGGGCCGGTGTCTGCTTCAATATTTCCATCGACCACATTCAAATGGCGCACCCTGTACCTAATTATGGTTACAATTGACCCCGAATCACAATTTTTGGCAAGCAGATTCATGTGGCTCTAATGTAGAAATCCACATGCAAATTTTGTCGATGCGGACCCCCACCCCCGCAACCGATTAACCATGCTTTTCCTTAACATATCAACTTAAAACTTACCCAATATACTTTAAATGGCTGCTTTGAAGTAATTATGGAGTTTCATCACAATCGGTAAAAATTTTCGGAACTTATACGTATGAATATAGAATTTCACCAAAAAAAAAAAATTATTTCAATTGGAAAGTTCTTAGTAAGAATATGCAGAAAACATTTTTTCGAAGGACAAAGTACAGGGTATTCCACTGTCGGGCACCGCCTCGCCTGTACCACATTTTTTTTGTTCATTTTATGCATAGAAAGTAACCGATTGTAAAAAAAAGGTTTTCTTTTTATAACGCTGACTTTAGGATTTTTCTTTCGAGTTTTTGGTATTTCGAGCAGATGTCAAAATAATTGGGATATTTATTAAACCTATTCAAGTTATAAGCTCCGTTAGAGTCTGTCTCTTAGTAAGGTGATCCAGCTGGCTCAAACTTTGCCAGAAATACATGGTAGAACATTCTTAGAATGAAGTAAACTTTTCTGCCTGCTCTCGTTCTAATTTTTCTTAGGTTCTAAACTTTTACATTGTTGGCTTAAAAAGTTATTAGGCATTGGCTGGATTTGAAGGGTCTAATGCTTTTTGGGTTTGTCGGGTTTGTCAGTACGTGAAAAGCGTGGTAATTAGAAAACAAGACCAGAACAAACAAATGAGTATCGAATTAAAGAAATTTCTTATATAATAAGAGTAAATGAATGAATTGCTGCTATTAGGGCATTGTCATCCTGGAGCATCTCCTCCAGTATGGTTAAAGAATGCCATAAATACCTCCAAACCCTGTCCGCCCGGAACAAAGTCGTGCTGTGTTGGGTGCCTGGAAACTCGCGAGTGGATGGTAATACGATCGCTGACGATCTAGCACGACAGGGTGCCTCCACCCTGACTACATCTCCTACGCCGCTTCGTGGTATTGGTTGGTCCACAATCAAAACCATAATAAACAAATGGGCTGCAGGAGAACCTAGGAGATACTGGTTTTCCCTTCCGAGTCTTCGTCAAGCAAAAGCGCTTGTCAAACCTGTGATTACGATCAAGACAAAAGCTCTTGGCAGAGCGGACCTAAAGCTCCTGGTAGCATGCCTCCTTGGCCACCACACTGTTAGATACCATCTACAGAAAATAGGCCTATCGGACTCTTCAGAGTGCAGGGTCTGTCTAAAAGACGATGAAAATACCAGACATATTCTCTTTGACTGCCCAGTGCTGGTATAGGACAGAGCCTGTCAAATGGGAAAGGAACGGATTCGTCCCTTCCATCTCAGGTCAATACCAACAAAAGAAATACTGTTATTCATGCGGGAAGCGGAAAGTCTTTTGCTTTAACTTAAGGGTATGGTACAAGAGACCTTTTGGTCGCAGTGCCCCACTTCTTTGAGAGGAACCCTTTTTTCGTAAAAAAAAGAGTAAATGAAAAGCTAGTATCAAAGCGAGGTCAGATGTCTAAGAAGAACCATACTTCATAAATCAGACGACTTATATGATTAATTGTGTCTGAATAGTTTCAAATACCCAAACTTAGAGCTGACAAAGTCTTGTCATTCGGAGTCTATTTTCTAAGCTAGGGGGCTCTGGCGCTGGATGCTTTGTACGCCAACCCCTAGGAGTGACAGTTGTTTCTGCCTGCCTGTACATTCTAAAGCATATGTGGAATGAGTCTTTTTATTGGACCTTTCCTTTTTGGCTATAAAAAACGGTCCCACCTGATGTTAATAATCCTTCTTTGTTGAGTGGGTTGAGGAAAGTTCTGCGCGGAAGATAATCACCCGAATATAACTTACAGTGGAAACATTCCCATTCCATAGAACGCCCGGATCAAACAATTGTCAGGGGCCTAAGACGTTACTCACTAACTCCGACTTATAACTGATTCTCACACTTCTTATTTAAGGAGCGAATCCTAATCTACTACGTACAATTTATGGAAACTATAGCTGCATGTACATCAATCAACTCCTGAGAGACAGCTTTCCACAAAAAAATAATAAATTAGCCTGTTGTTCGTATCCAGCAGTTTTCCCCATGCTCTAGCCAAATAATTGGCAAAATTTAGTAAACATTACCAAAATCATGTCAATCTTATCAAGGCAAGCAGCAATTGGAATACCATTGGGTCTGGCCAATTATTTCAACAGTTCTGACTAAATAACTAATTGTGAATGCATCCGATGCATTCGATGCACCCGGGACCGAATGAGAGTTGACTGATACTTGATGTCTGCTCCGTTTAGATAAGTCTCAAAAACAATAACAACAATTACAGTTTATGCATAAATTAAATAATAAAATTTACTAATTGCAAAATGCAGCAGTAAAGTTAAAACATTTTAGATTTAATTTAATTTTTAATGTACAAGTTTAAGACTAGCATAAATAAATAAAGTGTTTTATGGCAAATAGTCTACATAAACAAACATTCAGATGGAATTGGAAATGGCAATAGAGATAAGTATAGGAAAATCTCTTGCAAATAACTTGAAAACTTGGCCACAAAAGGCAATGTCAATATTTGTCTGGCCAGAACTTGTGCATTGAATGAATGAAGGACGGACGCATTGAATGTGTGCATAAATGAATGAACGAATGAACGAATGAATGAATGAATGAATGAATGAATGTTCACTTAACTTTTTGCCCTACCAACAAGATTTTCAATTAAAATTGATTTTATGCAAATTTTCAATTAGTCAAACACATTTTATCTATCGTTCGGATTCAACAAGGACAAGACCATACAAACACTAACACACAGATAAACAAACAAATAAGCAGGATGTTGCATGTAACAAAAAACCAGGGCTGCAAAAGCACAGAAGAAATTTCGTACATTGAAAAAAAAAACGTCTATTGTCGAAGAATTCTCCGAGGTTGGCTTAAAAACATTATTTAGTGAGTAGCTGTTATCGAGTACGCGGGTAAAGTAACGATTCGGGATCCAGGAGTTGTGGACGATGAATCTTCAGGAGAATCCGAAAACGAAGTGGAAGTTCCGAATCGACAAGAGGACATTTTAAGCGATTTAGAGCATCCGATTTTGCATACTCAAGCAGGGGAGGAAGTGATAGTGAAGAAGAAAAAAGGAAGCAAGAAATTTCAGAGAATTACAAGAAGAAGAAAATTGATATACAAGCAGTAATGAAGGAAGCGAGTTCTCTCCCGGACAATTCGACTCATATTTCTCTCCTATCACTAATGCAAGTTCTATGGGCAACCCAATTTCTCCTACATGTGAATACAACATTGGAGACTTTGATCTCTCTATCCTTGAGGGAAAAGCAATACGAAGCCAAACGAGTGCTACATTCATTGATGGAGTTCCCACAACATGCACACAAAATAATAGCCTCCAAAAAAAAAAAGAATTAAGCCAGTGTTCATTGAAGAATTGGGTAACAATCCTCTTAAACATCGAGTGGTGCACGACGTTAATGGAAGAATGTTTGAAAATATCAACATCAAACTGGAACTATGCATAAAATTTTCAGGGGCCATTCTCATCATCTCGCATCACGGAAATCACCTCCACGTTGTCCACGATTGCAACTATTCTAATAACTCCTGTCAATGCGCATTCAATACATGTTTACAAGAATTCGTCGGTAGAAGATTCTATAGAAGAGTTATTCCACACTGAAAACTCGCCTTCCAGCATTGGATTAATTTGTCAATCTATATGCAGGAAAATTCCAGGGAATCTTCTCGCCAGGCGAACGTGGCTACCAAGCTTTGAAGCTAGATGTATACGATTTTCGTAGATATCATAAACTCAGAAGACGGAATGGTGGAAGAATTTTCGTTCTACGTTCATAACTCAATCTCCCAAATAAATATAAACGTCCGATCTAGATCAAACTCTTTACAAATATGTATATATATCGTACTACCTAAAATATTTTCAATTATCTCATTTGGTTGAGATACAATAATAAATCTCGCATATGTGGAAAAATCCTATATGAGACTATATAACAGCATTATGATAGAGTCGTCAAAACTCAGATTAATTTTCTTCAAGGAGATAGACCATAAAAAAAAAAATAATTGAAAGACTAGATGGAAGTCTCACCTACCGAATAACTACAATATTTAAAAACAAAATTAGTTGAACAGGGCGTTATGGAAAGCTTTACGAAAAGTGGAGTAAAAATTCAGAATTTTTCTTTTATTATTTTTAAAAACTGTTATCAGACAATCAAATTTTGAAAAATCTTTTAGATTTTATTCCCGGTTGTTAGTATTTTTTTAAGCTATAAATATTTTTGATCTTTTTAAATATTTTTTTTAAGATATTCAAAAGAAACTTGACTATTCACCTGAAAAAATTCCAAAAATCTCACCCAAAAACTTTGTGAAAAAATTGCACTCAGCGTTAAGAGAAGCTTTAAACTTAAGTTCACTTTTTATCAAATATGGCATATCTTTACATATCTGAGTTTAAACTGATACTTCAACTTTTATACCACTCTATTTACCTAGAAAATTTTCACCCAAGAACTTTGTGAAAAAATTGCTCTCAAAAACAAGATAAGCTTCAAACTTTAGTTCACGGTTCACTTTGCACCAAAGAAAATCTCTACATATCTGACTTCATTGCAGCCCTGGCCTAAACCAGTTTGGCATCTTTGCCGCCTGCTGCTGCTGCTGCTTCTAATCACTGTGGCTTTGGTTTTGGCCTTCTTTCGACTTCGGTTCATCTAAGTCTCTGTGTAAACCACTTGAGATAAATAGATTTTAAGTTTGCATATGCTTCTTTTTACTGCATATGGCCAACAATTTCTTCTATCAAATCGTGATCTATGTACAAATATTTATATCTGTGTGAGTGAGTGAGTGAGTGAGTGAGTGTGTGTTTATCTTAACTTGTTTAACCTACGGCCATTTTGTTTCGAATGCTGATTAAGTAATTGCATTTGCTTGACATTTTCCAAAGCATTTTTGGCGTTGACTTCATTTGCAGCGCCTTTCAACGTCAATTAGAGGCACACAAAAAAGTTGTCTATGAATTTATTTGGAACGTTTTCACTGACTCATAGATACTCGTAAGCGTGCATATGTGTGAGTAGGAGTATCTATCTATGTGTGTATCTCTCTGTGTGTGTGTCGCTTAATTGCATTAAAAAATAAAGCCCGACGCGCTTCTGATGGGGCAGGACACTTTGTCTGACGCTTGCAAATTATACTAAATAAACAGTTGACGAGGGGGAAGCTAAAAGACTAGGGAGTGGCAGCCAGTCCGACACTTATTCAGTTAGTTACAGGACTCGTGAATGGAGCTGGCATGAACTTGTCGCCTGTTTAAGGATTGCTTTTGGGTAGTTTTATACACTTCCAGCTGGATTAGTCAAAGCAATAGCGAGGGCAAACTGTGTCATGTACAACGTGCGTATGCGTAATATGTCATGCTAGAATGTAATGAAATTTATACTATAGATGGGATTTTGGATTTTAGAGTTTCAGCTAATTTTCTGCCTTGTATTAATTTTGTTACTCAACACCTTGAATTTGTATTTAAAAACAGCTACTACTTCAAAGGACTTCTTGTTCTTTTAAGAGACCGCTCATAAGATAGCTTACGAGTATGTAGGACCTTCCTCCAATACACCAATATTAACTAATACGCAATGATATTTGCTAGCTAGGCATTAGTCTTCGCTATCTTTCTTCCGCAATATAATTTCTATACCAATACGCACAATACGGCCGTGCCCACAGAGCAGTTGAGTCTTAGGACCTATAAACTAATGCAGGTTCATTATATAGCTCGTGCAGTAAGTCGACCATGGAACTGAAGCCGTCACCAGCAAAATCTCAATCAATTCCACAGCAAAAGCATCTGAATGGGTCTTCAGACATGTTCTATCAAAATAGAAGGCATAATTGTCTTAGAATTTTTTCATTTCTTCATGCATGAATGATCCCAGTTGTCTTCTGTGACCAAAGCTTGATATTTGCAGAAGTGCGATTCTCTACTGGATCATCTTTAATCGTTGGCACTTAAGGTTGTTATTCCAAAGACTCAATGTTACAATAAAATCTTGCGCCTATAATAACTTTTCTTGGTTCATAAAAAACTATGGAACTGGTTCACTCAAAAATGGATAGGCGCTAAGATATGATCATATTAAATCAAATATTTGTCAAATATTCTAGTGTTGTTTTAAACCAAATGAATCGGCTATTTTGTTAAAGATAATGAAAAATGCAAAAACGAAATTTGCTTTAAATAGTTTTCAATAATTGATTGTTTTATTGAATACTATCAACTATGAACAAAATATTATCGTTGATTTCGAAGACGACACAAATTTTTGAGTGAACAGTGTGAACTTTTGATCGGACAGGACATATATATGGACTTTGAGCTGCTGTGTTGTCTTATTAAAAGAAGTGTAGGAAAGCAATTGCAGATCCAAAACTGTTGGACATCCCTAACCGCCTAAGTCTCTCACCATTTTTAGGATTCGACGAAAGCAACCAGATCCGCTATATGGGCACATACGCTAGACTACCCAATTCCTCACAGGATAGTTTACGCAGAAACTGGGTTCGTCTTCTAAGAAGCGCCTGGCAGCCGCATTGCAGGTTAGGTTAGGATATATAGGCAGCTCATATGAGCTCCATTGTGCTGCCTAATTAAAAGAAGGGGAGAAAAGCAATTGAAGATCCAAAACTGTTGGACATCGCTAATCAGCTAAGTCTCTCATGTAACAGAACTATCTATGGGCACATAGGCTAGACTACCCATTTCCTCACAGAATGGTTTACGCAGAAATTGCGTTCGTCTTCTAAGATGGGCCTAGCAGTCGCATAGCAGGTATGGGATGCCTTCTGACTTTTCCTCATCTCCACAGCTGCGGCAGAATACGTGATGGGGAAAGTGCAACCTCTCCATATTGTCTATGGTTCAGTTCCTCGTAACAACGCCTACCTACATCCTAGTCCTGTTTTTATGGAAGCGCCTGAGTTCAGATGTTCTCGGCTATAGTACTCGAGCGATGCGACAACCGAAACCCGTCTCCGTCATTTGCAATGCGACGTCCTGAAATGGTCTTTTTATATCTATAACCGGAAGGTTTTCTATCAGCGCTGAGCGGTTCCAGACGCACTCAACCGCCGCCTTCTTACCAGGAGCACCTAAGTAACCAGGAACCCAGCAGAGTGTTATTGAGTGTTAAGAGATAAAATCAAACTATTTTGTTTCCATTTCTGTTTTACAATATCCCCTACCACATCAGGGTTATAATATGCGCTCCGAAATTCCAGTCTGTTGATGTCTTTTCAGAACTCTACAATCACTACTTTTAACATTAATAACTTGGCTATAATAAGCAAGTTCAACATCCAAATTATGAAAATTTTTTAAAATGTTTTTATGAAACAAGCCTAATAGGACTCCAAGAAACAAAACACTCAACAGCTCCTGGGTTCTTCGTTAACTTTCAAAAACACACTGGACATTGGATTTTTGCATCTAATCTAAAAATGACAAAATCATGGGGAACCACGGTTTAGGTGCATTTTTAAGCTCATGCTGTGTGTTTGGTGTGATCCGCTTAAAGTCTCTCAAACAAAACCTTTACCAAGCACTTAAGGAAATTCGCGAACATTGCTACTTCAGGCAAAACAATGAGACGTTCTATCTGCTCTACGCATGAAAGGCGAATATATATATATGGAATGATCGTGACTTCGGTCACTTAAAGATTCTCAAGGGAAGCCCCCTTATTCACGAGACTACGGTCTACTGTATCCCTCAGGAACACATCATAACAAAATTTAAAACCCACATCCCAGGACGGAGTGGAGTATCGGTGTATTAGATTATTATTATTAGTTATTAGATTAGCTGGAGGCGTCTTCATTGAGGAACTCAACGTCAGAACAGCCGTCAAGCAGACGTCATTGCAATCCAGGAGGCTCTGACAACAATAAAAAGCTTACGAAAATGTCATAACAACATCTGAATCTCCTCGGACAGCCAGGCGGATGAAGTCACTGAACAATTAATGAACGTCTCTACAGAAAATGGCAAAGCGACCAATTTTCAAACCACTTCTTGGGTCACAGGGCATAGGGATATCGAGGACAATTGCATTGCCTTTAGAACCAGTTGGGCCTGGGTATACCCGAGTAGCGGCATCACAACGTCTTATTCCTGCCCTTAGTAAGTTTGAACGATAAGTCTCATCTGTTGCCCTTACCTAACCTATTACTACAGGCACGACAACTTATTCAACTAAATGATAATGCTATTCCTCATCAGGAACACATTTTGCAAAGCCAGTAGAACCCTATTCGGATACACTACCTACCCTACCCCGCTCACCGAGTTGTCTATACATTGATTCATCCGATTATCATTTGTTCCTTTTTGATAGGACATGGCTTAATGGACTAATATGACACCCCGAGAGGTGACGAGTCCATCACTCAAGTAGCAACTCGGCATTATTTTGGAATATGACTTCTTATACCGTTCTTCCTCAATAAATTTTCTTTCAAATTAAAGTAATAAGTCTATCATCTCGCCATGCTATATGACTTTTGGGCAATTCCGAAAAGTAGATTAGGGTGACCATTTTTTGCAAGATCTCACGATATCAATAACGCCACCGTTGAAAAGATTCCTTTTTACTTGCATATAGCACCTGCAAAATTAAAAGACGATTCGAAAGTATTTGATGGACGCGAAATTGCCTCTTACCTCCATATCATATATAGAACGACACTACTGTATGCATTACGCTATTGTCTTCTCACATCAATGTTTGGAACTACTCTCTGTCAAGCAAAACGGCAGTTTCCTTTACAATGAAACGAGCCCAGTGGCAGTACGGTCGAAAAAGGAACAAAGGAATTAGAACTGAATGGTAATTTCAGTTAGTCCAAAATTTCACTAAGCTACGAGCTGAAATCTTTGACTGCTTTAACCTAAGTAACCCGGAACCAATATATGCAGCTTTTAATTCCGGTATTCTTTGCATCAAACATTTCCGAATCCTTCACAAACCTATCCACACCCTTTATATGTTACATGTTTTAGCAATTAAGTTACGGTTTCTTTTGGCCAAATATTGCCACTAACATTTTCAATAAATGTCCAAGTTGATGTTGTTTTTGTTTTGCTTGTTACTGGCCTGTCAAGTATCTACGTCAGATGAAGGCAATCACATGCTGAAGATCTCCGTCAGCTCATTTGCATGACGCACTGGTATGTGTGTAGGAGTATGTATATGTGTATGCGTGTGTAATTGTGTGTGTGTTGGTAAATTTGCCAGGAGTGTTGTGTAGCACTATTTGCTCAAGTGAGGTGGCAAACCACACAGTGCTCAATAAGTTGCTGGCATTGAAAATAAACTTGTCTTTGGTAGCCCCGCCCCTCTAGCCCTTGGTCCACCAACTCTAAAACACGCTTAATTTAGTTGCCAGACAGTTGAAAGACAAACAACAAAGGAACACTCTGATTTGACAGGCAACAACAACAGCAACTACAACAACTAAAGTCTAGAACAACAACATCGTTGCAGGACAACTGCAAATAATGCGACGATGGCTGTTACAACACTTCAGCTTTGATTGGCTTTATAAGACATGGCCAACTAGCTGGTAAGGGGGTTTGGGGTTAGGTTGGCTCCAAACTGGACTTGTGGGCACAATTAGCCAAAGGGGCAGCTGAAATGAAGCCGAAGCTAAAGCAGCGAATGCTTCACTAAGTGCATGAATAAATAAACGTTGGGCACTTGGAACTTGGCCGCTTTACAACACTAAAATACACACACACTCACATATACAAACGCACGCACACATACACAATCAACGCATGTTAACAAGTTGATGACCAAAAGTCAAATGGCTTAAATGCCCAGCACATTGTAAGCAAACAGCAACAGGACACAAAATAAAAGATGAAAAAAAACAAGTGGATCGATTGTGCCACGAACATAACGACTTTGAAATACACTTTAACAAAAGGATTAAAGAAATTAATTTTTTAATCTTTTATAAGACGATAAAGCAAGCCGGACCTGGATTAGGGCTGCTCGAACCCAAAAAAAAAAATCGAATCGAAGTATCTAATTTCTAGATCCTACGCTATTTCGTCCAGCTGCGTAATGACACTTTTTCTGAGTATTGAGTATTCCAAAAAACTCGATACCGTTCCTATTTGATTCCTCCTAAAAAGAAATCGATATCGACGGTATCGGCTTTTTGACGTTTTTTTTAAGAGGAATTGAAGAAAATGAATCTAGGAATGCTATTAGCTTTTAGTTTTTACACGTAGTGGTTCATTTTAATTACTGTGTTCACTCTTTTATTATATTTTTTTGATATGGACCCAACTAGACCAGAATATCGACCTTAAAGGCACCTTTTCGAAAATAAATTACAAGCGATAAATGTCAAAAGTGTATCTCGATACCGATACTAAGCAAATTGTTTTCGGGTTGACGATTAATCAACAATGAAAATATCGGTATCGAATATTCAGTATCAACTTCGATTTTCTCGATATTCACAATATCGGATCGGTATCGCGCATCCATAACCTGGATTTCGTTTGCAGATTAGAAAAAAGTTAGTTTCTCAAAATATAAATTTTAATCTTTTATTTTATAGTGGACCCCCTGAGCCGGTTGCGGCTATGTAGGGGTAGAGGTTGGTGAGCGAAGCGAGCAGGTGGCGAAACCCCCTAGTGTGTTTTAAAAAAAATTATTCTCCCCAATTTGAGTCTTATGAATTGTTTTCCAATGTTGAATTTTAAAATCACTGGCTCTGCCTTTTTTTTAATTAATCAGAAAGATCCTTTTGAAAAATAATTTCTCAACCGATTGTAGTGAAATTTTTACCCACAGGAAACGAAACAGTTGGAAAATACAATATTAAAATAAATAAAAATTTAGAATAAATAATTATATAAAGTAAATAAAAATAATCCCCTAAAACACATTCTAAAAAAATATCAAGATCCTCCTACTTTTGGTACAGTACAGACGGACGAAATAACGCCTAAATCGATCTAATTTCTAAATCCTACGCTATTTTCCTCTAGCTCCATATAGCAACCTTTTCTGCCAGTTACGGAACATGCCCCTCTAATTCCAAAATTTATAGAGTATAAAAAGTACAACAATGTCCAGCTGGGTTATGGCCGACAGAGAGTCTGGAGGGTGTTATGGGTAGCTGTACGTTAGTTGGGGGCAGGAGGACATATGCAAATGTTGGTAAATAAAATTATTATTCAAATTTTGGTACGTCCCATGAGCGTTAAACTAACAGCTACGAACAATGACAACATTGACTTTGATGGGGTGACAGCCACAACAACTTAGAGTGCTCCATAAAAGCCAAGTTGTTTTTTGGCTATGTATGGGTTTAAGAGACCCATGAGTGCGTCCATATGCGAATGGGTGTACTTGGGTAAGGGACTGCATATCTGGCAGACAACTTAAAATGAAGTGATAAACGTTTATTGTTTGAAAACTCTTTGTGTGAAGAATGTCATTGAAGATTGTAAGATGACCAAGAATGTATGTAAGCCACAGATCATTTAGTTCCTTGGAGGACTTAGACTATGTGCTGTAAAGGAATTTTGATGGGAAACTTTAATTTGAAGATGTTTTGGAAGTAATCATGCTTTTATAAAACTGCTCAGAACTGGTATGTTAACGAGTTTTTTCAATGTCGTTCATAATTTCTGATACCCATAATTTTTTGTGTAATGTTAGGAACTTGGTGCTGTACATTTAATAAATAAATAGAAGTTTCTAGGCCTCTTTAATTTAATTATGGAATAGTGGAAAAGTGCCCTGTGATCACAAAACCAACTCTAAGCTTTTTTTAAGTATTATCTATCCATCCATATGGGAAATCTATACTTCAAAGACATTGCAACGCTTTATCAATATCTCTTAAGCTTCCTTCAAAGCCATTAGCTTAACCAACCAACAACTCCCTCAAAGGTCCTATCCCATAAGGCCAAAAGCAACATCTAGACAACAAAGGTCTTCTGTTTGCTGTCTTGTACAGTCTCCTAGACCAAAAAGTGTTACGCCCACAAATCACGCCCCAAAAACCAGCTACAATGGAGTGGCAACAAAGCAAAAACAAAAAAAAATGACAAGAATTTTACAGCCAGTCAATTATGGCCAGGGAGACCAGACCTGCCCAGGACCAGAGACCAACTCAGTAGTCAGTAGCTGAAACAAGCGAACATCAGACAAACATCCAAAACGCATGCCAACAAAAAGCTAAAGTTATTGTGGTTGTTTTTGGAATTGTTTGTGTTGTTGTTGTTGGCGTGTTGTAACCAAAACGCGCATTTTCCATACGATTTGGAAAAAACGTACAAAACAAAAAAAAATCGGGTGATCAATTGTAAAGGGACGAAACGTAGACGGAGGTTGCTGAGGTTAGCGAGTTTAGCTGGGCAGGAACACAAATCGACATATTGACAGACTAAATGGAGTTGTGGGTTTTGAGTAGTAAATCAAGTTAGGTGCTCCAACTGGACATGGACTGACACACGCACACACACACACACACACACATTGCCATGCATAAGCGAAAATTGCATAGCACAGAGGATTTGGTAGCAGAATAAAAACAGCAAGAAAGGAGAGGTAAAGGAACACCGAAGTGGAGTTACGCTTTACGGAGAGTTAGAACGGAAAAGAAATTAACAGAAGTATTTTTTATTAAAAACTTTGGATACGTAAAATTGATTGACATTATTGGCGTGTTTACTTTGTGCCCAGTGGCGGATTTATCGTACAGGCATCATAGGCTGAAAAAAATTTGAGTCACCTGATTCTGCATCTGGAGACCGCATTTATGCAAGGTTTATGGAGCTTCTTAGTGACATTTTTCAATGCAGTCAACAAGAAATTGCAAAATGTGAATACGACTATTTCTGAAGTGATATCTTTGTTCAACGGACTCAATAAAGTTGTGTCTAACACTCGTGAAGAATTCGATCAATATGAAGAGAAAGCTCTCTCTATTTCCACAATTAGGGAATAAAAAACACTCAGGCAGCGTCTAAGGAATCAGAACCTACAACCTGGTGAAAATAGAGATAATAGTAACCAATTGATTGGCCGTGATAACTTTCGTGTCAACACATTCAACGTTATCATGGACCGTACTTTGACAGAATTAACACGAAGACGTAAGGCATATCAAAAAATCTATTCGAAATTTTCTCTCATCACTGATATGAAACATCTGAGCAACGAAGAATTACATGAGAAATCCACTACATTGAGCACACGCAAGATCTTGAGGAAAATTTGGGAAATTAAATGGTATTTTTCAAAGCATACCCCATCGAAAAGAACATTTTAAATTATTCTCCGCTGGAACTGTTGAAAATGCTGAGGCAGGATTATCTGCAGATCTCTTACCTTAATGTTGAAATTGCGTTGCGGATGTTTGCTTCAATTCCTTATTAGAATTGTAGCGCAGAAAGATCATTTTCTGTTTTAAAACGCGTGAAAAACTATCTCAGATCTTCATTGGGCGAAAACAAACTGAATGCTCTTGCGTTGTTAACGATAGAGTCAGATTTGTTCTTATTTATCGATTGTGAAGATATCATCCGCGAATTCGCAGCTGAAAAATCAAGACGTAAAGAACTGTGAATAAGAAGTGTTTGAAAAAGGCACTGATGACAATCACAATCGCATTTAAAATATTTTTTCTTTTTTTTTTTGTGAAAAAAGGGATTGCCTAGGGGCGGCAAATATTTAAATCCGCCACTTTTTGTACCTGAAAGTAAGAAGGAGCGAGTAACCAAGTATGGTCACCCTAACAGATATTGCCTCTTTTTCAAGTAATTTTTTAGCAAGACAAACTACTAACGAAGGAAGTAACTCTTACTACTTGGCATGAAGGCAAGAATGTCGGTCCAGGAAGTGTGAAAAGTAAGTTATTAATACTAAGTTTGGTCACCTTATTAGGTATTGCATCCTTTTTTAATACCTTTTGGCAACAATAATTAGTAGCGAAATAGGCAACCCAAAAAACCTCGTATGAAGGCAGGAATGGCAACCAATGATTATAAAATGTGGTAATGCCAAGTATGGTCACTCTAGCAGATATTGCCTTTGGGTAATTGGGCAATTATTAATATCTAGCATGAAGGTAAGAATGTCTGACCAAGGACTATGAAAAATATGTTAGTAACAATACGTAGAATCACCCTTTAGATATTGCTTCTTTTTATAATATTTTTTTTAGCAATACTACTACTAATGCAGTGAGCAACCCTAACAGCGTGGTATAAAGTCAAGAAATGGCATACTTTTTGGGCAAGACCAAGATTTTGTAGTTAAACATTTGTCATAAAATTGGTTTCGAGAATTTGCGAATTAAAATTTTTCGAAATTAGAAAAAAAAGCGCCTCTACTTAACATCAAATATCTCAATTTGTACTAAGCTGATTTCGATCACCTTTACCGGGGAATCAGTCTTATTGCCATCTCATACAAGATCCGTATTATTTGAAAGACTGAAGCCATATGCCGACACACTGATCGGACGCTATCAGTTATCGGCTTCAGACCTGGTAAGTCCACCATAGACCAGATCACTCACAGATCACATCACTCTTCGCCAAATCCTGTAAAAGACCCACGAAAACAGATCGATACCCATTAATTTTTCATCAATTACAAAGCTGCATTCCACAGCCCGATAAGGGATCGCCTATACACCACCATGTCTGAGTTCGGTATTCCTGCAAAGCTGATTCGTCTTTGCAGAATGACATTGAACGGCACCATCAGCTCTGTGAAGGTAGGAACGGACCTCTCCGAACCTTTCAATAATGTTCGAGGTGTCAGACAAGGCGAGCCTCTATCATGTGACTTCTTCAATTTCGTGATTTTATTTATAAAAATTTATTCATATTTGAGAACTAAATACTTTTTTGAGTTGGAATATTCAATTTAGTTAAACAAATAAACAGAAATATTTAGGCATAAATACCTTTGGCAAGAATGCATGGCCAGTAAGTTTTAAAAATAAATATGTGATGCTTATTACTATGGTCACCCTAGTTTCTTTTTATAACTTTTTTGGGGTAACACTGACATACTATGGTTCGTTTGGGTTGTGCATATATGCCCAATTTTTTAATGCAATTTACACTTGTGCACTTGCGCTTTTACCATTCTGCTTGTGTTCCAGACCAGATATATTGCCTAAAATAATTTCTATATTTGTCAAAATTTGGAATTGTTATTTTAGTTTTGATACCCGAAACATTTATGTTGGGAACATGAAAGTTTTATGCAGAGCGTTAGATTGCTGCTTCGGAAGATTTAATATGAACTCGTCCCCGCTTAAGGCAAAATCAATCATACCGATAAACCCGCAATACCCCCTAAAAGAGTATCAAAAATGCAAAAACAAAAAGGCGCATACACAGGATTCAAACTATGCATTAGGTAGTACATCGTCCGTCGTCTGTTCGGGGGGCTACCAGGCAACTTTTGTTGTCTGTCAAGCAAGTGGCCAAATATGGTTGTTAGATTTCTAGACGGAACACACAGACATTTGCATATTTTTGCAGTCAAGTTGTGTTTTTGTTTTTTTCGAGTTGTTGCCTTTTTTTTCCCAGTGTATCTTTGTGTCTTGTCTCTTGGGAGGTGACTGACGTTAGACTTGTCTTTACTTGCTCACTTTTGGAGGCACCGCACCCGCAACTGGCACACAGCTTTGTGGAGCGGCAAGTGCCAGACCCAGACTTGACTTGTAACTCCTTTAGTTGCTCAACAATTTTCGGTTTTTGGGTTTTGCAGTTTGGCGCTGATATATTTTTTGTTAGCCCCTTTTTTCTCATGTGGTTTTCGAACAGTTTGCACAAAATCAAAGCCAAAGTTCGTTTATTGCTTGTGGGCAGCTCCCTAGTCCGGGCCTGGTACTCGATAGAGCTCGTCAATGTTGGGGGCTGCCCCGCGAGACAGCTTAGTCAGTTGCCACATTGTCTTTGGCTAGATGTTGTTATTGTTGTTTGCACGCAAATATGAAAATCACAGCAACGGCAATTGTTGTGGAAAATGTGTGTTTAGACCATCATTCAGGCCTTAACCCAAACCATTTTCGACCAACTGAACTCATCAGGCGGCACTTGAGGGAATATTTATGCAAACATTCAGTCAGCTAGTCAGAGAGTCGTTCATTTGAGCGCCAATTCATGTGGAGCAGCTGAATTCCAATTCATTCCCATTCCTGGCTGGCATCTTCACAAATCCATAAAACATGAGCATCAATTTGAACTTATGGACTCGGCGAAACTCATGAATGACTGAGCGTATGAGTTAGTTAGATTTTGATAGTTGTTGTTGTCGTTGTTGTTATTGTTGCCGCCTTGGGTTATCATAATAGATTGCTCATCAATAGCATTTGTTTCAAAGGGGGGTATAGATAGTAGTACGCTTATTTAGAGGCTTATAGAGCTTATAGGTAGGTGTCATTATGTGGAATAATTTTGAATGCAAATAAATTCAAATTAACAAGTTCATTATTTGATGCAATATTTTGCAGTTATTCGATATTGCCAAAAGAAGCCATAAAGAGGACTATATTTTGATTTTGTATGGGCTGAATAACAATTTTGTTGTTGGTCAATAAATAATAATACAGGTTTTAATCAATATATAAGTCAGATTTATGAATATGGTTGATGTTGCTATAAATACGAATTTCCACAATAGAACTAGTTCACATTGAACAAATATTTGAAAATAGTGTGAACTTTTTCTTTTTATGGCATGCAATTCGTGATATTCGAAAAAACAGGCAAAAATAGAATTTTTGAGTTTAAAACAAATATTACCACTCCATTGCATAGATAAAAAAAACTATTTTTTCTACGCAATTTACAGGCATTAAAAAACTTTTTTCTTCGAACACCTTTTAATAAAAATAAAAATAATAAAACACTACAGGTTAATTTAAAAAAAAAATCCTGCTGCAAGCATTTCATTTAAACATTTTTGAAAATTTTTTTAAGTTATATCAAAAGCGCGCTTCCGGACCATACAAAAATGAAATCGTACGTTTTGGATTTTGGAGCACGGTTAAATAATTTAAAATCAACTAAGTTTAGTAGATTATAAAAATAATATAATTTTGAGTAATGAAAATGTAGCCACGAAACGAATGGTTCGACGCAGAATGCAAACAGATGTTAGCAGAGAAGAACAAAGAGCGGGAGACCTACCTTCAACCTACTTTCAACCTTTTACGAATAAGGGCGTACCGACTGTTACGAAGTAAGAAGCGAAATAACGAGAAATTGCGGCTTCAACGGTTGGATTTTGATCGTAACGACCTGAAGAGTCTCTACAACGAGGTCAAATTTATAAAGGGGGGCTCTCAGCATTTTCCAACCGCATGCTGCTACGACGAAATGTAGCCTGCTTACTGCGGATGACGACATCCGGCAAACATGGAAACGTCGCTTCAACAATCTCCTGTGTAGCGACGGCGGAATCGAAATATCAGAGAACATTGAAATCAGCTCAAATGCAGGCTCAGATGGAATACAGGCCGAGCTTATAAAAGCCACGGCCCCTGAATTCGGGAAATTTCTACACAGCCTCATGGTATGAACTTGGGAAGAGAACTGTATGCTGGAGGACTGGACTCTTGGTCTCGTCTGACCCATTTACAAGTAGGGCGAGAAGAAGGTATGCCAAAATTATAGAGGTATATGCTTGCTGAACACAGCGTTTAAGGTCTTATCCAGTACCTTTTATGAACGACCAACGCCATGTATGGCTGGCGCGATAGGAGATTACCAATGCGGTATCAGACCAGGCAAGTCAACTACGGACCAAATCTTTCCTCTGCGCATGATCCTCGAGAAGACGCTAGAGCACAACATCGATACACACCACCTGTTCATCGACTTTCGGCAAGCATACGACTGCCTAATCAGGGAACATCTTTATATCGCCATGCAGTCTCTGGGCTTTCCCACCAAGCTCATAAGCGTTAGCCAACTGATGCTCAAAAATGCAACATGCGAAACTTCGAAGTGGTTGCGCAGTTCGTATACCTCGGCACACTTGTCACCTCTAACAACAACAGCACCCTCGAAATCAAGCGCAGAATACTGCGCGTTTGGCTTGAGCAAGGTATTCAGATCAAAAACAACATCTCGAAGCATGAAGATAGAACCGTACAAGAAGCTAGTTGTGCCCATCGCTATGGACGGCGCTGAAACCTAGGCTATGACAGCTTCTAATGTTAGCTGTTTCTTAACGAAAAATTTTGCGTAGGATCTTCGGCCAAATCTGCGAGAATGGACAATGGAGGCTACGTTTTAACCACGAAATATATGGTCTATATAAAAACATCAAAATTGTCGCCTAAATCAAACAGCAGAGATTAAGATGGCTGGGGCATGTGCATCGAACACAGGAGAACCGCCCCACGAGGTGTGCTCTGTACAGCGACCCAGTTGGCACTCGACGTCGTGATAGACCGAAGCAGCGTTGGTTTTACGCTGTCCAGAGAGATATAGATGCGCTGGGCATCCGCGACTTGAAAAATAAAGCGGAGAACAGGGAAGAATGGAGGCGAGCGATACAGGCCTAAACCCACATCAGGTTCGTCGCGCCATAGAAGAAGAATGAAAATATAGCAACGAAACAGACATGAACTAATCTGTGTCTCTAGCCCAATTTGTATACGTTTCAAAGATATTCATATCTTTTTTTTATTTTTAATCTACTAACATTTTGTCTTTCTAAGAGCTTATTTTACGGATTGTTTATTTTTTGTTTAGTTTGATAATATTTTAAAAATTATAAATGTAATTTTTTTTATTAAGATAGATTATAAAATTAAATAGTATTTTTTCTGACGGACTTAAATTTTTCATAGTAAATAAATTTTTTGTAATCTATTAACGTTTGGCGTTTATTAAAGTTTTGTTTTTAAGAATTTTGCCTCTTTTTAATTTTTTTTTTTTTTTTGATTATAAGGTTAAAATAAAGAAGTATTTTAGAAAGGCTAGAACGGCTGACAAAGACCTGGAACCTATTACTGCGAATTTAGTCAATAAATAAAATAATATTGTTTTTTTTTAAAGCCTTTTTCGCCATCCTACGCGTAGTCATAACGCCAATAAACTATTTTGTAAGTTGCACTGCTTGGAATGGAATTTTCTATACAAATTAAACATTTTTATATTAAAACACCAATTATCTGAAAATTCAATTTAAATTCTAAAGTCATAAATAAAAAATAAAAAAGTTGAAAATACAACATAAACAAAATCTAAAAGAAGTCTCAGAGATTGCCAATTAATACCAAATAAATTGTTTACCTTTAAATTCAAGAAATAGTCAATTATCTGAGAATTTAACATGGAAATGAATGCTTGCTTCATTTTTAAACCGAATATCTTGCGTTGTTTCAAATTTGCCAAAAAACTTTTGCTCGGGTAACCAAAATGCCAGCAAAGTTACTCAATTACTAAGTGAGCTTGTTTCACCAGTTCCATGCCCGCGACCTGTCTGTAGCTCCCACCAACTTGATGACTTTCTTACCAAGTCACATGTCCATATCAAGTTTCTGTAGTGCAAACATGTCAAGATTGTTTAATGCTTCAACTAAAATTCTCAGACATTTGAAGTGCCAACAGTGCGTATGTGTAATTTCTCTAAGGCCAAGTTGCTGCTGCGAACAAATCTTAAATAACTTATGCACATGTAAATGACATTTAAGCTAGCGACAAAACAATTCACAATCCGAACAAACCACACAACAAACTCGCCCAAAACAGTCCAACCCTTAACACACATCCTCCCCCAACAGATAACAAGTCCTAAAGAAAACTGTTGCCGCAATGCATTTTAAAAAGTAGCAACCAAGTCTTATTTCTTAAGTCCTTGCTGTTTATTACACTCATGGGACAATAAGTCACAATGTTGTTTCTAAGAAAATGATAGAGCTCATAGAGAGTGGGGAGGATGTTCTTTCTGGGGGTTGGGCGCCCTTTTTGAGGGCGCTCGTGCATGGAAGGGCAAATGTCAGCGGCATACAGACGCATATGTAATGTTTGAGTGTTTGTTTTTTGCTCTCGAATTAAAATCCAAATAAAATGTCAGGAATTCAAATTATTTTCAAGAGACAAAAAGAAAATGCGGCAAAAACAGTTAGCAACATCTTTTGGACAATGCTATTTGCCATTACGTAATTGAATTGGGTGGGATTTTATTTTATTTTTTTTCTCATTTTATCAAAGCAAACGTTGACAAAGCCAAAAGAATTTCATTATAGACCACAAAAGTGGATGGGTCACTACAAATATTTTTAATGACTTTTTATTTGTGTCAAAGCTGGTGAACAAATTAAAAATATTTAATCACTTTTTGCATTGCACAACGAGGACGAGTGGGAAGTATTTTAGAAATCGGTATCACCATTTTTTGTTAATTGCAATCGAAAAAAATTCGATTATACCCACAACAAAGTGAGAACTCAATGCTGAGCTTTTAAAAAGTAATTAAATAAAGTCGGAGAAAAAACAGGAAAAGACAAAAGACTCAATTTGTTAATAGGAGCAGGTATGATAAAATGTTTTGGTGTAATTGATTGGTGAAAAATAATTTGGGATTTCTGAGAAAGAAATTAATAGCTGATAAAATCAAGAAAATTTTCGAAAGATAAGAAAACGGAAATCAAATGTTATATACCAAAATCTCATTGCTTGATGATATGTTAGGATATAATCGATATATATAATAAGTATAAGCAGCTCTTGAAAACTATTGCGAATTTAAATCATTACAAATAAATATAGAAATCGACTCGGTCAAACTCAGCAGCCATTGTGAATTTGTGAATCTTCAGTAGAGTAATTCAAAGCAGATAGATTTAGATTGGAATTTAAATTTTTGGAAGGTAGCCATTAGCCCATGTCGTAACTGCTAGGCGAATGGAAGTGCAACTATAACCTCCACGTAGTAACTACCGGTAGCACACTTCTCAGTAAGGTCATGTCTCTGCTGAGAGTGTGGACAATATAGTTGGGCTATGAAAGAAAACTCTACACAAACCCCAATCCAAGGGGGAACAGGGTGTCCCAAAGGATGAATTGCTAGAGGGTATCTAGTTGATAATATGCGAACTTGGGGCGACCAGCAAGGCCCCATTTAAATAAGTGCCGTATTGCGTCAAAGGAAACTGGCGTAGTGATCATCGCCCTTACTCGTTGGAACCAAACGACCATAAATAAAATCTGCGAGAGCGGCCAAAACAGCACACCACAAGACGTCAACAAAAGGAGGTACAGAATGCTTCAATTGGCATGAGCCAAGAAGCTGCCCGTCAAAGCCCAGGCACACCAACACCAACCAATAAGTCTAAAAAGCTTAACGGGCAAAAAGAGTAGTCAGCACCTCATAAAGAAAGGCATTGACCAAAAAGAGGCATATGCTAAAGCAATGCAACCTCTTGCAGGCAAAAAAGGGCGAACACGCCACACTTGGCCCCCAACGACAGAGGTCACCAGAAGTCACACCTCCAGAGGTAACCAATAATAATAATAATAAAGGGCTAAAGAAGATCGCCCCTCGACCTCAAAGGCCGCCGCAGCAGCAGCAACACAGGCACCTAAGCCATAAAATGCGGTGGAATTGCCCAAAGATGCCAGCACCACAACCAAGAAGATGCAGCCCACTGCCTCCTATAACGTTGTGGCGACTGGTATCAAATTGGCAAGCGATTATCCCAATACGCCCTTGCAACGGAGCAGATGGAGTCCATTCAGAACAGGATCCTGGATAAAATTGTCGCAGGGAAAGAACAGGCCACAAAACCTGCTTTCCTGGGAGTGACCTACAAAGCAGGATACATGGTCCTGCACTGCTAAGATGGCGCCTCATCGGAATGGCTTAAAGCGACCATCACGACGACACCGCCATGGGAAGGTGCCTAAATGTGGGCCACAGAGGAATGCCAAATTTCTTATTTAAGGATCGCAGTGTGGTACTTCCCCAACGACCAGAACCTGGAAACCTCCAGGATTCTCAATCTTATTCAGGGTCAGAACAACGGCCTATACTTGAACACGTGGCGAACCCTAAAAAGAGCGGAAAGAGGCTCCAATGTCACACTAGTCCTGGCCGTGGACGAGAATTCAGCAACCAATCTGGTAGTGTCAGGAGGGAAAGTCAACTTCAGATTTGGGCAGGCGACTCTCAGACTAAAAACTGCGCAGAAGGTCAGCAGAAGGTTTACCGGGGGATGCATCAACATAGGACTAGTCGAATGAGCCCTGGATTAATAGAGGCAGAATAGCAGGCCTCTAGCATACCAAACTTTCAGGTAATCTATTCCATTCGCATCCAGTAATGAGGTGTTAAGGATCGTTTTCTGAAACATGCCACAGATCTGGCAGGCGTACCTACAGGTATGCAGACACCACTATTTTCGTTCAAGGTTCTCTTACATCGGAATGCGAGACAGCTGCAGTGATTTAAAGCTACTTCATTTTTGACAGTTTTAGATGCCAATTTTTTTTTATAGCAGCGTTCCATGTGCTATCCCGAGGTGAGTCTACTAACAAGGTGAAACATAGACATTTGGCTTCAATTTGTACTTTCAGTGGTTGACTTAACAAAACAGTGTATGGTGACTTTTTTCTCAGAGTGTATAACACTGCCTACTTCTAAGTTGCGTTCAAGGCGATGTTCCACCTACGAGCCCACCTCTCAAGAAAGTACTCTTTAATTTAATAGTCATCCGTTTAAGTACCTCTCATTAACTCTCAGCTCCCCACAGTGGGGATATCCACCGCATAAAAATGATATACAAAAGTATATTCGTACAGTTTTCAAAAAGGCTTAAGATAGTGGGGACGACAAATTCAAAAAAAAAGAATAATTTTTTTTTGAGGCAATCCCTTTTCAATATTCGTCATGTTTTGGTTTTATATATTTCCCAAGACATACAAACGACTTTTAACTATTGATTTATCAACTTTTTTCGATACCAAAAATTCTTCCAGTACACCATCGATTTAAAGTTACCATTTTGGCTATGGTTGTGAAACTTAGAAACGTAGGAACAGACGCACGCTTACAAGCCCAACAGTATTAGTAATGTAGATCTCTGGAACTCAAATAATCAGAAAACTGCGCCAGTAGAAGTATGCGAGCGTTAGTGGCGATGGATTGGGCATACCCTTTGGAGATTCAACTAGAACCTCGCTTGACAGGCACTTCGTTGGGGAGAGGTCGTCGCGTTGGCGCGCCAGCAAACACATAGAGAAGATCCATTGACCATGAACCGTAATAGAGTTCGCTACAAGAAGATGGTCGAGGCGCTATGCTCCACTGGGATTGGAGGATGACATAAGAATTTTGGCTATTAAAACTGGTTATCAGTCTTGACCGCGAAAATTGATTTCTGTCCTGTGATTGATGGCGCCAATTGGCAGAGCTATGAATATCATTCATTGCCTGATCTCCCCATCGCAGAGGCGGGCGTCCCTGTTGTTGTCGACCTTCCCGTACTCCCCGCTCAAATAGCTTTTTGACTCTAACATAATCATCCATTTCTGCAACAAGTCCTAACCATCGCAGACGTTGAAGTTGTATGCGCCGAACTAGATCAGTGTAGTCGTATGCTCATGCAGCTCGTGGTACCTTCAAATGCATAAGTAACCATTCATATTTACTGGTTCAAACATACGTAGAGGGATTTTTCTCTCGAATGTCCCTAAAGTCGCCTTATCGAATGATACAATCCATACATACTTGTATGGATTTGTAAAGGTTTATTTTCATTTGTCGAGAGAGGGCTCTACTCTTGAATTCCTTACCCAGCCCAAAGTTATTCCGGTTAGCAAGATTAATCCGTCGATTTGTTATTAAGTAACAATGCAATAAAATCGCCATCGGAGGCAAGTGTGGTCTGGATCCGATCGGTATGAAATTCACTGTCACATAAAAATATCGAAATGTTCCTAAAATAATGAATCTGCCACTGCTTGGGACCAGAGTAGAATGCTCAGCTTTATCTACTTTGTAAGGTCTCATAGCTTATAAACGAAATATTAAAAATTATGTAGTTAAAACCCTTTTCGCAAAAATAAGGTTGTCGATAAATTGGTGGGAAAAAAATGGTCCGTAGAGTCCTTGGGGTGCAGCCTGTGGTTGTCTGAAGGTTTTCAAGATAAGTTTCTGCAAAGTCGGAAAGCGGAGTCAATAAAGTCTCAGACTCTACTGCACGTCAAAGTCTTTAACAAAGCGATTCTCCCATGTGGACTTCTTAAATGCTAATTCCACATGGATTTAGTTGATTTGGTTTGGTCAACTCCATGAGCAGTATAAACACAACAGTGGTTCATAGAATATTTTTAACAGGATAAGATGCCTCAAATAATCAAGTCCCTCCCCGACTTGCCTTGGCTAAAGGTGCATGATTTTAGAACTGAAACTTTTGCACTGTTTCCTCAATAAGCTTTATTCAAAAACAAACGAGTGTTTTGCATTCTATAACCAAATTTGACTTCATGCCTCTTTATACCTAGGCACTGGTATTACAATGTTTTAATCCTAATCAGTCTAGTTACAGTTCTACCGCTTCTTAAGCAAATTTGGACAACTTGTTTAAGCAATTTAGCCGTTAAATGCATTTGTAGCACTTGGTCCAAAAACTTAATTTATATTTTTGGCCACTTAAATCGATTGGGAATTAGCAACCCAAAAGTCTCTGACAATATCCAATTGAGCAACAGAGTAGCGAAAACTTGTCGACAAATGGAATAGGAAACTCTTGTCAAGACTTGAGCTCAACTTGGCTGCGCAAACTTTTAATTAAATTAAGTCAAAACTAAGGCACGGACATTGCTCGATGCATGTCTGCAAATGTCGCTAATACAAGGTGACATATATCCTCAGTTTATGGAAGTGTGTGTGGGTGTAGATATGTCACAAACTTTACCAAGAACTACGACAATTGTTTTGTGGCCAGAAGTTGCCGCCACCAGTCCAAAGCCGCACAAATGCTCAATTAATAGAAATTCACTTTGACTGGCTTTTGGTTCGGTTGGCACTGGGTTCAAAATCCGATAGAGAATTTTGTCTTCACTTGCTGTTAATGAAATGAGACGTTTGTGTGCCGCGCATAGTTTCGTCCTCGATTTACTTAGAAGGATCATGTGGCTTGGCTGATTTTGCTGCGGCTAATTGAATCAAAGCCATGTACGACGCGGCCCGTGCCACACGCCGCAGCGCTTAATTACAAATTGAAAGCATACTTTTGTGCGTGCCACAGGCCAACAGTTTCAACTGTCAAAGACATTCAATACGCTGCTGCTGTTGCTGCTGCTTCTACGTCATTGTTATTTCGAGTGCTCGCAACCCTTTGACGTTGCTGGCCCCCCTTAACTCCAGCAAAACGTAGAGTCCTTTTTGTGCTCACGGTAAAAACAATTAATATTACGACCTGCAGGCACATTATCTACTCGCTACAAACCCCAACCCCAAACCCCAACTCTATGCGCCACAGACGCCCACATGCCGCCCACATGCCGCGCCCTGTCAACACTACTCTCTCTCTGGCTGTCATTAACAAGTGCACAAGAGAGAGCGCAGCCCGCCAGGCAGTTAGACAATTGGAGAGTGGGAGAGGAGAGTAGAGTTGGAGCGAGCGACAGGATGCACAGAGAGGGGGAGCAGCCACTTGTTAACTCTTCTGAACAGTAGCACTAACTGCTGTCTTGCTCACACTACAACAATGCGCAGCCTTTTAAAGAGCAGAGCAAAAAAGAAAATGGAGTAAGGGTGCTGGAACTTGGAGGTTGGGACTGCATTTAGGGCTTAAACGTGTTGTTGGCTTTGAAACAGCTTTAATTACGCTCTTTGTTTATTTAACACTAAGATGGGTTGTAATTTGATTTTGACTTGGCAAATGAGGAGGTGGGAATCGTTTGTGTTATTTTTAGAGACGGCATTTATTATTTGGCTGGAGGTTTCAAACTAACATTTGGCAGGGTAACTTTAAGCTTTATTGTAGAGTATTTGTTTATGAAAAGATTAATTTGATATTTACAATCTTGGGACTTCTAAATGACACTTTGAAAGTTAGTCAGCAAGTGGAGGTGAAATTTGTTTGTTGTATTTGTACACTTTAGTTAATTTTTGAAATTCGGATGCATGGGCTTATGACTCATAGCTCTGTCTTTGAGATCAAAATGTTAAGCGGTTTGGCTAAAAAATTTACTGCGGGGGAACGGGAGAAGATATTGGCAACATTCAACAAACTGCATCTTCTCAGGAAATTTGCGCGTCAGGTCGTAAATTTTGCATATCTAGCTCCTATAGTCTCCGAGATCTAGGTGTTCAGACGGACGGACGGACAGAGAGACAGATGGACATGGCTCAATCGCTACTCGACGTTATAATAAGCAATTTGGTAAAAAGGACTTGTGGTTGGAAACGCCTCCTTCACATTCCTCCTTTACATTCGATGAAGTTTTGTTGTCGATTCGACGAAGGTTATCATAACTAGAATTCAAAAAATAAATCGAAAAGTTTTGTATGTTTTGTTTTTATATTCTAGAAATTTATCAAGATGCCAAAAATTATTCATTTTACAGATTTTTATTCATTGTTTTATAAACTTTAATTACATATTTATATTAAATAAAAACCAAAACAATCCTATAAATATTGGTAAATATGTTATTTCAGTTGTTTTGTTAAAATATTTTTCTTGAAGATAATTTTCTATTTAACAAACACATTATAGAAAGTAATATTTTTAAATTCGCTGTAACATGTAGAGGGAAATAACATACTAGAACAGCAATAACTCCTATTTAGATCATGGGAGATATCACTTGCATAGTAAAGTTCCAGTATAGAGAGTAAGTAATTAAATCCAAGTAAAAAGTAGTTCAGTGAGAATTCTCTTGTACAAATAAAATGATTGTTCAATATATTTGTATTGAAATGCTGCAAGGTATCAATAAGGATAAAAGTTTCGAGCTGCAACAGGAAAAAATTGAGAAAATTGTAATAAGTATTTGAGTAGTTTGATTGATATATGTATGTACCTCTTGGCAGATGCACTTCGATGTATTGTTTTGGAAGTGTTTGTCCCAACGCATTTGAAGCAAAATTATGTTATAAGCTTTAGCTCTCAATTCAAATTCGATTGCTTTCAAACTATCGTTAAGAACTCCTAAAAGGAATATATTTACCAATGGCTCCAGAACTATGCCTAAGTGTAATTCGAAAACGATTAAAAGTTTATCATAAAAACTATTCTTTACAAAAATTATGCAATGAAGCATAAAGGAGCCTTGCCAAATGGTTTGAATTATGCTAAAATATAGCATATTTGAGAACTTAAGCCAAATAATCGTTATTTTCTTATGTAGGACGTTGCAGCGTCTATAGAAATCAATAAGTTTTAGCAAACGCTTAACATATTTCTTACTCATCTTCTTTTCGATAGACATTTTACTATATGCTGATAAAAAGTTTCTTATGTTTTTTAACCAGATGATAATCATAAGCTGGTACACGAAATAACTCAAGAAAAAATACTGCAATACTAATGAACCAATAATTAAGGTGGTATATCCAATTAACATTGAAACTATTTGTTTTTGTAAATTATACCAGTGCCAGAAGCTTATAATACACTTAAATATATATATAGCTAGTAGATAATCATTAATCTGATATTTTATTGCATGGCCAAGAATTTTCTTTAAATCCCGAGTTAATGAGAAAATTTCATTTACAATATCTGACAATTCAAAACTGGTTTTCACTCGTCGCAGCAAAATCTCTAATCTTAAAACATTTATAAATTGAACATATCTTAAAAGAGTGGGCATGACTATGACTACTACTATTTTCTTATTATACACTGAATATAATACCATTTTACGATAAAGTGAATGAAACCAAAAACCTATCAATAAATCGTATGCTATAAAAAAAGTTTTTGCTCTAGGTATGTTGCAGTTCCACAAATTTTTCGGCTCGTAAATTGTTGTCATTTGTTTGGTACTATTAAATTTTAAGTAGCCAAAAACAAAAACGCGGCACAGTGCGTAAATAAACCAAGCATGGAATATTATAAACTTTTTTGAAAGATCCGAAGCTAGCGACATGTCTATTAGCGTAAAAGCAGCAAACTGCTCCAAGTTGTGTATTGTCTTGTTATGTTCTGTATGTATATATAAAATGGGTATAGTAATGACTCGCTTGGTTTTATAGTGGTAATAATATACTATCGCACCAAATTAATTAGTATTTAATATACTTATGCTCCAAATTGATTAATAATTATTATGAAAAGGTGCCCTACAAACAATGTAGAATATATTCTAAATGCAGACTAAAATAGGTATAAGGGTGGCAAAACTTCCCACTGAACCCTCCCCCTGGGTGCCACCCGGTAATAAGTGCCACAGTTTTCAGCCTATCTCTATAGGCAGAAGGCACCTAGCTAAGTTAAAAGAGCATTGTACTGTGTTCGTTACTATTACATTTCAATTTTATCATGGTGGAAAGTGTGTTAGGGGCTGGATGAAGATGTCATGCGACCCGTGCCTAAGATCAGACTGGCTTGGGGCCCCTAAATATAACAGTCGTTAACGTGAGCTTATGGATACCTGCCGCACTCCGTAATAATTAGCCTTACCTGCGTACTGGGAGCTATACGCAGGCGAACGTCTTCTCTCCTTCACTTGTGGGTCCAAAAATGAACAACAATACACAATTAAAAAGGAAAAACTGTAAGGAGACTGGCTCTTCCTCAACTCGCCAGAACTTTCAGTGTTCAGTGTTCCCATTAGCCATACGGCTAAGCCGGTGTCTAATGGAACAGCAACCCCTAAGGCAACCGGAACCAGTAGCACCGGTGGTAAGCGTAATGCAGCCAACTAGCGTGCTGGGAAAGGTACTGCTAAGGAGGGCGCTGTGGGCAGCGATCACGCTCGCAAATAGCCATCTATTAAAATAACAGACCCAAAGCGGGGCATGCCGTATTGCCTGTAGGCTACTGAAGCGAGTTCACACGGAATCGCCAACGGATGAGGAGTAAACGAAAGACCTGGTTGCAGCCATCGAAGCCTGTAGGCTACTGAAGCGAGTTCACACGGAATCGCCAACGGATGAGGAGTAAACGAAAGACCTGGTTGCAGCCATCGAATGGACAAAGGCAATAATACCAGAGATCTCCCTTGAGCAATTAAAGGTAGCAGCATCCAAACAGGAGCAAGACAGAGGTTGGTAGAAGAAAGTAAATCGACTGCCAAAAAAGGAAAGAAGCAGTTGCCCCCTGTACCCGTACAAATCCTTCGCAGAGGTTATGCGCGACCGTGTGATAATAGGCGTGCTAGACCAAAATGACCCAGAGGAAAGAATCCATAAGCCCCAATGAAAATGGGTACAACAAGCACTTTCCGGTGTGGCTATGGACGTTATTCGCAGCAATCCAGACCCACCGCTATCGCCTGCAGTGCAGGAGGCAGTTTAACAAAGAAAAATCCTCAAAAGAAGATATCGATCGGGTCTGTTACTATGAATATCTTAAGGTATACAAAAAGTAGCTGAGGCAAGCCTAAAGGATCTCGTGGAAGACTTTTTGTGGGGACATTGAAAATGTCACTAAAGCTTCTCGGCTAAGAAAAATAATTTCGAACTCTAATCAGACCAATGGATACATCCAGAAACCTGATATGAGCTGGACAGAATCTAGTGATTAGTCTTTAAATCTTCTGCTAGACACACACTTCCCGGGTTACACCAGAGAGTCCACGGCTGAGGCGAAAATAAGCAATAATACAATTGAGCCGGACAAAGGCAATCTAGAACTAACCACTGAGCCTAATGTGAAATGGGCAGTGACGACATTCAAACCATATATACCTTCAGGACCTGATGGAATTTTCCATAGAATTTATTGCAAAATGGCTTGTAACCATCTATAAAAGTGTGATTATGCTGATATACATTCCTGGCCTATGGGGGGAAATCAAAGTTGTTTTTATACCCACGGCGGGAAAAATATCTCATGTTAGTCCCAAAGACTACATGCCTGTCAGTCTATCGTCTATTTTTCTGAAAACTCTTGAACGAATTATAGAGCTGAGTATCAGAAGGACTATTTCTCCATCGCAATTAGCGTTAAAGGGAAATCCACTGAAACAGCATTAAACACACTTGTCACAAAAATTGAAAAATCATTAGAAGACAACGAATTTTCTAGATATTGAGGGCGCTTTCAATAACATCCAGCCTTACGAAGCATTACGAATACGTTGGCAGAACTGAGCATCTCTACATCTCTAGTGAATCTCATCGAACACATGCTGCTAAGCAGATTCGTGAATTGAACGATGGGATGTTCGGAGGTGCTCAGATCGTTTCTGTGGGTTCTAGAGAGAACAACCTCTTGCGGAATCTAGAAGTGAGTAGACATAAAGTAGTCGCCTCTGCGGATGATGTTGCCTTGGGTGTAAGGGAGAAATTTCAGTACACGCTCTGCGAAATCATGCAAAGACTACTGAATAAAGTCGATCGGTGGTCCAAAGTATATGAGCTAGTTGTTAATGACAGCAAAAAGGAACTTATTATGTTCACAAGAAAACCTAAACTACCAGAAGTTAGACCCCCCTGGCCTAAATGGAATCACATTAACATTCAGCTAAAAAGCACGTTACCTAGAACTGGTTTTAGACAGAAAACTGCTTTTGAACCTTAATGTTGAAGATATGTAGAGTGACAAAAGTGGCGATAGCCCTATACTCATGCAAAAGAGCCGTAGAAGCAACATGGAGTCTAAAACCCCATGTTGTTCCCTGAACTTACACAGCGATAGCTAGACCAATCCTAACCTGCTGAGTTCTGGTATGGTGCATTGAAATGCATGAATTCCATTCAAAGAGCGGCCAGATAGATCTATATATGTAGTAAGCAAACAGCAGTGAAATCGGTCTTAAGGCTAAGAGAATCTTCGGATATAGCCATAAGTTCTGGTGGACGCTCGACTATTCTGCGCTAATTTTAGATAATTCTTAGAACCACAGACTTTTCTATCTCAAAGGAGTTATTCTCCATCTCGTGAGGATTGGTACAATGGGACCATTTTTACGGACGGATCTAAACTCAATGATCAGGTGGAGGGGGTGTCTATTCGGAATCGTTGGGCATTAACGAATCCTTCCGCTTACAAGATCATTGCAGTGTTTTCCAAGCAGAAGTCATAGCTAAAATGGAAAGTATTCTCATAATTAAGAATTGTGTTTTAACCGAAAGGGAAATTCATATCTGTTCTGAAAGTCAGGCTGATTTAAAAGCACTACAGTCAGTTAGGCTCACATCCAAAACAGTAATGTAATGTTACGAGCTTTTACGTGATGCGAGTAATTCTTCACCATATATCTGCTTTGGGTACCAGGCCACCGTGATATCATTGGTAATTGCAAGGCAGATGAACTTGCTAGATGGGGTACATCGGTACCACTTCAGCTGGATTAGGCGTTGGTACCTATACCACTAGCAACGTGTAAATTTTTAATAGATAGAAGTATCATTAATGATGCAAACTATTGTTGGGCGCAAACTGGTACCTATCTTATTAGTATGAAAACTTGGCCGCAATGGAGCTTGAATAGAACCAAGCAACTTTTAAAACTCAGCATACTAGACTTAAGAGCGACGATAGGGGTTCTCACAGGGCTTTGTCTTATTGGTAGACACGCCAAAATATTGGGCATGACGCATTTTGACTACTGTAGAAGCTGTCAGAAAATAGAAGAGGGGGAAACAGTGCAGGAGGAGACTGAATACACTGGGTTCCGAAACCTTTGGGAAGTTTACTCAATTCGCAGGAATCAGAATAAATAAGATTAATTCGTTTATTAAATCGACAGGTTGGTTCAAAGAGGATATTGGCATGATTCAACAAATTGCATCTTCTCAGGATATTTGCGCGTCAGGTGGTTAAGTTTTGCATATGTAGCTCTTATAGTCTCCGAGATCTAGGTGTTCATACAGACGGACGGAAGGACAGACAGGCAGATGGACATGGCTCATCGTTACCTGACGTTATAATAAGCATTTTGGTATAGGGGTTAAAAACGCCTTCTTCACGTTCCTCCAATACATTCGATGAATTTTTGTCGTTGATTCGACGAAGGTCATCATAACGGGAATTCAAAAAATAAAACGAACAGTTTAGTATTTTAAGTTTTTATATTCTAGACATTTTTCAAGATGCCAAAAATTTTAAATTTTACAGATTTCTATTTATTGTTTTATAACCATTAATTACATATGTATGTATATTAAATAAAAACCAAAACAATCCTATAAATATTGGTAAATTTGTTATTTCTGTTATGTTGTTAAACATTGTTTTCTTGGAGATAATTTTCTATTCCATAAATTTATCATCAAAAGTAATATTTTTATATGTGCTGTAACATGTGAAGGGAAAAAACATACTAGAGCAGCAGTAAAGCGTTATATCTGGTTCATAGGAGATATAACTTTCATAGTAGAGTTCCAGTATGGAGAGTAAGTAATTAAATCCAAGTAAAAAGTAGTTCAGTGAGAATTCTCTTGTACAAATAAAATGATTGTTCATTATATTTGTATTGAAATGCTGCAAGGTATCAATAAGGATAAAGGTTTCGAGCTGCAACAGGAAAAAATTGAGAAAATTTTAATAAGTATTTGAGTAGTTTGATTGATATATGTACCTCTTGGCAGATGCACTTCGATGTATTGTTTTGGAAGTGTTTGTCCCATCGCATTTGAAGCAAAATTATGTTATAAACTTTAGCTCTCAATTCAAATTCGATTGCTTTCAAACTATCGTTAAGAACGCCTAAAAGGAATATGTTTACCAATGGCTCCAGAACTATGCCTAAGTGTAATTCGAAAACGATTAAAAGTTTATCATAAAAAGAATTCTTTACAAAAATTATGCAATGAAGCATAAATGAGCCTTGCCAAATGGATTGAATTATGGTAAAATATAGCATATTTGAGAACTTAAGCCAAATAATCGATATTTTCTTATGTAAGACGTTGCAGCGTCTATAGAAATCAATAAGTTTTAGCAAACGATTAACATATTTCTTACTCATCTTCTTTTCGATAGTCATTTTACTATATGATGATAAAAAGTTACTTATGTTTTTTAACCAGATGATTATCATAAGCTGGTACACGAAGTAACTCAAGAAAAAATACTGCAATACTACAGAACCAATAATTAGGGTGGTATATCCAATTAACATTGAAATTATTTGTTTTTGTAAATTATACCAGTGCCAGAAGCTTATAATACATTTCAATGTATATATAGCTAGGAAGTAATAATTAATCTGATATTTTATTGCATAGCCAAGAATTTTCTGTAAATCCCGAGTTAACGAGAAAATTTCATTTACAATATCTGACAATTCAAAACTGGTTTTCAATCGTCGCAGCAAAGTCTCTAATCTTAAAACATTTATAACTTGAACATATCTTAAAAGACTGGGCATGACTATGAATACTACTATATTCTTGCTATACACTGAATTCAATACCATTTTACGATAAACTGAATGAAACCAAATACCTATCAATAAATCGTATGCTATAAAAAAAGTTTTTGCTCTAGGTATGTTGCAGTTCCACAAGTTGTTCGGCTCGTAAATTGTTGTCATTTGTTTTGTAGTGTTAAATCTTAAATAGCCAAAAACACAAACGCGGCCCAGTCCGTAAATAAACCAAGCATGGAATATTATAAACTTTTTTGAAAGATCCGAAGCTAGCGACATGTCTATTCGCCTAAAAGCAGCAAACTGCTCAAAGTCATGAATTTTGGAATGTTTTGTAGGTATATATAAAATGACTATAATAATGATTCGCTTGGTTTTATAGTGGTAATTATATACTTATGCACCAAATCGATTAGTATTCAATATACTAATGGACCAAATTGATTTGTATTTACCTAAATAAATGAATTCATTTAAATTATAACAATTTATTTGTTTTTAGATATCGATAGATACCACTTTATTTGAGATACTCGTGAATCCAAAAGTGTTTAAATACGAGGTGTGTTCAAAAAGTATCGCGAATTTTTAAATTTCGCGGCCTACGTATATTCAAATTTTGATTTTTTTGTGGCGTTATGTTGGTACGCATGTCTCTCACTTATGCCGACAAGCTCGGCCATTTTGAATGCTCACTTAATTGTTGACAGCTGCTTTGCTTGCACGTGCTTTTGGCTCGTCTTCAATTTTTACCTATTCAAAAAAGTGGATCAAAGAACTTGCATCAAATTTTGTGTGAAAAACGAAATTAAGTGCGCGGATGCATTCCGAATGTTGACTGTGGCATATGAAGAAGCTACCTTGGACCGAAGCAACTTTTATCGGAGGTACAAAATGTTCTCAGAAGGCCGAGAAGATGTGAACGACGAAGAGCGTGCCGGACAATCCGAGCACTTCAACAGCAGACGAAAAAATTGATGAAGTGAAGAAAATGGTATTGGCCAATCGTCGAATCATCGTTAGAGAAATTGCTGAGGACCTAGACATATTGATGATTTGTATCAATGATTTGGGCATGAGACGGGTCGCCGCGAAATTCGTACCAAAATTGCTCAATTTCGACCAAAAACAGCGTCGCATGAACATTGCTAAAGAAATGTTGGACTCTGTCCGCGACAAGCCAAATTTGCTCCAGAGGGTGGTAACTCACCAGTTATGGTTTATGGTTATGAAGTGGAAACCAAAGCTCAATCATCTCAATAGAAGCTGCCGCACGAACTAAGACCGAAAAAAGCGCTCCAAATTCGGTCGAATGTGAAAGTTTTGCTTACAGTTTTCTTCGATTGCTGGGGCGTGGTGCATCATGAGTTCTTGCCACAGGGTAGAACGGTCAATAAGGAATATTACCTGCAACTTATGCGAAGCAATCCGCCAGAAACGCCCGGATTTGTGGAAGAACGAAAATTGGCTTTAGCACCACGATAACGCCCCTGCTCACACATCGTTGCTTGTGCGCGACTTTTTGGCGAAAAATAACACACTAATGATGTCGCAGCCAACGTATTCCCCAGATCTGGCGACCTGTGACTTTTTCTTGTTCCCTAAACTGAATAGGCCCATGAAAGGACGACGCTATGCTATGATTGACGAAATAAAGACGGCATCGAAGGAGGAGCTGAACAAGATAAGAAATGATTTTTTGAAGTGCTTCGAAGATTGAAAAAAAAGGTTGGCACATGTGTATAATATCTCATGGGGATTACTTTGAAGGGGACAAAATAGATATTCAAGAATAAATAAATTATTTTTGAAAAAACACAAAATTCGCGATACTTTTTGAACACAACTCGTATATAAAATACTACTCCCAAAACATCATCTACTTCCTGCCTTATATTAAAAATTAACTACAACAGCATTCATTACATTCTTCTGATAATGTTTAGTAAGAATTGCATTTAAAAAAAAAAAAACATATAAACGCAATCATTTGGCTTTATTCTGCCACTATAAGTTCTTTATATGAGTGCTACGCACCCCCAAACCCCAACTTTATTTGCTTCTTCTCTTCGAACTTGCACACTTGCAGCTGCTGCCATTTCCATCCAACCAAATCCTATTTGTTTTTGGATAGTCTATTAAAGTCTACAGCTTTTACAATAACTTCATTAGTAGCCAACAATCACTCGACTTGACTTGGCTGGCTGGCCATTAGGCAACTCCTGACTGACTCCTGCCTGCGCCGTTCTCGCCTGTTCCCTGAACTAACCTCGGTCCACTCTACAACTCTCCGACTCTGGCTCTGGCTTTTGACCACACACTTTGCCACTAACTTTTAATATGTGCTTGGTAGTACAGTAAAAATTAACACCGCCTGACAGGGCAATAAGGCCACAGCTGCAATGTGTTTGCCTAATTGCTAAAAGTGCAGTAGCCAAAAGCTACAACTACAACAAATACTAACATTTTTACTACTACTATTTTTCACTACTATTTCTACTACTCTTTTTTCTCTTTTTGATGGGGGGATAGTAGTCAAATACTACTTGGCGTCTGGTTTTTCTTTTCTTGTGCATATTTTTAACATTTATTGACATTTGATGGGCGTGGCAGAACATCTTGAAAATTTACTACAAATTGGCAATCACTGCATGGACCAGCTGCCACGTCATCCATTCAGTATGAACAAAATTTTCTTTTTTGGCAAAGTTCTTACTACAAGTTTCATTAGTTTTGAGTGTTGACTTGGCTAGTTCAAAGTTCAAGTGAAGTATTTGAGTGGCCAGCCAATGCGATTATTTTAAGTTGCGAAATCTAATTAGACAAAATTTTAATTGATATCACATGGCCAGCACAATTGTTTTTGGAGAGTTCTCTTGTTAAGTGGCCAAAAAAGTGGCTCATACAAGTTAAGAAGTTTGATTTCTTCTTTTATGCTTTCAGTGCTGTTGGGCCTAAATAAAAGAAAAGTTAAGAGAATAAGGTTTCAAATCAATTTGGCCTGAGTGAAGAAAATAAGCAGAAAATTTTAAAAGCTTTGATTGTTTCGGCATAAAACTTCTTTCGAAAATATATGAATAGATAGATATACATACAGATATATATAGATATAGATAGATATAGATAGATATAGATAGATATAGATAGATATAGATAGATATAGATAGATATAGATAGATATAGATAGATATAGATAGATATAGATAGATATAGATAGATATAGATAGATATAGATAGATATAGATAGATATAGATAGATATAGATAGATATAGATAGATATAGATAGATATAGATAGATATAGATAGATATAGATAGATATAGATAGATATAGATAGATATAGATAGATATAGATAGATATAGATAGATATAGATAGATATAGATAGATATAGATAGATATAGATAGATATACATAGATATAGATAGATATACATAGATATAGATAGATATAGATAGATATAGATAGATATAGATAGATATAGATAGATATAGATAGATATAGATAGATATAGATAGATATAGATAGATATAGATAGATATAGATAGATATAGATAGATATAGATAGATATAGATAGATATAGATAGATATAGATAGATATAGATAGATATAGATAGATATAGATAGATAGAGATAGATATAGATATGTAGATATAGATAGATAGATATAGATAGATAGATAGATATAGATAGATATAGATAGATATAGATAGATATAGATAGATATAGATAGACATAGATATAGATAGATATAGATAGATATATATAGATATAGATAGATATAGATAGATATAGATAGATATAGATAGATATAGATAGATATAGATAGATATAGATAGACATAGATAGATATAGATAGATATAGATAGATATAGATAGATATAGATAGATATAGATAGATATATAGCCGGTTACTTAAAAAGCATGACATTGGAAAAATGATTGCAATTGAAAAACTATACAAACTTTCTTGCAAAACCGAAAGATACACTGTCGGCCAAAAGTTTCCGGACACTTTAAAATTGATTAGATAACTCGAAAAAAGCATCAACGGTGTTTTATATTGGATAGAACGTTTAAAATCATGGAGTGACTGGCACAATGCCCTAACCTAAATCCAAACGAACTTCTATGGGACGAACTTGATCCTCAAGTCAGGAAACTGTGTCTGTCTTCGAAAGAAACTCTCTGGATTGCATAAAAGATTAAATGGGAGGAGCTAGAACTAATAATTTAGATTGAGGGAGACTTGGGCTGATGGCAGCCCCTGTGGAAAACCCCGGTGGCAACAATGGTTCACGAATGGATCCAAAACTGAGCATGTTGTAGGTGTTGGAATCGTTGAACCAAACACCAGACTCTCTATGGCAATGGGCATCTGGCCCAGCGTCTTTCAAGCGGAGATTCATGCCATAGAGATCTGCGTCCTTAGTATCCTTCTCAGGGGAGCAAACGTGTACATTTTTTCACATAGGCAAGCTGCTATTAAGGCATAGCCATCCTGGAGCACTCCTCCAGGATGGTTAAAGAATGCCATAATTACCTCCAAACCCTGTCCGCCCGGAACAAAGTCATGCTATGTTGGGTGCCTGTACACTCGCGAGTGGATGGTAACACGATCGCTGACGATCTAGCACGATAGGGTGCGTCCACCCTGACTACATCCCCTGCGCCGTTTTGTGGTATTGGTTGATCCACCACAAACCACGATAAACAAATGGGCTGCAGAAACACATAGGAGATATTGGTTCTCTCTTCCGGGGCTTCGTCAAGCAAAAGTGCTTGTCAAATCTCTGGATGCGATTAAGACAAAAGGTCTTGGCAGAGCGGACCTAAAGCTCCTAGTAGCTTACCTATCTGGCCACCACACTGTTAGATACCATCTACAGAAAATTGGCCTATCAAACTCTTCAGAATGCAGGCTAAAGCAAAGATCGATATAAATAATTTTCTTCATTCGCATAAGACACTAAAGCTTTGTTTTTTTATAAGGTTACACACAAACACTGAAGTAGCATTATTATTTTTTCGATTTCTGCGTTTTTAGATTCCACAAATCCAGAATACCCTAGACACTTTGACATTGAAAAATATAAATTAATTTCACTTACATTGCCGAGTTGCTTCCTCGTAAGTCCAATTCAGTTTTATCCCTGGATACTGGACATGTCCGTTCTTCCATACAATTATCTAAGCCACCCACCCACACACTTATTTTATGACGGCTTTCTTTAATCAAAAATCAGAACCCCCCCAAAGCAGCTCTCCTCACTTGAACTTACTTCATTTAAAAACGTAAATAAAACAAAACAAAAAATATTGTTATTACAAATTACAAGTAAACCTCCCTCCCGCGCACTTCCATTACGCAGGATCATCGTAGCTAATATAAAAGTCAAATGTGCCACTTAAAGTGGTCCATTTCACTAGACAAAGAGACGCTCAGGTCCCACAGGTGTTTGTACAGCAACGAAAACCAACCCCCTCGGAATTTCTATTATGGTGGAGTAACAGGCCGGGTGGAAATTAAATGAAATGCGTAAAAATGGCAACAATTTGATTTTGTCAGATTTTCAGTGCTGGAAATATTTGAAGGTATGTAAGTATGCTGTCCTATCTGGCTGAAACACGCAGATACATTAAGTCTGTGTGCCCGGGAAGGTGCCAAACCGACCCACACCACACAAAGACTGGACATGTTTTATGCAATTGTAGACCGACCGACCTCCCCAGTCGGCGAGGGTTGGCGTTGTACTTGGACCCTCGCTCTTGTGTCGAATTGCACGCGCTGCTCCCAAGTTGCTAATTTAAGTGTAATAATCCTCAAAGCCAAAGGAACGTGAGCCAATTTATATGCAAGCATTTGGTGTAGGGCAACAGGGCGTATGATTATGCTACATGTTGTTCTACACCTGACGCTGGCGTGTGGCAAGTTTGCTGCTCGACCATTTCTATTATATGCCATGACACGGCTTAACTAATAATCATAAGCAGGGCCGGATGCAGCGGGTGAGTTGAGGGGGTCTGAAACAACTCTTTCTCTTTTTCTTCTGTCATCCTCGACTCCCAGTGAAGTATAGGGATTCAAAAAAAAAAAACTGCCGATGCAGGAGGATTTCTCGTATTAAGACGATTACCTCTTCTAGTAGTGTTTCCATAGTTGTTACTTTCCATGCTTGAATATCGATTGGTGCTAAAGCCGATGGGTGATGAGGCCAAGGACAGTACGCATAAATCGTTTTTAGAGCGAGCCGTTCGATCCGAGACCGACACCCGCTTGCAGCCGTGCCTTACCTGGCCTTACCATCCTTCAATGCGTACTCTCTTTAACCATCAGACCAAGTATGTTGGAAAGGCCTAAAAATGAGAGCACCCTCTCTTGTTAGCCCTGACCAAGACTTCCACACGTAGTTCGTATCATCAAGGTTGCTCAGGCTACCAGGGTGCACCACGTGGAGGTAAGAGTAGGAATTGAATGCTGAGTCTGCCGATAACAGGACCACCCACCAAAAAAAAGTAGTTTTTATGAGATACAGACTTTTGGAGACCAAGAAATTTCTGCTGGTTATTCCCTCGATTATAATCCACTAATACACAAATATCCCTACAAATTGAAGCAGGGGGTGGATTCTAGGGGTCCAGCAGCCAACTATGGTATATGATGTAATCACTTTTTTAAGGGCACTCCACGGACTGATTTATTAAGACAACCCACTTCCTTGAATCATTGTAACTTTGATCCATAATCGAAACACCTCCAGGGCCTTGTTAAGAGAAACTAAATCCAAAAATATACCAGTCTTATATCTCAGGGAAAAGGCTCTTAGAGGTCCGAAACCCACGAATTGGTAAATTATAGGGCATCATATTTTTTTTTAAGGAGATCTCCTTTGTATAAAACATATGAAATTCAGATGGCTATATTCCAACCAGGGAGGTGTACGAAGGCCCAGCGGGCTAGATAAAAGTATACACGGACGGTTGCCAGCTTGACGACAGTGAATGCTTAGGCGTCTACGACGAGGATTTCAAAGTTAGAACTGCTTTTCGACTCCCGGACCACTGCAGTATTTTTCGGGCAGAGGTCACTGCAATCCAGGAGGCTTTAATAACAATAAGAAACTTATAAGTTCGAGATAAGAGCATTTGTATCTATTCGGACAGCCAAGCGGCTATTAAATCCCTAGTTTCGATGACTTCGTGTATGAAGACGGCTGAGCAGTTTTCAATTCACCTCATGTGGGTCCCAGGACATATGGACTTTGAAGGTAACTGTATTGCGAATAAACTGGCTAGACAAGGAACAACCAGCATCCTCTCTCAAGACAAGAAGGGCCTGGGTATACCCATAGCCAGCTGTAAACTGAGAATACTAAATTTTTTCGCTCTCTGTGCAAATAAAACGTGGAATCGGACATCGAACGCGTGTAAGATCTCGCGGCAAACTTGGCCGACGTACTACTGCAAAACAACCAAAAAACTTTTCTGTCTGAATAGAGCCCAGTGCTCATCTGTCATCCGTGCTATATGCCGGACACTGGCTGCTGGAAAGCCACGCATTCAGGTTGAATGCTCCTCACCGTGACTTCTGCAGAAGCTGTGGCGATGAGGAGGAGCTGGAGACGGTGGAACACTTTTTCTGTCATTGCCCTGGGCTGGGCAGTAAAAGATTAAGGTTCCTAAAGTCACACTTTCGTGACGATTTATCTCAGCACTCTGAACAGAGTCCAAAATGCCTCTTAAGGTTTATTCAGGCAACCGAATGGCTTCCTCACCTATTATAGGGGACCACTCAAGTGTGGAAGAGTGGTGAAATAGCTCACACTAGCGGTATCGCAATGGGCCTATCCTTGGCCTAAGTGAGTTGGGACGTCATTCCCAACTGCCGCCCAAGCCAACCTAAACTTAACCAAAAAACGTATGAAAGGAAAGGAAAGGCTCCTAGAGCTCCCATGTTCCATGAATTGCTTAATTATAAAGGATCACATTTAGGAGATCTCCCTTGTTTATAGCATCAAAAAGGAAAGGAGAGGCTCCTAGAGTTCCGAAACCCATTTTCCATGAATTGGTAAATTATGAACGAACACTTTTAGAAGATCTCCCTTGTTTATAGCAACGAAAAGGAATGGAGAGACCCTTAGAGTTCCGAAACCCATGTTCCATGAATTGCTAAATTATGAAGGATCACATTTAGTAGATTTCCCTTGTTTATAACATCGAAAAGGAAAGGAGAGGCTCCTAGAGTTCCGAAACACATGTTCTATGAATTACCAAATTATGGAGCATAATATTTTCATTTTAAGAGATTTTCCTTGTTTATAACATCTACAAGGAAAGGAAAAGCTACTAGAGGTCCGAAACCCATGTCTATAATTATGTTTTCTCTTTTGGAGATCCCCCTTATAGTCCCAAAAATCAGTTAATAAAACATCTTCTATGAGGCACTAAAATTGTTTTACCTCATCCACTTTTTCTGACCCCGCCACTGTTCAAAACAAGCTAAAACACGCATACAACATTAAGTACCTCCTCCAAACACCCCCACGGCCTTGTTTATTAAGGCTAGCCCCAAAAATTATGAAACAACAAACACTGTCTAGTGTTTTGCTCGGTTTTGTTGTTGTTTGGCATAAATAAATATAATATTGATTCAGCTTTTGTAATGAGAAACTCGTCGCATCAGCATCAGACTAATTTTGAAAGCCCTCTCCTCCACCCATTCAAAAAGTCCACTTAAAACCCGCGGCCTATTTTCCAAAAACCATTTTGTTTATGGCACTTTGGGGGTTGCTGTCTGTCAGTTGTTGTTGTTGCTGATATTGCATTTTGAAATGTCGAAATTAAAAAGCGTTTAAATTATGTTGATGACCAGGGCAGTATTCTGTGACCCTCAGCACTTGTTTTTATTAAGGTTTTTTTCACAGCTTGGCAGTTTTAACATGTTTGGACAACGATGTAAGCTTTTCATTAAAAATCATTTTAATTTTGGTGGAGCACCTAAATTAATATTTGGTTTATCCTACACCCGAAATGACAGTCTAATCGGGGCTCAGGGATTTGGTGGTGTTTGTGGCTTTAAAAAAATATATATATATTTTATATGTGGGACAGGGAATTGATGTAGCTTTATGTTAAGGTTTTTATATTCTTCTATTTTTTTTTCAAAACGCATCTCTGACGAAATAGTTTAGAAATTTAGTTTTGTGGTAGTTGATGATTATTTTTAACGATTAAATATGTTTTTCGGCCCCGTAACGGCTTGCTTCAACCGTAACCCTCGCCGGCTTTGTAAAAGCTTCGCATGACATTTTATCAGCTTTTGTACGCTGGCGCCATCTAGTGAACTTGAAAAATCGGAGTGTAACAAAATACCTAAAAACAAGTAGCCTTTTGGTAGTTTTTTTGTTTAATATGCCAAAGTAGGCATTCAAACACTTGTCTTACTCCACACAGTTAAGTTATAAATACTAACAAAAAGCTAAAAAAAAAAATAAAAACTTAAATAAAAAAAATAAACTATACAATTAAAAACACGCGAAACAATTTCTTACACATATATTTTGGAACTATGATTAGACATCATAAATCGACACCAAAAGAGGTGATGTAAGTATCAGTAGGATTAACCAACACTTGCCGCTTCTCATTAAAAACTTTTTTAGACCAAAACCCTATGATGGCATTCGTTTTATAAAACACTTTCAACATCGTGGCGCCAAAGAGATCGTCATCATGGATGGCAAAGGACGCCCAATACGTGCCACAACCACTTTTAGACGTGCCAATATCTATGCCACTGCACTATTTTCTTTGTGGAAATTTGCTCGCACTGTGATCCGAGATTTGACTGACGGTAATGATATTACCTATATGCGCATGCTCTCGGACAAGCGTGAAATCATGTTAACGGTGACCCCGGAGTTTTGTCTGATTGTGATACAAATTTTGCCGCCCAAGAAGCCCAAGACACCCGAGACGCCCGAGACGTCTGAGACGACCGAGAAGCCCACGACGGCTACTGACTAACTTGATCAGGGCGTTGACTCACCTAGAAAAACTAATGGGGTGAACAGTTTTATGTCTTACAAAACACATTTATCTCTCAAATTTTCGGTTTCACACATAATTGTTTCAGGAATGTAGTCCTTACATTAAATGGACAATAAATGTATAACAAGATACATGTAACAATCTATGAACTAGTTCTTTTTGTAAATCAATTTTTGTACCTAGCAAACTTATTATGCTCTGTACCGTATAAAACAAAGGGTATATTAAGTTTGTGCAAGCGGAAAAGTAGAGTATGTTACATACTAAAGGAGTCGTTCGAGACCCCCAAAGTTACCTTAAGTATGATCAGGGTGACTAGAACAGTCAACATACCCCAATGTCCGTCCGTACTTCTGTCCATCAGCCCGTTTGACCGTCCGTCTGTCCGTATGAACGCCTAGATCTCAAATGTGGTAGGAACTAGAGCAACCAAACTTTTAGATTAAATCACTTATTATTCCATCAGAGATAACATTATTTTAATTTTTTGATATCGGTGTTAAATTATATAGCTCCCATAGTGGTGTTTGGCACGACCTCGATCAAAAAAAGGTTTAGAGGGATAATTCGTCGGAGTTTCGTATTCGAAAGGTTTTTCATCAAGTACCTGTACGAGATTTTGATCAGAATTGGTTGACCAATAGCTCCCATAGGAACGATCGGCCAGAAAACAATTGCTGCTTAAAAATTCTTCTGTTTTTGGTTTTTATGAAGGAATCTAATTTGGCAATTAAATGTCTTTGGTGATTTTAAGCAATACTACACCTACCTATAGAGGTGTTTCAGACGTCCTCAAAAAAGCCAAATAAGTTTTAGAATATTTTATTTGTTTATAAATATATCGTAACCAAATTTTGCACTCATTTCTTTATGGTTCCCAAACACTGTAGCAAATTTGGTCAAAATCACTTGACTATATCATAAAGTTCCCATAGGACAGATCGGCCAAAAACAACTTTTTTTATACAAGATTCGCAGTATTTCGATTGTTTATTCAAAAATGGTAGAGGGTATCCCAAAGTCATCCGCGACCAACTTTATCATACGCCATCTTTTTTAAAAGTCTCTCATTAAAATTGCGAAATAAAACTAATGTTAATCTCTACATAGAACATTCTGAAAGAAAAAAAACTACCATTTTCAGAACTTTAAGTAAAATGCACTTTATTTAAAAAAGTACGTAACTAACCATATTTCTAAATTTTCGTAATTAGTCGGTTTTCTTAAATGTAGCTTAAATTAAATGAATTTGTTATACGGCTTAGAAACTTCTTACAATTTGTGGTAAAGCGCTTAGCCCTTATAAAAACCTTTCTGAATGGGTATTGGGACTAGCCAGCGTTTACGAGCTTTTTCCGATATTGGTATATGGATGACATTTTTGGCACTTTCAATATGTTATAAACGCAAAAAATGGAGCCACACAAAAAAATCTATTGTGGGTTCAGAGGTCACACTGTATTTACAATACATTTTTGGAGTCACTGAATCGAAGGCACAGAGCGTATGGGATAGGATTCGGAAACTAAAAATAAAATGAATTTTAAGAATTATACTGGATCCCTGGATAGTGTTTTTTTTTACCAATCGCTTCAGAAACAGAGAAAACATGTTTTCACATCCGAACCGAAAAATCGATTTTTTTTTGTGGATGTCTTAAAACATCTTCTATTTTCATTGTATCATGCTCTGTCTTTGAGAATGGATTAACTTCAACATCCCAGATTTTCGTTCGCTGCATATAAAGCACCTTTAACTGAGATCCTTAACCCAGAACTTACTTTTAATCCTTTTTGGTTCTTGGTAAGATGTGTCCAGAATACACTACATATAGAGCAATTATCAAGCTAGTATGGTCGTAAGGAGGCAAAAAAAATGGAATGACCAAGGTTTTGGTCATACAAAGAATCTTAAGAGGAACCCACTTATCCCGGAGCGCACAAACTACTGCATACCGCAGGAACATTTCATAACTAAATTCATAGTCTACATTCCAACCAGGGCGTAGTGGAATACAGGTCTCCCAGGCCCAGCGGGCTCGATAAAAGTATACACGGACGGTTCCAAGCTAGACGGCCGTGCACGGTCGGTGGAGGCGTCTACGTTGAGGATTTCAACATTAGAACTGCTTTTCGACTCCCGGACCATTGCAGTGTCTTTAAGGCAGAGGTCACTGTAATCCGGGAGGTTTTAATAACAATAAGGAACCTACAAGTTCGAAATAAGAACATTTATATCTAGTCGGACAGCCAAGCGGCTATTAAGTCCCTAGTTTCGATGACTTTGTGTATGAAGTCAGTGAATAACTGCCGCTTGTCTCTAGGGGATTTTCCATTCACTTCATATGGGTCCCAGGACTTAGAAACTTCAAGGGTAACTGTATTGCGGATGAACTGGCTAGGCAAGGAACTACCAGCTTCAAGACAATGAGGGCTTGGGTATACCCATGGCCAGCTGTAAACTGACAATATGAAATTTTTTCGCTCTCCGTGCAAATAAAACGTGGAATCGGACATCGAACACGTGTAGAATCTCGCGGCAAACTTGGCCGACATACTGCAGCAAAATAACTAAAAAACTTGGCTGTCTGAATAGAGCCCAGTGCTCATCTGTTATCCGTGCTATCACTGGGCACTGGCTGGTGGAAAACCACGCATCCAGGTTGAGTACTCCCCACCATGACTTCTGTAGAAGCTGTGGCGATGAGAATGCGCCGGAGACGGTGGAACACTTTTTCTGTCACTGCTCTGGACTGGGCATTAAAAGATTTAGGTTCCTAAAGTCACACTTTTTTGACGTTTTATCTCAGCTCTCTGAACAGAGTCCAAAATGCCTTTTGAGGTTTTTTCAGGCAGCCGCATGGCTTCCTCATCTATTATAGGGGATTTCTCAAGTGGGGAAGAGTGGAGAAATAGCTCACTCTAGCGGTATCGCAACGGACCTATCCTTGGCCTAAGTAAGTGACGTCCCAACTCACTTAGGCCAAGGATAGGCTCAACTGCCACCCTAACCTATGGTCGTAAGGAATTCAGCTAAATTATGATGAAAGTTTAACAGATAAATTGTGCAGCTTCCTATTTCGTTTGGAACATCACAATTGGGATTCATGCAAAAAGCCTCCAAGTACCCGAGGAGGTCTTCTACATTACCTCACTTAATTGGCTTGAGATCCCCACCATTTCTTTGGTAATAAACCTTCTGGTCAGCAGAACTTAAGCAGTTTGGCTCAAACGATTACAGTCCACAATGCATATTACGTATATCACAGAGCAGTGTTGGAAATAACATCGATATTCTATTGATGAATTTTATTTTTTTCCAATCATCGATATTTTTATTTCGATTTTCGAGTGGGTTGAGTCCGAAGACCCAGGGCTCTAAGATAATTTCCAAATTGTCTCGTTTTATGGGCTTTTTTTGGTAGTTATCTTATAACCCATGTGCAAAGAGAATTTTGGACGGGTTCTTTTTAAATTAATTTAAGCATGCAAGAAATGGCTGCTAAACTTAGTTCGATTTATTGCTGCATCGATGATTTTTAATTAAAAATATCGAAAATATCGATACTATCGCAGAGTATAAGTCTTCTGCCTAGTCTATCTACTTTCATCATTAAACTTAAAGACTTTCGAATATATTCTTACCACTTTCACTTAACTTAAACTTAAGCACACTTAAACTTAAATATATTTTCATTTAAACTTAAAGCCCTGCGGTCCCAAAGGTGTCTGCTGTTATTTTTGCTTAGGCAAACAGATTTTTGCACGCATATATTTTCGGGGCATATTCCGGGCGTACTTTGTTCGTCTGTGACGTTATTTACTCTGCAACTCATTAGCCTATCTCATAATGCTTAAAATGTTTGTATCTAGCTGGGTTTGTGTGTGTCCTTTAAAAGGGTTTCCATTTTGTGGCAGCAAAAGTAAAGCCCAAATCTAACCAAACATTGTGCTCGACTGTCTGCACTTTCATCCAGCGTCCTTGTCGCATTTCATTTTCATTTTGGAGCTTAAAAAATAAATGTTAAATATTTAGACCGCCCGCTGTGTCAGCCAAAATGATATGACAGACTTTGTAGAAATGGACTAAAAACCCCCAAACCCCTAACCCAACTCTTAATGCTCAAAGGCAGTACTGAAGTTTGTCCACTCAGTTGCCTAGCAAGCGAAACTATTGCCAACCAGTTATAATGAAAAATAATAATAATAATATGAAAAAAAAAATCGTATAGAGCGGAGTCTAGAACTGCGACAGAGAAATACCCTATAATGGCCATTTCGATTATAAATAAAATAATAATAATAAAAATTTGATTGAAAAATCCCGGTAAATGAAAGTTTAAAATCTTTTTTAATCGAAAATTAATATTAAAATGTCTTATTGAATATTAAAAGCTTACAAATCTTTGAAAATACTTGGATCAACTCAACTCATTGACACCCTTGATTAAAAACAAGAGTAAACAGCTTTCAAAAGCTTTTGAAGCAAACGGCAAATAAAAATTTAAATATTTGACTAATACATTGGGGCCGTCGGTGGCTTAAGTGGTAGCGTACTCGCCTCTAAAACCGAAGGTCGGTGGTTCGATTCCCCGCAGTAGCACTGGTGCATTTGCCTAGCACTGGCATCGCTAGCTCAAAGACGCTATTTGCCATGAAAGTCTCTATTAATTAAAGACACCGCCGTTCGGATTCGGCTATAAACTGTAGGTCCCTGTTCTGTTCGAACAGTTATTAATAGAGATCCCCTATGCCCCTCCTCCAAGGGGTCTAACAGGGAATTATATAATACATTGGCCTTACACATTTTAAGTTTTGCTTATGAAAGCAATTTTATGAATAGTCCCATAAAAACTTAATCAATAATAAAAGATTTAAGGAAAAAATTACATTTGACTTTTTTACCTTTTTTTCCAAATCAGAAATCAAGTTCTCCTATAAATATTTTCGAGAAGATCTGAAAAGTAGAGACAAAATTTTGTAAGTTAAAAAAAGAAGCTTATATGAATTACAGTTTCAAACTGCTTGCAAGCAGTCAAACAAGCAGTTTAGTGTTAAGAAACGTTTTCTTTAGCGAAATGGGATTACATGACAAAACTTTATTAGGTTTTATATTTATTGAAAAATTATTTATATTTTCTCGTAAAAACGTAACCTCACGCCAAAATGGAAGCACTCATATCTTAAATACTGCTAATAATCCGGTTTTCATTTAACACGGTTTATTTGGCCTTGTCAGTAAACTAAAACCCTGAACTACTTGGTACCAGTATGTAAAAAAATTAAATTAAAAATTTAAAAAACCCCGAACTTAAGTAATTTTCATTTAAAAAGTGAAAAATAATAAAAGAAACTTAATGTTAAAGTACCTAAGAATCTATTAATAATTCTAAAAAAATACGTCGCGTTGGGGGACACGCGAGGGCAGACGTCGTTGACGGTCGTATCTTACATGCAAATTTTTTGAAGTAATTCTATGAAAGTTTTTGAAGTATTTTCTTAATTTTGTTTTTAAGTTAATCTTTGTTGCTTAATTAGACTATTTGTATTTAAATTGTTAGTTTAGGAGCGGTCCCCCAACGCGACGTATTTTTTTTAGAATTATTAATAGATTCTTAGGTACTTTAACATTAAGTTTCTTTTATTATTTTTCACTTTTTAAATGAAAATTACTTAAGTTCGGGGGTTTTTTAAATTTTTAATTTAATTTTTTATTTCATACTTTTATAGGTAGGTTAGGTTAAGTTAGACTTTAGTATATTATAATATACTTACTATAATTTAGATTCTTGTTAAGGTATAGATTACATTTAAGGTCAAGCTCGTTTGCTTTTTTTTTTACGCATTCTCCCCACTTTCACTCCCCACAACTTTTAAACGGCTCGACCGATTTTCATCAAACATGTCTAGGAACACTCGCATATAAGTCACCTTTAATACAAAAATAAATTGAAATCACTGCATGCGTTCGGGAGTTATGATGCCACAGACAGACAGACAGTCAGACAGACAAATTTTAAGCCAATCGGACAAAGTTGATGTTTTTAACTTCAAATGGCCATAACTTCTAAACGAGAAGAGATAGAGCAAAAATAGCCTCAGATTCGAATCAGTGGCGTCGTCAGCTTCAATAGGACCAAATTTTAGGCACATCGGACAAAGTTGATGCTTTTAACTTCAAATGGCCATAACTTCTAAACGAGAAGAGATAGAGCAAAAATAGCCTCAGATTCGAATCAGTGGCGTCATCAGCTTCAATAGGACCAAATTTTAGGCCAATCGGACAAAGTTGATGCTTTTAACTTCAAATGGCCATAACTTCTAAACGAGAAGAGATAGAGCAAAAATAACCTCAGATTCGAATCAGTGGCGTCGTCAGCAACAATAGGACCAAATTTTAAGCCAATCGGACAAAGTTTATGTTTTTAACTTCAAATGGCCATTACTTCTAAACGAGAAGAGATAGAGCAAAAATAACCTCAGATTCGAATCAGTGACGTCGTCAGCTACAATAGGACCAAATTTTAAGCCAATCGGACAAAGTTTATGTTTTTCTCCCCACTTTTACTCCCCACAACTTTTAAACGGCTCAACCGATTTTCATCAAACATGTCTAACAACACTCGCACATAATTCACCTTTAATACAAAAAACTAAATTGAAATCACTGCATGCGTTCGGGAGCTACGATGCCATAGACAGACAGACAAACAGACAGACAAACAGACAGACACGTCAAACTTATAACACCCCTCTTTTTGCGTCGGGGGTTAAAAAGAGATTAAAGATTGGATTTTTTTTAAATTTATATATAATTTTTTGTACAAACATAACGTTACGCCAAAATAGAAGAGCCATATAGTAAATACTGTTTTTAAACTGAATTTCTTTTAATACGGCTTCTATGGACATTATAGTAAATTATAATACCCTGGACTAATAAGTAAGATATATATAAATATAAAAATGGACGACTTTGGAATACCCTGTACCACTAGCTTGCAATAAAATCCGGTTACTTCATAAAAAACCAAAAACAAAAGAATTTTTAATTAAATTTTTTTTTTTTTTTTTTTTACCGATCGGTCCTATTGGAGCTATATAATATAGTCAACCGATTTCGATCAAATTTGACACAGTACTTTAATATCTTAAAAAAGATGTGAATTTAGTTCAAATATCTTTACAAACAAACAAACCACAACGAGTTTTGTGTAAAAAACGTTTTGTAGACCGATTCGTCCTATGGCAGCTATATGATATACTCAAACGATTTTAATAAAATTTGGTGCAATGCTTAGGACCTATAAAAAGCTTACAAGAGCCAAATGTATTTCCAATATCTTAACAAACAAACGAAACACAACAAATTTTGTTAAAAAATCGATTTTTTGGAAGATCGGCCGTATGGGAGCTATATGATATAGTCAACCGATTTTGTTCAAAGTTAGTGCAATGCTTGATACTCTAAGAAACTTCTGAATGCCAAATCTGGTTACGATATCTTTAATAAAATTCGAAATATAGCGAATTTTGTATAAATAAAGTTATTCTCGTCGATCGGTCCTATGGAAGCTATATTATATAGTCAACCGATCAAATTTGGTACAGTGCTTGGGAACTATAAAAAAACTTTTGAATGCCAAATTTGGGTACGATATCTTCATAAACCATCTAATTATTCATCTAAGACTTTTATTTTTTTTCGAGGTCGTCTGAAACACACCTATGGGAATTATACAATTTAACCCCGATATCAAAAAAATAAAATAAATAAATATTTCCTATGGAATAATATGGGATGTAATGTGAAAGTTTGGTTACTCTAGCTCTTACCATTTCTGAGATCTACAAACGGACAGACGGACGGACGGACATGGTTATATCGGCTTCTCTTATCCTCCTGATCATATTTGGGGGTGTCTCCGACGACTCCTTCTATATGTTACATACATTTTCGGCTTGCACAAACTTAATATACCCTTTGTACCATACCGTACATGGTATAAAAATAATATAATTCCCTGTTTGACCCCTTGGAGGGGCATGGAGATCTCTATTAATAACTGTTCGAACAGAATAGGGACCTATATAGCCGAATCCGAACGGCGGGTCTTTAATTTATAGAGATTTTCTTTGGCAAATAGAGGCTTCGACAGGTATACCATAATCAAAAATATATTTTTATTTTTTCGTACAAACGTAACGTCACGCCATTTTTCAAATACTTCTTATCTGTGCTGCCAAACAATTTCTTATCAAAGTTTTTAAATAATTTTGCCATTCACAATGCTGATGACAGCACTTGACCCGTAGGGTTGTCACACAGACTCATTTATTTGGCGAGATTATTATTAAAACTTCATTCATATTTATTTTGTAGAATCAGAAAGTAAAATACTGCAAAATATGCTGAAAATTATAGCTTAATGTAATAAGAAATTTACTTTTTTGCAACACTGTTTAAAATCATCTATTTAAATAAGTGTCTAAATGTTCTCAAATAATTGTAGAAAAGTGGCAACGCTTTGCTGCCATTCTAGCGAAAGTGTAAACATTCGGAATTATTTGTCCGAAAAAAGAAATCTTTCAGATTTCTGTGGCATCGAAGGATATTTGTAAAGATTTATTTTCAAACCGTTGCCAAAATCTTTAAAGATTTCTGCGGCACGCCTTGTCAGTAAACTATAATACCCTAAACTACTTTGGTTAGAGTATACTATATATAAAAAGGACATTCAAATGTATGCTGATAAAGGAAATCTTCAAACTTCATGACCCCGGCCAAAATGCAATTAATTCTAACGCCAAAACTCATTAATATCAAAGAGAGCGTAACGTAAAATAAAACACGAAATCCTATGCGCAGTTGTCAGACACTTGAAAAGCCCATCCTTATGGGTTTTGAGCCGGGCACGGACTACGCTCCGTGCCGTAAAGTATGCAACAACCTTTTTTTTCTGTAGCCTTTGCTATTTACCTTAGTTAATAATAAAACAGCTAAAGCAGGAACTTATATACCTTAGACTAAATTTTTCCATGTATTGGTGCCAGGATGAAAACAAACTTGTTGCTCGACTTGACTTGTCTTGGACTTGCCTTCAGTTTTCATCTAGAATTTAACCTTTTCTTAATTTTTTTTGTATTTGTTTTTTTTTTGAGATTTTATTTTGTTTTGGGCCGCAATGATTTATGGCCAAAGGCCGAAATGAGAAAACTACGTTTGGGGCAACAAAAAGGCAAAAGGATACTCAGTGCTTGTTAGGCTTGCCCAGGAAATGAAGTTCAAGCTGCCGTAAGTAGTTTCGGAAGTCAGCCAGGGAAAGTGGTGTAAAAAAAAAAGAAACTGAAAGGAGTGAAAAACACTTGGGCCAGCATAAAATTCCCTTTGCTACCTTTTTCAAAATTGAAAAGCGCACTTGACGTTTTCTTTGTTTATGTGTTTCAGGGATTGTGAGGAGTTGGAGCCATTGGAGCAGTTAGTTACTCAGGTAGGCAGAGTCTCAGGCTAAAGTTTCATTGTTGTCTAGGGATTTGAGCAAACAAAATTAAGCAGTCTGAAAGTTTTTAATTAAAAAACGCCCACGTTCAGGTATTAGACCCATAAAAACATGAATGCTGTAAAGGGAGTTCTCTAGATATGGAGTCAGTTAAAGCGAAGACAGCATTACACATGTATCTATAGATCCCAAATGGTCTATAGACTAAGAAAAAACTATTTTGAAGAAAAGTTGTGTCGATTTAATGCGTAGACTTTAAATTTTTAAAGTTCCCTTTAGCGAATTCCCACGGAAGATAAGTTTCTTCAACGACATTACTGGCCTTAAATGTGTCCTTTGTTGTCGTCACCAACCGACAAAGTTGGAAATATACGCAAACGTTCTGGAGCAGGCTGATATGTTTCAGCATCAAGACTCATCTCTCTTTGGACTTTGGACAGTAGCCTCAGCTATAAGGCCTGTATTCAAGCCAAAGTGGACGCTTGTCGAGATGGACTTCATCGATTAAACTGAGTCTTCCCTTGGTTCGTTAGCAACTTAATAACATAGAGAGACTTTAACCTGGTACCATAGGAAGAGGTGGGGTCCTCTTTGCCTTGAGATCTACTTAGAACCCACGTTAACTGGCAGGGGCGGAGCTATAAGAATCAGTTTACTAAGGCGCTTAAAATTTAGATATTTCAGATTGAGGGCATTATCATTCTGGAGCATCTCCTCCAGAATGGTTAAAAAATGCCATATCTACCTACAAGCCCTGTCCGCCCGGAATAAAGTAGTCCTATGTTGGGTGCCTGGACATTCGGGAGAGGATGGTAACACTATCGCTGAAGATCTAGCACGACAGAGTGCCTCCACCCTGACTACATCTCCTGCGCCGTTTTGTGGTATTGGTTGGTCCACAATCAAAACCATGATAAACAAATGGGCTGCAGGAGAACATAGGAGATACTGATTCTCCCTTTCGGGGATTCGTCAAGCAAAAGTGCTTGTCAAACCTCTGGAATGATCAAGACAAATGGTCTTGGCAGAGCGAACCTAAAGCTCCTGGTAGCATACCTATCTGGCCATCACATTGTTAGATACCATCTACAGAAAATTGGCCTATCGGACTCTTCAGAGTGCAGGCTCCGTCTTGAAGACGATGAAACCAACAGACATATTCTCTGGTATGGGACAGAGCCCGTCACATGGGAAAGGAACGGATTAGTCCCTTCCATCTTAGGTCCATACCAACAAAAGACCTACTCCTATTCATGCGGAAAGCGGAGAGTCTTTTGCTTTAATTTAAGGGTATGGTACAAAGAGCTTTTGGTCTCTTTGTCAGAAACCCTTTTTCGAAAAAACAATAAAAATAAATAAAATAATAAGATTGAGACACTCTCGTGGAATCAATTTTTGAATATAGCGCTCGGATATGAGGTATTACATAGTAAGACCCCCTTAAGACGATTAAACAAATTTATTTTATAGCCTTTTCTTTTTTGACATTTATTTATTTTATCGCCAATCAATCGATACGAATAAGATAATATTTCGATATTGCACTCAGTTATCGATAACTCATAACACAACGAGCTTTTTTTTTAATCACAATAGGCTTAAATTATTCCTTCAACTGAAATCAATTTATTAGCTAGCTTTCTTGTTTACAAAACGTAGCTCAGTATACGAGAATACTTTGATTTAAAGGAAATAAATCTTTACAAAAAAGTTCTGAGAAATCAAAATAAAATGGCCGTTGAGATTTGGAAACCTTTGAAAGTTCCATACATAATGCGGCCCTTTGGCGTTACTCCCAAATGTTTTGAATATTGTATGAAAGTAAGTAGTCTAGTATAAAAAAAACAAAAGATTTATTCAAACTGAAGATCCAACAGCCCGTGGAAGAATATAAGACTATCGATGAAATATTGCATATCCCAATGAACTTGGAATTTAGCACCATAACTGTGGCCTTTAAGTTTCAAGGTGGCATTATTTTGGCTATTGACTCCCGCACCAACATTGTGCCTGATCAATGTGTAAAGCTGGTCAAGATTAACAATGCCCTGCTGAGCACACTGTCTGGAGGTGTTGCAGACTGTACTTACTGGCAAAGCGTTTTGACCACGGATTGTTGCTTGCACAAACTACGCAATGATAGCACCATTTCCGTGGCCGGTGCCAGTCGCCTTGTGAGCAATACCGCTTACAAGTTCCAGGATTTGGGTTTTAACGTAAGAGTTCTGTTGGCGGGTTATGATCAAAGTGGTCCCGCCTTATATTATATTAACGCTGAAGGCTCTCAGTTCAAAGGCATTATGTTTGCAGTGGGACCTGGCTCTGACTCTGCTGTGGAATTTTTGTATCCGAAATACAGCGCTAACTTGACCGATGAGAAGGCACTGGAGCTAGGACGTCGTGCTATATATCATGCCACATTGAGGACTGCCGCTGATGAAGGTATTATTATACGTGTATATCATATTAATTCAGCTGGATTGATAAACACTTTCAATACGGATTGGTTAGAAATTCACAACCAATATCGTGAGGATCTTATGAATTAATTTTTTATGTATAAGTTTCACATAAGATAATGAAATGATATAAACAAAAAATAAACTTAAACTTTTACAATATGAGCTTGGGAATTTTATAAAATTTGGAAACGCTATAACATTAACAAAAAATTTGCATGTAAGACACGACCGTCAACGACGTCTGCCTTCGCGTGTCCCCCAACGCGACGTATTTTTTTAGAATTATTAATAGATTCTTAGATACTTTAACATTAAGTTTCTTTTATTATTTTTTACTTTTTAAATGAAAATTACTTAAGTTCGGGGGTTTTTTAAATTTTTAATTTAATTTTTTATGTTGGGCGGTTACAGCACATAAGTTGCAAAGGACGACAGTTGAAAAAGCTGTATATTTGCAGACATTCGGTTAATCTCCTCACTTTCACTCCACACAACTTTTAAACGGCTTAACCGATTTTCATCAAACATGTCTAGGAACACTTGCACATAAGTCACCTTTAATACAAAAAAAACTAAAATGAAATCACTGCATGCGTTCGGGAGTTATGATGCCATAGACAGACAGACAGACAGACAGACAGACAGACAGACAGACAGACATTAAATGATTGGCAAGCCCATTGGCATAATTTGTTGACAAGCATCATTATCATATTTAATAGATTTGCTGTATTTTTAGCTTCAAATGGCCATAACTTCTAAACTCGAAGAGATAGAGCAAAAATAACCTCAGATTCGAATCAGTGGCGTCGTCAGCTTCAATAGGACCAAATTTTAAGCCAATCGGACAAAATTTATGTTTTTAACTTCAAATGGCCATTACTTCTAAACGAGAAGAGATAGAGCAAAAATAACCTCAGATTCAAATCAGTGACGTCGTCAGTTACAATAGGACCAAATTGTAAGCCAATCGGACAAAGTTGATGTTTTTCTCCCCACTTTTACTCCCCACAACTTTTAAACGGCTCAACCGATTTTCACCAAACATGTCTAACAACACTCGCACATAAGTCACCTTTACTACAAAAAAAACTAAATTGAAATCACTGCATGCGTTCGGGAGCTACGATGCCATAGACAGACAGACAAACAGACAGACAGACAAACAGACAGACAGACAAACAGACAGACAGACACGTCAAACTTATAACACCCCTCTTTTGCGTCGGGGGTTAAAAACTATCATCCAGACAGGCTACTGCAACTATTGAGGAACAATCCACCAGTGGTAACAACGAGAGGCTGTCCTGAAGGCGGGGTATAATCACCCCTGGAGCCGGCTAGTAGATGAGCTGCTGGAGAGACTAACGAGCAGAGGCATACTATGTCAAGGCTATGCTGATGACATCGTCATCATAGCAAGAAGCAAATATGAAGAAACATTCTGCGACATTGTCCAGCTAGGTCTCAAGGAAACCAATGACTGATGTAAAAAGGCAGGCCTGAGTCTCAACCCTGCCAAGACTGCCATAGTACCCTTCAAAAGGAGGTATAAACTTGGAAGAATGAAATGTATAACCCTATCAGGATGCAGTATAGAAACGAGCAAAGAAGTCAAGTATCTTGGAGTGACCTTTGACTCCAACCTTAACTTCAAGACTCATGTAGATAACACGGTAAATAAGTGCTCACGTAAAGAGAGCCCTGCCGGGAAGTCGTGGGGCACATCACCACGAATATCAAGATGGCTATATCTCATGGTTGCCAGACCCATGCTAACGTTGAGCGTGCCTTAGCATGACCAGAGACAGAAGCTATGCGCACCTTATTATTAATGGAGGCCACACCGCTACATATCTTTGTCGATATTACATTATAGCCACATTAATAAGAATTGGAAGAGTAGGGGACGACTTTAGACTCACCAAGAAAGATGCTGCAGATCTAGCAAAGGATATGCCTATGCTTCTGCAGCCAAGGGATGAGATGCTACCTGAGTACAGGTTCAATTAATATATTGATACCAAACTCAGCTCAAAAGAGGCTGGGACCTCTTTGCAGCAGTTCACCCTATGAAATCACATACAATAAAGTGGTACACAGACGGATCGCTCACTGATCTAGGAAGTGGCCTGGGGGTAGTAGGATCCAGGACCTAATATTATGAACCTCTAGGCAGAAACACCAGCATTTTCCAAGCAGAAGTCTGTGCTATTGGAAGATGTGGAAAATTCAAACTGCAAAAGAACTATCATGAGAAGAATATTTCCATCCTGTTTGATAGTCAAGCAGCAATAAAGGGCTTAAATAAACCCAAGATTACATCAAGGCTGGTTAAAGAAGTGAGAAGATATCTGGATAATTTAGGATCCAGGAATCATGATTAGATGGGTTCTAGGACACAACAATACTCCTGGAAATGAGTTAGCAGATTAACTTGCAAGAACAGGTGCAGCAACACCGCTAATCAGTCCTGAACCACACTGTGGGATTGGTAACGTCGTGGTACGGGACCTACTGAGAATAGAGGAGAATAAAAAGCGACTGCTTCACAGGGCGCAGATACTAGAACTTATACAGTCAAAAACCCTCCTCTCCAAATACAACCGTAACAGGTTCAAAGTCACGATAACGCACGGGAAGAACACCGTGAGAATCATGACGGGCTTTCTGACGGGACATTGTAGGCTCCGCAGCCACTTAAACAAAATTGGCATAATGGATAGGGGACTATGTCGCTTCTGTAGTAGAGAGAAAGCCGGTAAAAGAAACAAGCTCCTGGGCATGTACGGTTTCCCACCGGAGACCGTTGTTTCTATAAGTCCAAACAAAATACTGCAATACATGCAGGCCTTAGGACTTTTGGGAGAGCTCTAAGCCATGAAGAAGGTACAATAGATCCACCTGGGTCGCAGTACACTTACACACTGTGTACCGAATAGTTAATGCCCTTAAAATAGCAAAATTTCCCTTTTTCTAGCTATTTCCTTGACTTCCTGCGGACAGAGGGAAAAAAATAGCATGTACCGACATTATAGAATTTGCACAACTCATTCGGCCGGTTACATATATACTATAGCACTAACCTTATATACCCTATAAAAGATGAAAATATATAAATAGTCAATTGTAGTTAGTTATAAAGCGTATAGAAAAGTTAATATGCCTTGAACTCAGTGTATAAATATCCGCTGTAAAACGTTTACAAATTACTGGAAATACACATCTCTAGCATAAGTGTATGGACAAGTAATCTCTTGTTGACTGTTACAGGAAATTTCTGTTTAATCTGCTAACAAATTGTTCAGGACACGCAAATGAAATCATCAGGCAATGCTGGACGTTCCAGCCAGTTGCAACCAAGTGTTGAGCCCCAAAGTTGATGAGATGCAAATGGATTTGCAAGATAAAATGCCAAGTTAAAGCCAGCTTAACTTGGTTAACCGGCTAAATGGCGCAGGTCAGACCAGGCCCAAACCAAACCAGACTCGATTGCAGCCGTGGAGACTGTGGCTGCAACGTGGGCAGCGTCGGTCCGAGGATATGAACAGAGCGTGCAGAGCGGCTTATTATTAACTATATAATTTAATGTGTAGGCAGGAAATTGATTTATTATCAACGCCAGTGATTGCAGCGGCAAGCTAATACTTATAATACATTAATTTTTTTCTCATTTAAAAAAAGAAAAAATTAAACAACTTGCAACATATATAAATCTTGCTGCGGCAGAGTCTTAGTCTTACCTCCCTGCTGGTTCGTCGTCTCCTCCACTAGTTGCACCTTAAAAATAAATCACAAATTAAGTTGTTGGCTCCCACAGTTAACCATCAGTTTGCCGTTGGCGTTGCCAGACCGAGATAAGACCAACAACAACAACAATAACTGGCAGGCCTGCCAGTTTTGGTGACAAACTCCACACCATTCCAAAGAGCCCGGCAATGTCAACGGGACGACAACTACATTCGGACAGGCTTTGGACAGCTCCTCCATTCGGCAGATAATTTATCGCTTCTAGTTTTGTGCTTGTTGTCTACTAATACATTATCTTACTATCTTAATGTCTGTCTTCTGTTGCTGTTGTTGTTGTTTGTCTTCTACTTCTTCATCATCATCATAATCATCTTGTTGTTGTTGTAGCTTCATCTGCAGTTAGTTGTATTATCTGTGACTGGAATCTTTGAGGTAGGCGCTCTGATAGATTGTGAAAATTTGTTGACCAGTTGCTAAGTTTAAGCCAAGTTTTAGATTGTGCTGCCCCAAAATTAAAACAAGCTTTTTAAATCCGTGGGTAATAGCTCGATAAGAGCAGAAATATTTTAACGGGTTTGATTGAAACGCATTAAGAAATTGTTATTTATAGCAGAATGTTTTTCTTTAAAGTGATTTTTTAGGTTTTTATGGTGGAATTTTATTTAGAGTGCAAACTTTATGTTAAGGTGGTCTTTAAAAAGACTACTGAGAATAAATTTTTATTGGAAAAACATTTTACCTAATTGAGAAACGCCTAATAAACAAAAAGATTTTAATAGACGAACTATAAGTGAAATAAGAAGTAGATAGCACTGGCTACTCAGACCTTCGGCTAAGTCATGCTGTTTTGGAGACTTACTATAAAATTGTAAGTCTAGGTAGCATTATTTATTTCATAAACGCTACTTAGAAGATAAGCAAAGTGTTCATTCTCGAAGATGAAGAAAGTTGCACACAATTTCGTAAATAATGTAATAACTACATTAAATTCAGTTTAAGGTAATATGTTCATTTTTTCTTGACCTTTATTTGGGGACTGGCAATCATACTTAAGATGACTTGAACTTTTCTTCTTTAGAGTCTATCTGAAGTATTTCCATTAAGAAATGCAGCAAGCTTCAAAGATTAGTATGCATATCTCTCACGGGAGCTATGCGTACCTGTCCGACATCTGTCATGGAGTCAGTCCTTGGACTCACACCACTGCCCATTTCCATCAAAAAGTCAGCCATGCAGAGTCTACTACCTATCCTGATCACATCTGGACTCATAGCAAGTGCCACAGGTCATGCCGCACTTATACATTCCCTTCCTGACGTATCGATCTGCTCTAGATCAGATCTTATGATCACGGAACTTTTTCATAATAAGAAATTTAGATCTCTTCTACCAAATCGGGAGACTTGGGCTGATGGCAGCGCCTGTGGAAACACCCGGTGGCAACAATGGTTAACGGATGGATCCAAAACTGAGCAGGGTGTGGGTGCTGGAATCGCTGGACCCAACGCCAGAATCTCTACCGCAATGGGCATCTGGTCCAGCGCCCTTCAAGCGTAGATTCATGCCATACAGATCAACACCCTTAGTATCCCTTACAAGGGAACTAGGGGAGCAAACATCTGGATTTATTCAGATAGGCACGCTGCTATTATGGCATTGTCATCCTAGAGCATCTCCTCCGGGATGGTTAAAGAATGCCATAACTACCTCCAAACCCTGTCCGCGGAAACAAGTCGTGCTATATTGGGTGCCTGGACACTCGGGAGTTGATGGTAACGCGATCGCTGACGATCTAGCAGGCCAAGGTGCCTCCATCCTGACTACATCGCCTGCGCCGGTTTGTGGTATTGGTTGGTCCACAAGCAAAACCATGATAAAAAAATGGGCCGCAGGAGAATAAGGTTCACCCTTCCGGGGCTTCGTCAAGCAAAAGTGCTTGTCAAACCTCTGGATGCAATCAAGACAAAAGATCTTGGTAGAGCGGACCTAAAGCTCCTGGTAGCTACCCTATCCGGCCACCACATTGTTAGATCTACAGAAAATTAGCCTATCGGACTCTTCAGAGTGCAGGCTCTGTCTAGAAGACGATGAAACCACCAGACATATTCTCTGTGACTGCCCAGCGCTGGTAAGGGCAGAGCCCGTCACATGGGATAGGAACGGATTAGTATCTTACACCTTAGGTCAATACCAACAAAATACCTACTGATTTTTTTGCTTTACTTTAATTCAACGGTACGGTACAAAAGACCTTTTGGTCCCACCTCTTTGTGAGGAACCCTTTTTCAGAAAAAAACGTCTCTTCAAAAATCAAAGTTTCGAACTTATAGTGTTCGTTTTCAAAAGTTGCGATAGAGTTTATTTTAAAAAAGAAAGATGGTGCCGTTTGTGTTTCGAAAACTCGATAACACTTACAGGTCTCACTTATTATTGGACAAACCCCTTTTTTTTTTATTATTTTTGTTTCAACTTTTCTCAACATAATGATGTAAGGTTAATGTACGCTACATAATTCCGAATGGGTAACCCGATTCAAATTAAACTATTAAGGTAGATCAAGCTTACTTTTCTTTTAATAGGGCTTCGGCCAATTCTTCTTATTGAAACAATATATTATGCAAAAGCAACTACTAAGGAAAGAATAAAAATGTGGAAGAACAACTAGAAACACTTATTTAATATAATCTACTGCTGGGGATCGGGAAAAGATATTGACATGGTTGAATAAACTTCATCTTCTGACGAAATATGCGCACCAGCTGGTAAGGTTTGGTATTTCTAGCTCTTCTTGTCTTCGAGATCTAGGCGTTCATACGGACGGATGCTCGGACGGACATAGCTCAATCTCTACCGGAGGCTATGACAAGCATTTTGGTATAAAGGACTTGGGGTCTGCCGCTCCTTCTTCTGTCCGTTACATACATTGCACAAATCTAGTATACCCTTTGTACTTTTTAATACAGGGTATAACAAAAAAAACAAGAAAGCTAAATTTATTTTTTCCATATTTTTTTTTAATTTAGTATTAACAATCCAAATCAAACCAACTTTATGGATTCATTAGCCAACTCGTCTTCACATTCCACTCACAAGTGAACTTATTATTGTTAAGCCCGAAGGTACTTCTGCCAAGCCATTTACACCTTTTTATCGCATCGCATGTTCCGCCGCTCCGAATCAACCCTGGGTCAATTGAGGAGGGGGTTCCTTTGTTTTTTGGTAGCTTGTGTCATTGCACACGCCTATTGATTGTTGCCACTCCACTGTCCGTCCCACTATCCGGCACTGTGTGCAGTCGTCCATTGACAACTTCCAATTGCATTTCATCAAAACTTTGGACAATTTTTGGTTGTCAGAGGCACAAATTGCTATTAAATTGCCGCACAATTGCAATGGCATAAATCGAATTGGATTGAACTCGAGCTGAAATGTATCGAAACAAGTTTCGGATATGGACAGACGAGACGACATTGTACTGTTAGTATGTCCAATTCCGAGTTGAGACTCTCTCTCTATTTTTGGACTGCGCTGGTCTGTCTGGCGTTCAAATTTAATGGCCTGGTTTTCCGCTTGGTTAACTCAATTTGCGTGGCTTCTTTCAATTAGGTTTCCGCCTTTTCCCATTCTGTCTGGGACATCCCATCCAAAGCTCATGTCACTTAAATAAAAATTGTTATTTGTTTATTTGTCGCAAATAAAATGACAGCGGGAAGTTTTATTTTTGGCTCTTGGTTTTTTGTTTGTTTTTATTTATTTTTTGATGATAGGTTTTTCCACCGAACTCGTAAAAATAGAAATGTTATAGTTTTAATTTGTGCCACAAATGAGTTGACGACAGTTTCTTGGTTAGCCGATGACCCGCAGAGTGGCAACCAGTCGGCGGGGGTTTGCTCTAACTGATTGTGGCATGGGTGGCAGAGGCGGGGGGCACCGACTCTGGACAGGGATTGTCTGTGTTGTGCGTGACAGGTGCAGTTGGCGTGTCAGCGGTTGCCAGGGAGCGGCCAACAAATAAAATACCCAAAAAAAAATAAACAAATAAACAATTGAAGTTGTCTATAAAATTACACAAAAAAGAGAAATAAAAGCTGACTTTGTTGCACGCCACTAAAAAGTAACAAATCCAAAAACAAAAGGCATCCATCATGGACAGCAAGTTGGGGAACAAGAAATATTCATAAAATGTTAACAGATTATCAAGGATACAGTAGGTGCAGGTTTTTTTGAGAGGGGTTCCAAATCACTATTAACCACAATTTAATTCAAGAGCATTCTGTCAACAAACCGTTGAAATTTTTTTCTTAAAACTTTCGAATTAAAGTGATTTCAACAGAATTATTATAAAATTTAAGGAAGATATTAACGTCCCTCTCGGGGATTGCCACCTTATCGTGGTGAGGGGGCTCACTAGGGGCGATGAATCCAAGGGCGATGCCGGCGTTAGCAGAGCTAGGGCTATTCATTCATTGATTTTTATAAAAGATGTCAGTATAACATTGAACAAAACAATAATGGTAACATGTCTCCAAGGGGTACCAAAAAATTATTGGTCGATCCCCATGCGAAGGCAGCACAGAGGATTTTGAGGTGCTAATAAATTGGCCTTTCGGACTTTTCAGAGTGCAGGCACTGTCTAGACGAAGATGAGACCGCTGTACATATTCTCTAAGACTTCCCAGCACTGGTATGGGACCTTTTGATCGCAGTGCCCATCCCCATTCGTGAGCCCTTTTTCGAAAGAACAACAAAAAGAAAACAACTCCAGGAATATCCATCATCACCAAAAATAAAATATAAATACATATGTACTAGCTTGACTTATGAAGTAGTGATCATTCATAAGTTATTTTAAACTAAAGAGTTAGAATCCTATATGTAGATCGATCTGGCTACAAAGCAGAGTTCATTTTTGTGTAAGATTTTCATGCAAGGGAACAATCAAAAAATGAAGAACTGAATTTCTTTAGGGAACCCTCCGGAGAGAACGATATTTTTTTTAATCGCCTTTTGGCAATCGGAGCTTACTCTCCATATCCAATTTCCTTGAAGCTTTGTTGAGAAGAGTCGTCAGCGATCAAAGATAGAGGAAAATCTCCAGCACAGCTAAGCCATAAAATTCTACGTGGAATTGGAAAAATCCGGAATGGAAATACTAAGATTACGAACGTCTACGGGAATGCAGGTTAAACGTCATAAGCTGTTTCGGGAAGGAGCGGGAGCTTGTCCAAAATGACCAGACACAGGTCTAGGTCGTGTTATCAATATCAATAAAAGATGAAAATATGCCCAAAATGAAAGGGTCCAAAAAATTATTACCGAAGATTTGGCCAAGAGAAATGATGTGCGCTAAGTTTGTGCTGCTGGCGTGTGGGTTTTCTGGCCAAGCACAGGGTAGCAGTTCTTCTTGTTTTCTCGGCTCAAGCGGGACTGTTAGAAAAACTATTAGATACCTCCGTAGAAAACATCCAAAGGGAAGGGATTCCGGAAAGCATGTTCCAAAATGTGTAAGCGTATCTATCGGGGCAGAAGTGCGCTATTTTGAGAGAGTCAAAAGATATTATACAAAGTTCAATTTTACCCAGTTCTACTAGACTTTGATCCTAGCCTATATGTATTCTTCGTCAGTCCAATAATTTAAAAAAAGTCCATAAACGAATACTAAGCGCTAATATAAAAAAACTAGAAACCTTTGTACAGCGATCAAACTAACGCTTTTATTATTTTGAATCCAGACGTTAAAAAACTATTTTTACCCAAAGTTTCGCCTAATTCACAGAAATCTGAATTATTTTCTTTAATCTTAAGCGCTGTTCTTCATTTTTTCTTAAATATTTTTCCGTACAAATGTAACGTCACGATAAAAAAAACTGCCTTTAATTCTTGACCAAAGAGTTGATATTCAAAGGCCAATTTTAAGAAATTTTCAATATTCTTTGCAACGTAACGCCATCATAGTTCTTCGTACAAACTGTAACGTCACGCTAAAATGAAATATCTTTATTTTGACTAGACGAGTTGATACTCAAAGGCCCATTTTAAGACATTAGCAACATTTTTTGCAACGTCAACGCCATATGCAGTTTTGCTACGGTCTATCCATGACGTCGAGTCAACACATTAGCGTCACGCCATACATGAACTGCCTTTGATCCTAGAGCGTTGATATTGATAGGCCAATGTCTAATAAGTTTCCAATAAGTTTTTAAACATAACGCCATATGTAGTCTTTGCTAAAATCTTGCATTAGGCTTGTATCAAACATAACGTCACGCCAAAATGAAATGCCTTTCCTGTTGACTAGACCGTGGATATTCAAAGGGCAATTTTAAGCAGTTTTGCAATATTTTTTGAAACATAATGCCATAAGTAGTTTTGCTAAAAATCTTCTATTAAATGAGTCAAACGTAACGTCACGCCAAAATGAAATGCCTTTACCTTGACTAGAGAGTTGATATTGATAGGCCTTCTGAGACGTTCGCTAAGTGTGGCACTCAAAAACAGCCTAGGTTCATTTTATTTGACTGAAATTAAATTTAACTTAATATTCAATGGTCTCCAAAAGTTAAAAAGTGTCTTGACAGCTCTTATTAAAAGCAGACGGATTGTAAAGTTATGCTAACTATAGATCTGAACATAAGCTCATGTATCTCATAACTAATGTTATAGCATAACACCGACTTTGTGCTTTTTCTTTGGAATTTAATATATCTTATTTTATTAAATTAGTTTTTACAAAAGTTAAATTTTACAAAGACTTACCCAATGCATCTCATCCAAATATTTGAGAACCTGCAATTGGAAATTTTAAAATGTTATTTTCTTGTTTTAGTTCGAGTTTATTTCGTATAAAAATAAATTAAATTCTAAATTTTTTAAATATTTACTACCTAGTTTTTTAAATAATTTGAGAAGGGTAGAAAAAATGATTACTAAAAAGCAGATTTGGCGACCAAATTTTTGTTAGCAATAAATATTAAGCAGTAATCTGTCAGATAACAAATTTTATAAGCCTTAGAAGAATGGCGAAATTAATTCATATTAAATAAATAGATTTTGAAGTTTCAAATCGACATTTTTTTTTTTAGTATAGAAGTATTTTTTTTTTTTTGGTAGCCATTAGAACCTTTTTTTTGCGAGTATCCAAGCTGACATCCAAAATTTTATGGCATCAGCTTACACCCATTCACATTCATATGTTTCGCAAAAGGTTACCCAATAAAAAGATAATCCCTACTGTTGGTGCCTAAGCCTTTACCTAAGACCCAGCAACAAAATTCGCCAGCTGTAAATTAGTCACCTCTGAAGATTTACTACCTCAAAAAAGTTTTCATTGTTTGCTCAACAATGCAAATATTTCAGACAAAAACTTTGGTGGTCCTTTGCTTTGGTAATTTGAGACCATTGAGACCTACCCATAAACTCAAACATGGCTATCAATAACTTTAAGGCGGACTGATGAATCAATTAAAAGACATTTTAGCGCATTTTACGAGCCCATAAAAAACAAGCTCTTAACCAGCTCCATTTCACGATTTGGCCAAAAGGCGCATTCGAGTGACAAATTTGGCACATAAGATTTCTGGCCAAGAAGCGCCAAAGGGATATAAAATATAAAGTAAAAGAGCTGCCAACAAATGCAAGAAAAGTCATTAAAATGCTTTTTCTTATCTACGCACATGCATCGCAAAAAGGAGATTGATGAAGTAGGGGCTAAAGAAGTGCGAAGAAAAATCAAAAACAAGAAAAGAAGCAGAGGAGCAAAGCGTAAGGCAAAAGTGTGAAGCACACGATAAAGGCAAAAATTATTTCAAGCAAATAATGCGAATTTAATGTGACGTCAGACAGGCGACAAGCCAAAAAGCCAATGATAGCAAGAAGCAGCAATAATACAATAATAATATAAAATAAAAGAGTAAGACGTAAAGGAGGAGGAGACGCAAGCAAAGAAAAAAGGACGCACGTTGGACATGCTGCCTGCCACTTGGCAGAAGAAGAAGATACCTGTACCGGCTGCCAGCTGCCAAATGATGTGACAGCACCCCTTACAAGACACACCAGACAACCAGACAGCGGAGCATGAATCAAACATGCTTGCCAGGAGTAACCATAGAACCCATCGTCGTTCCCCTTCACGTTGCACTCCCTAGTCTTGTTTCTGTCGGTTTTTTTTTTACGTCACACCAAATGACGCATTATTGAACTGTCAATGGAAGTGACAAAGGGTTAAAAGTGTCACAATGTCTACCTGTGGTTCCTCTCTGCACTTCGTTGTAAGGGTCCTCGAGTCTCCTACATTTGCGTTGAATAATGTTTGGTGTTGCTGTCAAGTTCCATATTGACGGAGGTTCAATAGAGACAACCATATACGGACATCGTGTAATCATTCATCATATACTATACAAACATTTAATAGAAAACTTTAATTAAAATAAACTTGCTGCATATCTCTCTCTGTCAGTTCGAAGGTATCACATCTTGATAATTTTTAATCCCATTAAGCAAAAAGGAATTTAAAAAATCGTACAAATAGCAACCTTTTAAAATAATTTACTTATTATCAACGGATAGTTTGAAAAATAAAATAAAACAAAAAAAATAAATTTGTATTTAAACAAATGTTTGATTAAAACCAGAAATGTGCTCTCTTGATTAAAGTTACCTTTAATTCTCATAAAAAAAAATTTATGTTCGTGCATTGAAAACAAAAATGTTCTTGAAATAAAAATAGAGTAATTAAATTTAATGAAAATAAATCACATTTACAACATTTTTTCACAAATTATAAAAAATAGTTATAAATTTTGTTTTTATTTTCTTTATTCTTTATTTTTTCTTATTCTTGTTAGTAAAATGCGTGGGATCTTTATATTTAAAATACATTAAGATAAAGTCTTAGGCTTTTCTGCTTAAATTTTATTTTGGAAAAAAATTAAACAAAGATCACCAAATTTATTTTTAAAAAAAGTGTAGTACGTAAAGTCGGGCGCCGTCGACTTTAGGATACCCGTACCACAAGCTTGCAATAAAATGGGTTCCTTCACAAAAAAAACAAAAACAGAAGAATTTTTAAGCAACAATTTTTTGACCGATCGTTCCTATGAGAGCTATATGATATAGTCAACCGATTTCAATAAAATTTGACACAGTTCTTAAATACCTCAAAAAAGATCTGAATACCGAATTTAGTTCAAATATCTTTACAAACAAACGAAACACATCGAATTTTGTATAAAACGTGTTTTGGACCGATTGTCCTATGGGAGCTATATGATCTAGTCAAACGATTTGGATTAAATTTAGTACAGTGCTTGGGAATCATAAAAAACTTTCGAATACCAAATTTGGTTACGATATCTTCATAAACAAACAAATTATTCATCTAAAACTTTTTTTTTCGATGTCGTCTCAAACACCTCTATAGGAGCTATATAATTTAACCCTGATATCAAAAAAATAAAATAAACTTGTCTCCTATGGAATAATATGGGATCTAATGTGAAAGTTTGGTAACTCTAGCTCTTACCATCTCTGAGATCTTGGCGTTCAAACGGACACACGGACATGGGTATATCGACTTCTCTATTCACCCCGATCATATTTCAGGTAACTTTGGGGTGTCTCCGACGTCGCCTTCTATATGTGACATACATTTTCGGCTTGTACAAACTTAATATACCCTTGATACCATACGGTACAGGGTATAAAAAATTAGTTTTCAATCTATATTTTTTTTAAGTTCTTCCACAAAATCGATTTTATTTAATATTTACACTATATAAAATTGGGATAAAAAGACGTTTTTAATAAAAATTCAAAGAAATCATATTTTTACCTCATATGTGGCTAAAAAATACATAACATATTTTTTAAAGGATACTATGTACAATTTAGGTTAAAAAAAAATGATTTAAGAATATTCAATAGATCAATCAAAATTAATTTTTAAAAATTAAAAAACACTTTTTTTATACTGAAACACCAAACCGAATTTATTTTTTGGATCTATATGCTTAGAAATTGTTGGGTGTTGGTTTTAGTATCTTATACGGGTGGATCTTTTCATCGATTTCACAGTCTCCCGATTCCTAGATCTTAGAGATGGTAAAAGATATAGTAACCAAATTTTCCAATTAGATTATTATTATTATTATACTTATTATTCCATTGACAAGTTTATTTTGATATCGGGGTTACGTTACATAGCTCCTACAGGGGTGTTCCATGCAGTGATAGCTCTTCTGCCTTCAGATATTGCCTATGCAGAATGAGTTGTAAAAGCTCATATTTGGAATTTCGCAGAATTTGGCCCAGATATGAAGTATTATCTTCGTGTGATCAGCTTTGAGCAGTTGTCCATCAATGTGAACTCTTCGTACAGGACTATCTTCCAAAGTTATTCCGAGCAGTCTCCGAAAAAGCTACATTTCAAATGCTTCCAGTCTGTTCATGTTTGATATTTTTATGGTCTAAATTTCCATGCCATATAGAATAACTGACCATACATAACATTTTATGAAGCGTATTTTTAGATGCAGATTGAAATCGCGACATTTTAGAACTTATGCCGTATCTGAGAAATGCGCACCTTACCATTTTAATGTGACATCTGAGTTCTGCTGAGGGATCCCAGTTTTCGTTAAGTTGACAACCAAGGTATTTAAATTTAATTACTCTTTCTGCAAGAGCATTGTCATCTATTTCACTTAAGAGGTAATTAGCTGGCTTTCTAAAATAAATCTCTATTATAAGAGTTTTAAAATACCTTGCCTTTCTATGGGTATCCTTACTGCGGAGGAGAGCTACAAGCTCCTGAAACTGAAATTATTCAACAAATTGATCATTAAACTTATTCAGATCATATCTCTCAATTAATATTAAGATCTTACGGCGTTATCGAATAAATATTGTATCGGTCCACATGCATACAAAAAGTCGTTCAGAAAAGATTTGTGGCTCCACCTATCATAGCAATTTTTAACTTTCGTATGGTGATAAAGTTTTGACTTAGATTTTAACAATTGTCCTACTGGAAGGATCTCCTAGGAGTCGACTAAGTTTTTTGTTGCTTTGCCTTATTTAACTTGGGTGCTCTATCAAAAATTTAGAATCACTGATCCATAAAAAATACTATAAAATAAAGTAGTATTCCAATTTTGTGGAAAATTTAAAAAAAAAAAATTTTAAATGAGGGAAACGTTATTTTTTTTACATTAAACCGATATTTGTAATTTTTGGCCTTCTACAAAATTTTAAAGTATCGGGATAAGCGTTTTTTCCCAAAGTCGATATTTGTGATGTTTGGTTAAATTTTTTAAATGGTTTTTTTCAAAATCAAAGTCATGGCACAAAATTTCAAAATTTAAATTCAAGAAAATTTGAGACTATTAGATGACTTTCTATTCTAAGAAGTTATGCTTATTTTTCACTATTACAGCGACCCTTTGGCGATCATTGGAGGTGGCGAATTTTTATTTCAGTAAATTTAAATTAAAAGAAAGTTTACCTTAAGCTATCGAAAAATGAATAAAATAATGGGAATATTGCAAAAAAAATGTACAATTCGAAGAGAAGAGTTAATATTACAATACCAAGAGATCGACTTTAAATGTGGCTTATTTCACTCATTTTCGCCTATTACTTAGGCATATATTTCGATCACGATTTAGCTGTTCACAATCAGATGATAAGAATTGCGCGAAATAGCATATAAGTGATAAGAGTCAATAAAAATGTCTAAGTTGTAAGCTAAAATCTATAAAATTTGAATATTTAGAAAACGAATATTAAAATAGAAGGAATATTAGAAAATCAAATTAAGAAGAATCTTTGGTACACAAATATCATCTTAAATTATGTTTATAAAAATATTTAAGTTGTAAAACTTTTATATAAGGTATAAAAATGGTCTTAGAAAATATGAATGTTTAGAAACCGAGGATAAGTAAAAAATAAATAACTCAAGAAGAATCATTTGTATGTATAAGATTAACCCCTATAAAATATAAACATTTATAAAACGAAGATAATTATAGAAATTTGTTTAAGAAGAGTCTTTGGTATATCAGATAGATAGATTTTAAAAATATCATCTCACATCATCGCTTAAGCGACATACACAACTTAACCTCAAATATTTATAAGCTTTTGCGCATAAGTATCATCTCTATAACTCAGAATTATTATTAGCCCAAAGCGCTCCAAATTTGTATTATTTTTCTAACTGAATAGCTTCATCAGAGCTGAACATGCTCATCAATAATGAAACCAACAATGCGTATCATTGGCCAAACTCAATCTAAAAGGTGTTTAAAACTCTTGATACTGATTCGGGCGAACATTTGTTATCGAATAGCTACAAAAAATAAAAAAATACAAAACAAAGACCTCACTTGCCAAATATTTATGGTTTAAATTCGAGGCAAGACGATGCAGATCCCAGCCAATTTTGTGGGCTTGGCACTTTTTGTGGGTCAGTGCGAAGCTGGAACCGGGAACGAGCTAGCCGCAGTCTCCCTACCCACTCCCCACTGAATTGTCCAATGTCCAATGTCCGTTGTCTGTCTTATTGCCTTTGTTGGCTGAGTCTTGACCTGTGTGCATCATCTTTGGTAGTCGGGCACGTCACTTTTCGTGTTTGATAAGGATCCGCATCGCATCGAACAACGAAGATGAAACGTGAAGGCGTACAACCGAATGTATATTGGAATTTTATTATGCATGACAGCTCCAACAACAGAACAACTGACACTCCTACTACAATAACTACAACCAAGATGAAGACGAAGACAGCGTCTCCCCAACTACACTCGCTCTCCCACTCTTCCTCCCAGACTTTCAATAATGTCTGCGACCTGCCCTGGCCCTGGCCCTGGTAATGGCAATCATGAAGTCAGCCCGGTACCTGTTTTGACAGCGGGTTGCCGGCCTGAAGATACCTTTGGGTACTGGACTGGGTCTATATGCAACCTACCTAATGCTTAGCCATGTGAGAAAAGATTGCGTTTTTCATATTTTAATTTTACTTGTTCGACAACAAGGGAAACAAGCGGTACACAGAGGGTTCGGGTTCGGGTTCTATGGCGTTTTTTTTGTATTTTATTGGAATACGATTTTTGAATATCGATAAGTTTAAGGGCCCAGACAATGAGTTGTGCTTGTGTCTGCTCTGCTACGTTGTATGCATGATTATGTAACATTTCTGGGTTCTTTTTAATTCTTTTTTTTTCGATTCTGATATGCCGTTTAACATGCATCGATTTATATTTTGACAAATGACTTCAAAATGAGTGGACACTTTTTTAAAACTGCAGCAACAGTTTATAAAAAATATAAAAAAATACAAATATTTGTCTTAAAGCCAAAGGCAAGCCGAAAATGAGCTTGTATTTAATTAATTAAGTCGCGTCAAGATACAGATACGGATAATATATATCATACAATACATCATTCATTAATGCCGCTGACTAATGCTTGAACAGTCCGACTTTTTTCTCGCATGCGATTTTGACAAGAGAGAACTAAAAATGATTTAATACTCTTTGATTTTGACGTCACAAAAAAGCTTCAAGTTTAAAAATAAACCAAACAAAAACAAAGAGAACAACAAGAGAGAGAGAACCCGAGCACAACAAATTTTTATGCTGGGAGCGCAAAATTCACGTGTTTTGTTTTTAGGCCCTCTTTCTTGGCGTCACCTTTTAGAACCAACAACAACAAATGCTTTATTTATATATTTATTTATTTATAGTTTATATACAGTATTATATGCATAATTTGCACGCTTATTTTTATTGTTTATTATTATTTTTTATTGTTGTCATTGCATGACATGTGAATATTTTTTAGCTGACGTTCGTCAAAATTTTAAATATTTACTTTAAAAATTCAAGCTCATGGAAACTCATCATTAAGATGCAGCGAACTTGAGACATTTTGTTTAAACAAATCTTTTATACCGTAAAAGGGAGCTTAGGGTTGAAGCAACAGTTTGTTTTATAATTTTAGATATTATAAATTTTAAAGCTGCATAAAATATTGTAATTGCGATCAAATATTTTCTAAAATAGCCAATATGTTTTCGCAAGTAATAGTTTTTTAAGAAAAATTAAATTTAAAGTAAATTATTAACAGCTTAGCTAGAAAAAATTAATTTATTTTTCTTAAAAAAAACACAAAACTTTTTCAAGTATATTTTCGCTTAAAATAAAAGTTTTCTGTTTTTTTTTAAGCAAAAGACACATTTTGTTTTTAAAAAAACCTATTGACAGGTGAAATAATAAATAGTTTTAACCAGGGACCGTAATTCTTATAATATTTAAAATAAAAATTATGAAATATTTATTAATTTTTGATTTTTTTATTCAAATCAAATTTTAACTCCTATTTTTAACATGAAAAATAAAAATAAAAATAAAAATGGCGGACGTAAAGTCGGGCGCGGACGACTTTAGGATACCCTGTACCACTAGCTTGTAATAAAATCCGATTTCTTCACAAAAAACCAAAAACAGAAGAATTTTTAAGCAAAAATTTTTTTTTGACCGATCGTTCCTATGACACAGTGCTTAAATACCTTAAAAAAGATCTGAGTGCCAAATTTATTTCAAATATCTTTACAAACAAACAAAACACATCGAATTTTGTATAAAAAACGTGTTTTTGGACCGATTGGTCCTATGGGAGCTATATGATCTAGTCAAACGATTTGGATTAAATTTAGTACAGTGCTTAGGAACTATAAAATACTCACGAATGTCAAATTTGGTCACAATATCTTAACAAACAAACGAAACACAACAAATTTTGTTAAAAATATCGATTTTTTGGAAGATCGGACCTATGGGAGCTATATGATATAGTCAACCGATTTTGTTCAAATTTGGCACATTGCTTAAGTGGTCTAAAAAATTTCCAAACGCCAAATCTGGTTACGATATCTTTATTATAAAACGAAATATAGCGAATTTTTCTTTAAAAAAGTTATTTTTGGCCGATTGGTCCTATGGGAGCTATATGATATAGTCAACCGATTTTGATCAAAATTTAGTGTACAGTGATTAGGAACTTATAAAAACTTTCGAATACCAAATTTGGTTACGATATCTTCATAAACAAACGAATTATTAATCTAAAACGCTTTTTTTTTTGTCGAGGTCGTCTCAAACACCCCCATGGGAGCTATACAATTTATCCCCGATATCAAAAAAATAAAATAAACTTGCCTCCTATGGAATAATATGGGATCTAATGTGAAAGTTTGGTAACTCTAGCTCTTACCATCTCTGAGATCTAGGCGTTCACACGGACGGACGGACAGACGGACAGACGGACATGGGTATATCGACTTCTCTATTCACCCTGATCATATTTTAGGTAACTTTGGGGTGTCTCCGACGTCTCCTTCTATATGTTACATACATTTTCGGCTTGCACAAACTTAATATACCCTTGGTACCATACGGTACAGGGTATAAAAAGTGGGTTGGTAACTTGCAATTTAAAGAAGGTACTTGAACTCCAAACTTTATTATATAACTTAAGTTTATTGGACGATTACAGCATTTATTTTCTATTGCTTTTTGTTTAAAATTGTATTTGTCTTGTGATGATATTTTAAGAAATATTGGATATTCTTTAAAAAAAAAATGGTAAGATTCAAGGCACATGGGCCACCCGGGGCTAGTAATCGGGGCACTGGGACATTGCTTCTAATAAAAAGTTTACCAAAAATCAACTTGATTGTTGTATTTCTTTTGTAACGAACGAGATCAGTCTGTTATATTTAAAGTGTAAAATAGGTGTTTTTCAGATCACCGAAAGCCGCAAAGACGTTCTGTGGATAACTATTTGTTTATTTGTTTGCAACCGAATTTGGCGTTTCAAATTGTTTTAGATTTCCCAAAAACCTTATACATTTCTCTTCAAAATTGTCATCATGGGATCGATCGGACAAAAAATAACCTTTTTACGCCATTATACGATTTTTTCCTCATTTTTTAATCCGACTGTTTATTGTTAAAACCCTGTCTCTATGCATCAAGTTTTTAAATCCTCCGTGGTAAAAAAAAAATTATGTTACTGGTTTTTTCCAGAACTTATAATTTTTTACAGATAAATCTTATTTTTTTACAAAAATATCCGCAAAAATAATTTTATTTTATTATTCTCTTTACGAACTGTGAGCATCGGCAAAAAGAGATGACAAGTTGTCCTATTCAAATGGCGTGCAGTGTATATTTGAAAAGTTCAATATCTTCATACTTTCGCTTCATAAAAATTATAGTACCCTTAACGTTTTGTTTGTAGGGTATATAAATATGTGCTTAATAGCAAGTGGCACTTCATAATGATATGCATGTTTTTGTCCGGTTTATTAATTATTTGCTTGCCTCTTCCTAAGCCATCCTAAGACGATGTCTTTACGCTCTTTTACAATGAAATAGCTAACGGTTTGTTTTTGCTCTCTCGAAGCAGAACTGTAATTTTTTTTTACCACTTCCAATTTCTGCATTAGTTTTAAATCATTCGTGTCTTAAAGGAGAAGCTTAAAGGTTTGTAGATGGTTTGATCTACATTGTCACGTCACACCACACTAAAATTTATTTGTGGTTTCTAGAACTTCCCAATTAGCTTATTTCTAAGTGCATCCAAATTTTTCAAAAATGTTGACTGGACTTTGTGGCATGCGTCTAAGCACCGCTGGAGTAGCCGTTGGCTGGCTTGGGATTATAATCTCATTCGTAATTATGATGATTGCCGGCCTTCTTCTGGGCCGTACTGACGATATCGTTGACACTATAGAGCGGTACAACAAGTATTTCGACGATGACGACTATCTAAATTCAGGTTAGTTAATAAACTCATCTTGAGTAACTGGAAACCATAACAATTTTTTTTTGCATTTAGTTATCGTTTTTGTGGGATGCTTCTATTTGGCCATTGCCATAATCAAAATGATGGCATCAGTAATGTTAGTGATAGGCACGATGCAGGTCAGTAACGAATATCGAAATCTGGATACACATATTATGGCAAGCTAAAGGGTTTATTTTTTCGATTATATTATATAGAGACGTCATCTGCTGATCTTACCTTGGCTTATGAACTCCGCTGTCTATCTGGTGTTCACCATTCCCTTAAATGTTGCTTTGATAACCATGCAAGGAACCGATATTTTTCGTCTGTTGCGCCGTGTACTATTTTCGGGTATAATAATAAGTGAGTGATACCATCTCTTCCCTTTTTCGAGTACTCACGCTATAATCTCGATTATTTCAGTGCTTAAATTATATATCTACTATGGCATATATTCGCTCTATAAGCATTTACAAACCACTCGTGACCAGTCACAGCCAATGACGACGATACTCGATGCACCTCCCAAATATACTCCGTCAAAATTATACGAGAATTTAGATTAGTTATGGTTGTTTAAACTATTTTGTGTTCAGTCGAGTGGTAAACATATTTGTTATATGTTAAATTGAAAATTATAAATAATTAACGTTTGAAATGATTTTGTTGAAATTAAGGAATAGAAACTAAAGAACCTTTGGATTTAGTTAACTCTGAGAGTCTTTCAAACAGTTCTCATTAAAGGGGATAAGGTAACGAAAACTGTCCCCAGCGATTTTTGAAAACTAATAATGCAATTTGATGCATATGCAAAAAAAATGTTTTGCAAAATTTATATCAATTATATTAATAAATATAATAATATGATATAATATAATATATAAATATAATAATGTAATTTATAACAAAAATACGTGATTCTTACGTAACTTTATTTAATTAAAGTAAGATTAAAGCTATCTTTTTGAATATTCCTATTAAGTCAATTTTTATACCCTGTACCGTATGGTACCAAGGGTATATTAAGTTTGTGCAAGCCGAAAATGTATGTAACATATAGAAGGAGACGTCGGAGACACCCCAAAGTTACCTAAAATATGATCAGGGTGAATAGAGAAGTCGATATACCCATGTCCGTCTGTCTGTCTGTCCGTCTGTCCGTGTGAACGCCTAGATCTCAGAGATGGTAAGAGCTAGAGTTACCAAACTTTCACATTAGATCCCATATTATTCCATAGGAGGCAAGTTTATTTTATTTTTTTGATATCGGAGATAAATTATATAGCTCCCATGGGGGTGTTTGAGACGACCTCGACAAAAAAAGCGATTTAGATGAATAATTCGTTTGTTTATGAAGATATCGTAACCAAATTTGGTATTCGAAAGTTTTTTATAGTTCCCAATCACTGTACCAAATCGAAATCGGTTGACTATATCATATAGCTCCCATAGGACCGATCGGCCAAAATAACTTTTTTAAAGAAAATTTCGCTATATTTCGTTTTTTAATAAAGATATCGTAACCAGATTTGGCGTTTGGAAATTTTTTAGACCACTTAAGCAATATGCCAAATTTGAACAAAATCGGTTGACTATATCATATAGCTCCCATAGGTCCGATCTTCCAAAAAATCGATTTTTTAACAAAATTTGTTGTGTTTAGTTTGTTTGTTAAGATATTGGGACCAAATTTGACATTCGTTAGTATTTTATAGTTCCTAAGCACTGTACTAAATTTAATCCAAATCGTTTGACTAGATCATATAGCTCCCATAGGACCAATCGGTCCAAAAACACGTTTTTTATACAAAATTCGATGTGTTTTGTTTGTTTGTAAAGATATTTGAAATAAATTTGGCATTCATATCTTTTTTAAGGTATTTAAGCACTGTGTCAAATTTTATTGAAATCGGTTGACTATTTCATATAGCTCCCATAGGAACGATCGGTCAAAAAAAAAATGTTTGCTTAAAAATTCTTCTGTTTTTGTTTTTTGTGAAGAAATCGGACTTTATTACAAGCTAGTGGTACAGGGTATCCTAAAGTCGTCCGCGCCCGACTTTACGTCCGCCATTTTTTATGTATAGGTACATAGTATTTTCATACCAATCGTTAATTACCACAACAATTTTGCAATTTGTGCCGCAAGCTTTTATAAACATCGTAAACTGCTTTCTGTTGTAGTTACGATAAATAAAATTTAGATATTTGAATAAATATATAACTATCAAATATATAAGCTGCATCTATCAATTACATTGTTAGTAGCTATATTATTCACATAATAACAAGTTGGTTGCTGGTTTTTTACAAAAGATCTAATAGATTTAATGCCCACTTTGATTCAATGTGACAAATTACACTAATTTTGGACTAGCCTATCAGTAACATTTAGAGTATCAACCCAACCGTGCATAATCAGCGCAGCATCTGCTATGCAATTGACAGGAACAAAAGTTAACAACTTTTAAACACATAAACACAAGAGATCAGTTATGTCCGACTTGGGAATACACTTTATTTCCTATAAAAATCAATTTCGAAATCCTGTTCCTATGCTTTGCCTTTCTCATAAGAATGGAAATTTGTAAGTTAAGGAGAAATATTGTAATTGAAATTAAAAATTTTAAATAAAATAGTTAATAAAAAAAAATGTGTTAATAATATAAAATACTTTTCCAATACATTTATTTTACAATAAAGAGTATAAAAAGTATTTTTGTTCTCATCTTTTTGAAAATATAGAACATGGTGTGCGTAGTAGAAAATATTAGTTTCTCAAGATTTTTTTTTTCTAATTTTTTTATAAAGTAAGGAGTTTAGCGAAATGGGTGGAAAGAAGTTGAATTTGACTGAAGAGAAATGAAAGAGCGCAACCGAGAACAGATGCGTAAAGCATCAAAGAAGAGGTACATATGAGAAGAATAAAGAAGTAATTTAATTTCAAGTGGGCCCCCTGGTCCGCTTGCGGCTATGCAGGGGTGGGGGTTGGTGAGCGAAGCCCCCTAGTTTTACAGTAAAAATATTTCCTCCCTCATTACTATCTAACAAAATATTTATATAACTTATATCTCTAGCAAATTGTAGCTGTTATTAAATCTAAAAATCAATGAAAATCAAGACCTTATAAATAGTTTTCAGTAAATTTACACACTTTTTTTTTTGAGGATTCTTGCACAAAAAAATATGGCAACACTGTTATGCTACGACCTCTTCATTTTATACCATGTACCGTATAAAACAAAGGGTATATTAAGTTTGGTATAGCCGATACTCTATTTAACACACAAAACGAGCATCCGATCAGGGCGACTAGAGAAGTCGATGCACCCATGTCCGTCTGTTCGTCCATATGAACACCTAGATCTCAGAGATGATAAGAACTAGAGCAAATAACCTTTTAGATTAGATCCCCAATTACACCACAGAAGAAAAGTTTATTTTATTTTTTTCATATCAAGGTTATATTATATATAGCTCCCATAGCGGTGGTTCAGATTACCTCGAAAAAAACAAAAAGTTTTAGATGGATGATAATTTGTTTGTGAATGAAGGTATTGTAACCAAATTAGGCATTCGTAAAGTTTTTGGAGATTCCCAGCATTTTACCAAATTTTATTAAAACCTTTAGTCTATACGAGGTGTGTTCAAAAAGTAAGGTCAATGTTTTAAATTTCGCGGGCAACGTATTTTCGATTATCGATTTTTTTGTTTTGTTGTGTTGGTACACTCTTCCCGAACATCTGTACCAAATTTCAAGTGAATGGCATTTTTTGTTTTGTTGTGAGAGGCGTAAAGGTTAAAAGTGTTTTGCGTGCTCGGCGATTTTTTTTTCGGTCTTGGCTCTTCTGGCCGCTTCCATTGGGATGATTGGGCTATGCACGCGAAATTGCTTAAGTCACCTCAAAGGACCGATAGGGCAATAAAACGTGTTTGAGCTAACTTGGTTCTATTTCGTCTTGGTTTTTTTGTGTATAAAAATATTATAGCAGAATTTGAAAAAATATTCAAATATCTTTTAAAGTTCGATTTGATCCCAATTGGGTAGTATCACACTACTAGTTTCACACTACAAAATTGGAACTTAATGTCTAACAATAATTAAAATAAGCAAACCAAAATATTTTTCTAGGAATTCATTATAATGTCACACATCAAAGTTTTTCCGCAGAAATTTTATGCAAATTAAAGTAGCAAAAAAAGTATATTAAAAATAATGTTTAATCACTGGAACTGATATTATATTGAAAGAGGCGCTATTAGACTATTGCTTTAACTTATGCTTTGAATGGTACTACTGAATAGATACTCATATTCATGTTCTAGTCTACTCACCTAGCCTAAACATTAAATTCATTTGAAGTAATATTTATTGCAATTGAAATTAATATTACTTCTATTAAATAATGTTTCATAATAAGCAATTGGAATATCAAACTTTTGCCTGCTACAAAAACTTGCACGAAACCAATGTACACTTCCCTACTCTACGGCTCTCTCTCCAAAGTTAGACCACTCTACGGTACGTCTGTTTAGCAGTACGTAATATCGTGACTCGATTGAAGCGCAGCAGCCAAAACAAGCTGATAAACAAAAATTCAAAGCAAAATCTAAAAAAAATACAAAGTAAAGCGCGTCGCATTTTTTTATAGAGCCGGCCGGTATACTCTTCGTCAGTCGCAATTTGATCGGATCAACTGTATGGAGGGAGCACAGTGTGAGGAACGGTGTGAAGAACAGTGTTGCAAGTGGAACTGCAATTAAGTTAATAATAAAAAAAGCAACAAAATAAGCAACAAAAACCAACACACAAATAGTTAAAAAGTCAACAAACATATAATTAAATATTTATATTCTGCTACTGCGAAAAATTGCGACCCGAGAGTCGAGACCGACTCTCAAGTGAATCGATCAGTTGTGCTATAGCACTCGTTTGGAGCGGTTGCATATTCCATGGAAAATAATATATAGTAGTATAGTATACCATATACTACAAAAGTAAATATTTCAAAACAAAATCCAGTTTAGCTAAGCAACGTTCAAGTGGAAAAACTTTTCTCAGGTTTGTTATCAATTAACCGAGTAATTAATTGAGCAATGACTACGAAATTTATTATCAACGGACAGCCTCATGCAGGTAAGCTATAATGCCTTATAATTGTTGTTGACTACAGTAGAGCCTAACATTTTGTTACCTTAGTCAATTTGACCAATCTGCCACCGGACATAACGCTCAACACTTTTATAAGAGAACATGCACAGCTGACGGCAACCAAGTACATGTGCCTGGAGGGTGGATGCGGCGCGTGCATCTGTGTGGTGCGGGGTAAGCGTCCTGTCAACGGGGATGTCAAAACCTGGGCAGTCAATTCGGTAAGTTCTATAAATAAAATAGCTAGGGGCCAACACTTTTATCAAAAACATTCAAAGAAATTCAACTTCTATCAAGTTTACTCAGAGTCACGGTCAGGTCCCTACGTATTCATAATGTGACCAAAAAATTTATAATTGTGCATAATCTAGAGAAATTTTCCATCTCTTAACAAATTTGTTTTTTATGACTAATTTTAAATTTTATAAAAATGTTGATTTTTTTTGCTCAGTGGCCGATCCACGGGGCTGGCTTTCGGGTCCGCACTACTCCAAAAGTTCGAAAAATGGGTTAAAAGTCTTTCACGATATCAGATATTCACTTCAAAAAGAATAACCCCTCCAAGACCAAATCCTAGATTCTAACTGCCATACAGTACGCGAACACTGTGACGTCATTGAAAATAAATGCGGTTGCCGTTTTGATTGAACCAATGCCAATTGTAAAAAATCTAGTTACTGCTAAACGAATTTCCACATACATCTCAAGATATCACCGATAGGTCCCAATTTTTGAAAATTTTTCTGCCTTTTAATGTATATGTTATTATAATATGGTATCTATAAGGCTGCCTTAATCTAAGAAACTTGAAAGTCTTTAACGCGCTCAGATTTGCATACTCTTCGAAGTAAAGAACCATCTCCAAGACCAAATCCTAGATCCGCACCTGGTTACACTAGTTTAGAACGATCCTAACAATTTTACTTTACGACTATTTTAAAAAAACCGTTGAGTTTATCCAGAAATTTTTGGTTTTTGAGAAAGCTTTAAAACTTTGTGTACGAATTTCTTTCCTAACACAGCTTAAAATTATCGTGGCAGTCCTCGTTCCAAAACAAACCCTTCTTATCTGTCACTCAAATGTTATACGATCTCAGATTTACATACTCTTTGAAGTACAGAGCCACCCCCAAAACCAAATCCTAGATCCGCACCTGGCTACACTTCAGATGAACCGTTGAATTTTTTCAGAAGTTTGTGGCTTCCGAGAAAGCTTTGAAACTTTGTGGGCGAAATTCTTTCCTAACACAGCTTAAAATTTTCGTGGCAGTCCTCCTTCCAAAATAAACCTTTCTAGTCTGTCGCTCAAATATTATACCTCTTAAAAAGGATTCATTCCTCTTATCTCTATTGCTTGAGTTCTTTTCCTTGACAATAAAAATTTAAGCTGCAAGAGGATGTTATTCTCCATGTGGTTTCCTATTTAAGGGATATATCTGCACCCTTTTGGGTGCTAGATTGGAACTGTCGAGTCATCTGGACTTCTGTTCTACTCTTAGTTTCTCCACTGGCGCGATATTACGGTGGGTCCATTTGAGCATAAGCGACATTGATTTTTGTTCAAAGTTTTATAAACGGGAATGTAATTGAGACCGCGGAACTTTGAGTTCATTAAACCCATTTCTATGAAATTCGTGTCAATATACAGACGTTCAATCAGTGTGCTAGATATCAACACTTGATCGCTCCAAGTGGTTCAAAAGTATTCGCCATTGCATGTTGTGACGTCATCATCAAATAAGCTTCCACTTAAACTTAAAACTGGGAATACTCTTCATGAGTATAACATATGTAGGAGCACTCCATACAATTTATAATTTGGGAAAATCATTCTCTAACATAAAGCTTTTAAGGGATCATTCATATATTACGCGATGCTTCAGGGGGTAGTGGGGTCTGGCGAAGCGTCACGAGACATAAAAATCATATGGAAAAGAGGGAGAAGGGTCTGGCGTAAATCAGCGTCACGTAATTTATGGATGATCCCTAAGGACAGTAAGTTATTCAATTTTAAATTGTTGGAACTGATAGTTAACAACTAGTTCACGAGCCAGTTCGCAATATCAATTACTACTAATATGTACAATACTACCGGGCTAACTTTGCTATAAAAAAAATTAACCTTTCAAAGCACTTAATATTTGGCTCTGGCTAGAACTGCTTCATCTTAGTCGAATCTACTTGGAAAAATGTCTGGAAATCGGAACTGAGTACCCAAAAAATTTTCTTTATAATTGTTTTATAAACAATTTCCCGCGTTTATTTCCAATTTGTGCAAACATAGACATATCCTGATTCTTCTGATGCTCTTAGTAGACTGAATGTTGCTATCATATACAGCTGGGGATGCTGTCGATGAGTTAAGATCGAGGCACAAGTTTTCAAGAACCAGTATGCAACTTCATGTCAGGAAATCGCATTAAAACCGGGTAACTTTGATATAATAACAATAACCCTCTCAAAGCACTTATTATTCTGTTCTGGCTGGAACTACTTTAGCTTACTCTATCTATCTGTCTATCTAGTGGGATCCCGATCAGCAAATCTGAACAGAGCACAACAAATACTTCCCATCTAATTGCTTAATAAAAACTTTCCCAGGCTTATTTATAATTTCCACAAAGATAAGGATAAACTTAAGCTCAACTTTGTTCCATCCACAGTGCCTGACGTTGCTAAATACCTGCGCTGATTTGGAAATTGTCACCGCTGAGGGTCTGGGCACTCAGCGCAGTGGCTATAATCCGCTGCAAAAGCGTTTGGCCAAAATGAATGGTACCCAGTGTGGCTACTGTTCACCCGGATTCGTAATGAACATGTATGGCCTGCTGGAATCACGAAATGGGCAGCTCACCATGAATGAGATTGAAAATTCCTTTGGTGGCAATATTTGTCGCTGCACAGGCTATCGACCCATTTTGGATGCCATGAAATCATTTGCCATGGATACAACTATACAAGTGCCAGCCGAGTGTGCGGACATTGAGGATTTGAGTGCACGCAATTGTCCCAAAACGGGTGAACTTTGTGCGGGCAGCTGTCAACGCCAAACGCTACTCTACGATGATGGCAGTCAGTGGTATTGGCCCAAGACATTGGTGCAGTTGTTCGAGGCTTTGGCCAAGGTGCAGGATGAGGAGCAGTTTATGCTGGTGGCGGGCAACACCGCCCATGGCGTCTATAGACGTTCACCGCAGATCAAGCATTTTATTGATATGCATGGTCTGGCCGAGCTGCAGGGGCACAGCAGCACGGACAAGACGCTGACACTTGGCGCCAATCTAAGTCTCAGCGAGACAATGGACATCTTGCAGCGTGTTGCCAAACAAACCGGTTTCGAGTATTGTGCACAGCTGTGGCATCATTTCGATCTGATTGCCAATGTGCCCGTGCGAAATGTAAGTAAAAAATCTCACAGCTAGAAAAATTTGCAATGGAAATGATGAAAACTCATTTGTTATTCCGCACACACAGAGTGGCACACTGGCTGGCAATCTGGCCATTAAGAAGCAGCATTTGGAGTTTCCCTCTGATATTTATATAAGCTTTGAGGCGCTGAATGTGCAAGTGTTGGCGCTGGAGGAGGCCAGCACGGAGCGGCAAATGTCACTGGCGGACTACTTGAAGGCGCCCAATAAAAAACTGGTGCTCAAAGCATTTGTGCTGCCAGCTTATCCAAAAGACAAGTTTATCTACAATTCGTATAAGGTAAGGTAGCTAGCACAATTGTGGTCAACTGCTGCTGACCTCCATTTAATTGCAGATCATGCCCAGAGCTCAAAATGCGCATGCTTACGTGAATGCAGCTTTTCTGCTAGAACTGGACAATGCGCAATCTGAGAGCAATGCCAAGGTTAAGAGCGCGCGTTTGTGCTTTGGCGGCATAAGGCCAGATTTTGTGCATGCCGAGATCATAGAGCAGCAACTGTTGGGGCAGAATCCCTTTGACAGCGCGCTAATGCAGCAGGCTTTTGCCAAGCTCTCCACGTTGTTAGATCCGGATGAGGTATTGCCCGATGCTTCAGCAGCCTATCGCACCAAGCTAGCCTGCGGTTTGCTCTACAAGTTTTGGCTACAAATCGCGCCGGGTGTTAAGGAGACCTACAAGAGCGGCGGCAACTTGCTGCAACGACCACTCTCCTCGGGCTTGCAGGTCTATCAGACGCAGAAGAAAAACTATCCTGTAACACAGGCGGTGGAAAAGCTCGAAGGCATGATACAGTGCTCCGGTGAGGCTACCTATATGAACGATATGCTGACCACCAGCAATACGCTGCACTGCGCCTTTGTGGGTGCCAAAAAAGTGGGCGCCACCATTGAGCAAATTGATGCGCAGGAGGCGCTTAAACAACCCGGCGTAGTGGCTTTCTATACGGCCAAAGATGTGCCGGGTACCAACACGTTTAGCATACCCAGCTTTGGCTTCCAAGCGGAGGAAATATTCTGTAACAGCACAGTCAAGTTTTATGAGGAACCGGTTGGTGTAGTCGTGGCACTTACTGTAGATCAGGCACAACGTGCAGCACAGTTGGTGCAGGTCACCTACAGCCAAGTGGCTGAAGACTTTAAGCTTTTGCCCACTATGGAAGCTTTGCTGGAAGCGCCTGAGCTGCACCACAAACGGATTTTGCCAGTTGCGAAGTCCAAGAAGGCCTTAAAGCTGAGTGCGGCAGCCGATGTTACCGGCAGTGGCATTTTTAATATGGGCTTACAGTACCATTTTACCATGGAACCACAAACTACCGTAGCAGTGCCTTTCGAAGATGGGCTCAAAATTTTTGCGGCCACACAATGGATGGATCATACGCAAGCAGCTATTTCCAGCATGTTACAAATTAAGGCCAAGGATGTCCAGCTGCAAGTGCGTCGTCTGGGCGGTGGCTATGGTGCCAAGATATCACGTGGCAATCAGGTGGCTTGTGCCGCCGCACTGGCCGCATACAAGCTGAACCGACCGGTGCGCTTTGTGCAGTCCATCGAGTCCATGATGGAGTGCAATGGCAAACGTTGGGCTTGTCGTGCGGATTATGATTTTCATGTGCAGGCCAATGGCAAAATTGTGGGCCTTAAAAATGATTTCTATGAGGACGCCGGCTGGAATACCAATGAAAGTCCCATAGATGGTCATTCGGTGGGTACGGCGCGTAATTGCTATGCTTTCACGGATAGTAACTGCAAGATTAATGGCAATGCAGTGCTGACAGATGCACCCAGCTCGACTTGGTGTCGTGCGCCGGGTTCAGTGGAGGGCATAGCCATGATTGAGCAAATTATAGAGCATATTGCATTTGCGGTGCAGGCTGATCCCGCTGAGGTGCGGCTGTTAAATATAGCTGCCAATCATAAGATGGCAGAGCTTTTGCCCAAGTTTTTGGCCACCCGAGATTATTATGCGCGCAAGCAGGAAATAGAGGCTTTTAATGCAAAGAATCGTTGGATGAAACGTGGTCTGGGCTTGGCTGTCATGGACTATCCCGTCTTTTACTTTGGCCAATATCCAGCTACAGTGGCCATATATCATGTGGATGGCACAGTGGTGGTGTCACATGGTGGCATCGAAATGGGTCAAGGTGAGTAAAAGCCCATACCAGCTAAAGTTCTTGTTTAAAACTTTTGCTCCTTTTATCTCTCTAGGCATGAACACCAAGATTGCACAAGTTGCTGCCTTTACCTTGGGCATTGATCTGTCCTTTGTTAAAGTTGAGTCCTCGGACACTCTGAATGGCGCCAATTCCATGGTCACGGGTGGCGCTGTGGGCAGCGAGAGTCTGTGCTTTGCCGTGCGCAAGGCCTGTGAGACGATCAATACTCGCTTGCAGCCGGTCAAGAAGAACAAAGCCAGCTGGGTGGAAACCGTGGAAGCAGCCTATGCTGCCACCATTAATCTTATAGCCTCCGATCATTACAAGCTAGGCGATATGGAAAACTACACTATTTACGGCTTGGCCTTGACCGAAATCGAGCTGGACGTGCTTACGGGTAATAATCAGGTTAAACGTGTGGATATACTGGAAGATGCTGGCGAAAGCTTGAGTCCCAACATAGACATTGGTCAGATCGAAGGCTCCTTTGTTATGTTGTTAGGCTACTGGCTTAGTGAGCAGCTCATCTACGAGCGACAAACGGGTCGTTTGCTGACCAATCGCACTTGGAACTACAAGCCACCGGGTGCCAAGGATATACCCATAGATTTTCGCGTTGAATTGGTGCAAAATCCTCAGCCCACCAGTGCAGGCTTTATGCGCTCCAAAGCCACTGGAGAGCCACCTTGTTGTCTGGCAGTAAGCGTCATATTTGCTTTGCAGCAGGCTCTGCAATCTGCTAGAAAAGATGCAGGATTGCCAAGGGAGTGGGTGCGCTTGGGTGCTCCAACAACGCCGGAAACTTTGGTGCTTAATGCCGGCAATGAGGTGGACGGCTTTAAGTTGAAGTAGAAACCAATTTATATAAGCACCCAACGAGTGGGTGATACATAATGTATAGTATCTTCCTACAACCGGTTTCAAGATATTGATTTATATTTAATGAATCCCAACCAAGATTTGCGAATACTTCTTAAAGTAGAGCTACTTTGTTTGTAGCGGAAACACTAACTGAAACCTTTTATTTTTTGGTGCTGGTCTAAGAATTATGTATAAAGAAAGTTTTTATGAATAATTAACTATGAACAATAAATTTAAATTGGCAACTCAGCAATTTATTCTTCACTGAATTAATAACACTCTGCTACGAAAAAAATTTGTTTTGGGTACTTGGCCAAGCATTGATTGGCCAAATTATTTAGAAGAAATTTATTTACTTAATATTTAACATGTGCACATACCTATAATAAATATGTATGATAGACCCTTTCATAAGGGTCTGGGAAGGTACTGGAAACTGCCCACAGCGATAGGCACAGAATGGAAAAAAAAATTCGTAGACCTTTAAAGATCTTCAAAAAAATTTACTAATTAAAAAAAAATTTGTTCAACAATTGCAGAGCGACCTAAGACCTACTCATGGAAGGCGTAATTGACCTTGAACACAAGAATTTCCAATAATAAAGGGTTTTTCAATAAGAGCGCTACAAAACCTTTTTGAAACCGAAAGCGGTTTTGGATATCTATGAAATTCTTTATTCCTGTGGAAGTACATTCGATGCCATTATGTATGGAACTCGATTTCTTTGCATGGCCACCACGGGCACGCTTGCAGGAGTCCAGACGCTGAACCCAATTTTCGACGGTTTTCGAGCATAAATCGCCCGATACTGCTGCAATTTCACGTTAGATATTGTTACGAAGTTCATCAATCGTCACTGGCTTGTTGGCATAGACCATAGACTTGACGTAGCCCTACAGGAAATAGTCTAACGGCGTCAAGTCCCACGACCGGGGCGGTAAATTGACTGGGCCATTTCGTGAGACGAAACGTTCACCTAACTTGGTTTTCAATAAATCGATTGTGACATTCGCTGTGTGGCTTGTGGCCACCGTCCTGTTGAAACCACATATTATCCATGTCCATATCATCCAATTTGGGCCAAAAATATTCGGTTATCATTGAGCGGTAGCGATTTCCATTCACAGTAACGTGCCGGTCTTGATCATCACGGAAGAAGTACGGCCCAATGACGCCGCCGGCCAAACCGTAATTTTTTCGGGATGCAATGGTGACTCATGGAGTACGTGTGGATTGCTGCCTGACCCATAACGCATATTTTGCTTATTAACGAAGCCATTCAGCCAGAAATGAGCCTCATCGCTGAAGATGATTTTTCGATGAAAATCCGGATCATTTTTAAGTTGTTGCTCAGTCCAATTCACGAACATACGACGCTTCTGGTGGTCAAGCGGCTTCAGTTCTTGCATCAATTTGATCTTGTAAGGATGTAGGCCAAGATATTTTCGCAAAATTCGCCACAACGACGGCACAGAGATGCCCAACGCTTGAGAACGACGTGTGGGAGACTGATTTGGGTTTTCCTCAATTGATGCGCTAGCGGCCGCAATATTCTCGGCACGGGAACATATTATACTGTGCCTGTGGATTCAAATTTTTCCACAAGACGCTCAATTGTTGAACTGGCTGGATAATTATGACGACCATAAATTGGAAGTAGCGCTCTTAAAGTTGAGGCCACTGACTCCGAAATTCGGTAGAAAATTTTAATTATTTCGACTCATTGTTGGATTGTATATCTCTCCATGATGAAATGGCAAACCTTACTGAAGAGGCATGTCAAGAGAGCGGGAAAAAATATGGCGTCGTTTGCTGTCCCGATCGGTCTGCTTTTGTAGCGTCCCTATTGAAAAGCAAGATAAAATTCAAATTTTTTGTAGCACAGTTTAATTTTGAGTTCATTGATAAGCCAAAACTGCATATGGAAGTTGCTTTGAGTTTTTGCACAGTGTCTTGGAATTCATATGAGTGACTTTTGTTTTTAGCAATAATTATTATATATTGAACTTGTTTGGCCTAATTTATAGCTAATCAAGTTTAAATATTGGCTTAAAAGCAATTTTAAAAGCCAAGGCCTCAGCATTTGAAGTTTGATCGTGGCACAATGAACATCATCAAGTTCAACGTGAATGGCTATGCATACGAGGTGCAGCCAGCGGATTATCCGCCGGATATTACTCTCAATACGTTTCTTCGGGAGCAGCTACACTTGACAGCCACCAAATATATGTGTCTGGAGGGTGGATGTGGTACCTGCATCGTGGCCATACGCCGACGACATCCCACAACGGGGGAGGTGCAGACGCGTGCGGCCAATTCGGTAAGTACTCTAGTAGTTAAAACTGTTGCATACGGCTTAATCTTTGTTGCTGCAGTGCTTGACGCTGCTGAATACCTGCCATGATGTGGATATTATTACGGATGAGGGCTTGGGCAACAAACGCACTGGGTATCATCCCATACAGAAGCGATTAGCTGAGCTAAATGGCACACAGTGCGGTTATTGCTCGCCGGGATTTGTCATGAACATGTATGGACTGCTGGAATCCCAGGCGGGCATAGTGACCATGACCCAGGTGGAGGATGCTTTTGGTGGCAATCTTTGTCGTTGCACTGGCTACCGACCCATATTGGATACTATGAAGTCCTTTGCCGTGGACAGCAACATTGATGTGCCAGCTGGTTGCGCAGATATTGAAGATACTTTTGAGCTACTTTGTCCACGTACTGGACAAAGCTGCAGCAGCAGCTGCTCTCGCTCTGCACTGCCTTTGGACTCAAATGCTTTTCGCTGGTATTGGCCAAAATCTTTGGCCGAGTTGATGTCAGCGCTAAGTCAAGTGCCCAGCCAAGAGCTTTATATGCTGGTCTCAGGCAATACGGCACATGGCGTCTATCGACGCTCAACTGAGATCAAACATTTTCTGGACATAAACAATGTGCCAGAGCTAAAGCAATATAGCATTGAAGCGGACCACATGCTGTTGAGTGCCAATCTTTCACTGACTGACACCATGGCTGTCTTCCAGCTGGCCGCCAAGCGAACCGGCTTCGAGTATTGTGCGCAATTATGGCAACATTTCAACCTGATTGCAAATATACCGGTGCGAAATGTAAGTAGTCGACTAATCCAGTCCAGAAATAGTAATTACGTTGTACACAGAAACCCGTTTTTTTTTGGCTAATAATTTTTATTTTGAAAGTTAGTTAAACGACTTTCGCTTTCAGGATTGGATTTAAGCTACACTGCAAAATATTTCTAAGACTTTTTTACTTATTCCCAGAATGGCACTCTAGCTGGCAATATAAGCATCAAAAAGGAACATCCCGAGTTTCCTTCCGATGTTTTTATTACCTTTGAGACTTTGGATGTTCATGTTGTAGTGCATGACAATGCCAGCACGCAGCGAGTATTAACCCTTTTGGATTACCTAACAGATACAACGCCTAAATTGCTTATAGGCGGGTTTGTACTTCGAGCCTATCCCAAAGGCGAATACATCTTCAATTCTTACAAGGTAGGAAGAAATTTTGTGTAATATTTTAACTAGGCAACATTTTCCAACCCATTTCCTTGCAGATCCTTCCACGCGCCCAGAACGTGCATGCCTATGTCAATGCGGGTTTCCTTATCGAATTGGATGCTCAAACTCATCTGGTGCACTCGGCACGCATTTGTTTTGGCAATATCAGACCTGACTTTGTACACGCTACGGAACTGGAGCAACTGCTCGTTGGCTTGAATCTTCATGACAATGATACGTTGCCGCACATTTTTCAGCAGCTCAAGGATTGCTTGAGTGCTGTAGAAATGCCGCCGGAAGCATCTGCCGAATATCGCGAGAAGTTAGCTCTCTCGTTGTTTTACAAGTTTTTGCTCTGGTCTGCCGATACGGAGCTGGTTCGTGAACAATATCGTAGTGGTGGTTTACTGCTGGAACGTCCGCTCTCTTCGGGCAGTCAAAGCTTTGAGACCATCAGCAAAAATTATCCCGTAACGCAGCCCGTAAAGAAACTTGAGGGTAATCCTTTTATAATAAACCCGCTTTTGATTCATTTACTCACATACCTTTCAGCTCTCATACAGTGCTCCGGTGAGGCCACCTATATGAATGATCTACAAACCCGCTCCAATAGCGTGCACTGCGCCTTTGTCACTGCCAAGCGTGTGGGCGCCACTATTGAGCAAATAAATCCTGCTGCAGCTTTAAAGATTAGAGGCGTCGTAGCCTTCTACTCGGCCAAGGACATACCAGGCACAAATAATTTTAACAATACCACCGTCTTAGTAGTGGAGCCCGAGGAGCTTTTCTGCGCTGGTCGTGTAAAGTACTATGATCAGCCGCTGGGCGTTATAGCGGCTTTAACACATGATGTGGCTGTGCAAGCAGCCAAACTGGTTCAGGTAATCTACTCCAATGTCCAAAAACCCATCTACACAACCATGAACGAGGTGCTAGCGGCACGCTTGGATTCACGCATTGTGGAGATCAGCAAGAGCGAGGAGGGTTTTAAAAAACCCTTACTCGCACCTGGTGACGTCATGGCACGCGGCATCTTCCAATTGGAATCTCAATATCATTTCACCATGGAGCCACAAACCACAATTGTGGTGCCACACGAGGAACGCCTGCAAGTCTTTTGCTCCACACAATGGATGGATCAGGTGCAGTTCAGCATAGCAGCAATGCTAAAAATGGATGCCAATGCGGTGCAGCTCGAGGTGCGTCGTGTGGGTGGTGGCTATGGTGCCAAGATTTCACGTGGCACACAAGTAGCCTGTGCCGCCGCCTTAGTGGCGCATAAACTCAATCGTCCTGCGCGTTTTGTGCAGACCATTGAAGCCATGATGGAGTGCAATGGCAAACGTTGGGCCTGTCGTTCAGACTATGAGTTCCAGGTACGTGCTAGTGGCGCCATAAACCTGCTAAGTAATACCTTCTATGAGGATGCGGGCTGTTCGTTGAATGAAAATGTTGTAGACTTTTTGACCTCGCCAGCACTAAGGAATGTCTATAATCTGACTAATATCAACTTTAGGTTCAAAGGCAACGCAGTGGTTACAGATGCGCCCAGCAACACCTTTGTACGTGCACCGGGCACTGCTGAGGGTAAGCTCAGGATTAGCTCCTTAGACATCAATCTAATCCATATTCTCTTTCCACAGCTATTGCCATGACGGAGACGCATTTGGAGCACATAGCCTTCGCCTGCAAGCTGGATCCGGCTGATGTGCGTCTGGTAAATCTGCGTCCAGACAGCAAGATGGTACAGTTGCTGCCGCGGTTTTTGGCCTCCACCGAATATCGTCAACGTCGCCTGGATATTAATCTGTTTAATGCGCAGAATCGTTGGCGCAAGCGCGGCATAGGCTTATCCCTTATGGACTTTCCTTTAAACTTGACCATCGCTGTAAGTTATCCCACGACTGTGGTCATTTATCACACAGATGGTTCGGTCGTCATTTCCCATGGCGGCATAGAAATTGGCCAGGGCATCAATACCAAGGTGGCCCAAGTGGCTGCCTTTACGCTAGGTGTGCCACTGGACAAAGTGCGCATTGAAAGCAGCAACACCGTGGTGGGTGCCAACACCGCATTGACTGCCAACTCCATGACCAGTGAGACTGTGGGCATGGCAGTGCGCAAGGCCTGCGACACCTTAAATAAACGTCTGGAACCTATCAAACGAGCTTTGGGTCCAAAAGCCAGCTGGCAGCAAGTGGTTGCTCGTGCTTGGAGTCAGTCGGTGAGTCTGATTGCCAGCGATTCGTACAAAGTCGGCGATATACCCAACTACAACATTTACGGACTTAGTCTAACCGAAGTAGAAGTAGACATACTGACGGGCAACCATTTGATACGACGCGTGGATATTTTGGAAGACGCCGGCGAAAGCATTAGTCCAAACATTGATGTGGGTCAAGTAGAAGGCGCTTTTGTCATGGGCTTGGGCTACTATCTAACCGAGCATCTGGTTTATGATCGTCAAACGGGTCGCCTTTTGACCAATCGCACTTGGAACTATCATCCACCGGGCGCCAAAGATATACCCATAGATTTCCGCATTGAACTATTACAAAAGAGTCCCAATCCAGTGGGTTTCTTGCGTTCAAAGGCGACTGGAGAACCAGCTTTATGCTTATCCGTGGGCGTACTCTTTGCCATGCAGCATGCAATACAAGCAGCACGTCAAGATGCGGGTCTGCCCAGGGAGTGGGTGCGACTAGGAGCTCCAACAACGCCAGAGACGATAGTGCTCAATGCCGGCACTGACATAGAACATTTTGCATTGCAATAACTAGAGATCGCGTGTTACCAAATGTAATGACTTAATGATTGAGGTATAATACGTAACAGGTGTGGGGGCTTGATATAAACGAAGCAATCTTTGCGTGCGTGATTTCAATTTCAAACAAGCAGTGGATCTCGATTTAACTAGACAAGTTCAATAGAGGCCAAAATAGACGGCTTGAATTGAATAGAATATATTTATAATATATTATCTCATTTTTATCAGTTTGTATTATTAAGGTAGAAGAATCTTAAGCGAGTTTCAAATAAAGTTATTTGTTGACGATTTGTCTTTTTAGTTATATGATCTGTGAATTTTAAACGAAGCGCACAGGGGGCGGACACTGTATACGCCTTAGTTATATGCTTGAGTATGCAAAACTTTATAATTTAAAGGCAAACAAAAGAAACAGAGGGCGGTGACTACTTGTTACCTGTCATAGAATAATTTCTACTATTGTGACTCACTTATAAGTTGCTATATAATTATGATGAGCTTATAATATTATATATTAAATATTAAGCTTACTGTCATGAATTTTTTAGAATCTGAGCATAAGGGTAATTGTAGCCCGAAATATATTTTAGGATATATTGATGTAGCTTTTGATTTTGATGTATCAATGCATGTTTCTAAAATTGTCTTGAAAATTGAAAAATAGTTTTAAAATAATACAAGTATATGGGTTTTAGACGCTATCTTAAAATTCTCTCTCTTTATATTCAGGACTTTGAATTAATTTCCGGACTCCAACAATAGATGTCGCCAATGTCATATACATTGAAAAATATCAATGACACAAACGTCATTTGAAAGTAACATTCAAAAGCTTTCAGAATCAGTTAAAATTATTTTGTTCGATATGCACAAATCAAATTTTTTTAATATGATGAAAAATTTTGAAAATTGGCGAAAAAATAGCATTTGAGGGAAGTTTGTTGGGATACTTTTTCGCAAAGACAACCGCTCCCGAAAGCCATCGTTTGCTCGTTTATGGGGACTATTCGTTATCAAGATCACAGTGTTTTGATTGGTTTCAACGCTTTAAAAGTGGGAATTTGGATGTAAAAGACAAAGAAAAAAATTTTGAGGAATTTTGATTGGAGACATTACTCGATGAAGATTCGTGTCAAACGCTCAAAATGTTGGCAGAAACATTGAAAGTCGATGAATCAACTGTTTCCTAATGATACAAAAGCAAGGAAATTGGGTTCCATATGAGTTGAAGCCGAGAGAAGTTGAGCGCCGTTTTTTGTCATGTGAATAGCTGCTTCAACGACAGAAAAGGAAAGGTTTTTGACATCGTATTATTCCTGGCGATGAAAAGTGAATCCATTACGACAATCCCAAGCGAAAAAATGGCGGACGTAAAGTCGGGCGCGGACGACTTTAGGATACCCTGTACCACTAGTTTGTAATAAAGTCCGATTTCTTCACAAAAAACCAAAAATAGAAGAATTTTTAAGCAAAAATTTTTTTTTGACCGATCGTTCCTATGGGAGCTATATGATATAGTCAACCGATTTCAATAAAATTTGACACGGTGCTTAAATACCTTAAAAAAGATATGAACGCCAAAGTTATTTCAAATATCTTTACAAACAAACAAAACACATCGAATTTTGTATAAAAAACGTGTTTTTGGACCGATTGGTCCTATGGGAGCTATATGATCTAGTCAAACGATTTGGATTAAATTTGGTACAGTGCTTAGGAACTTAGGAGCTTAGGAATAAAATACTCACGAATGGCAAATTTGGTCCCAATATCTTAACAAACAAACGAAACACAACAAATTTTGTTAAAAAATCGATGTTTTGGAAGATCGGACCTATGGGAGCTATATGATATAGTCCACCGATTTTGTTCAAATTTGGCACATTGCTTAAGTGGTCTAAAAAATTTCCAAACGCCAAATCTGGTTAGGATATCTTTATTAAAAAACGAAATATAGCCAATTTTTTTTTAAAAAAGTTATTTTGGCCGATCGGTCCTATGGGAGCTATATGATATAGTCAACCGATTTTGATCAAATTTGGTACAGTGATTGGGAACTATAAAAAACTTTCGATTGCCAAATTTCGTTACGATATCTTCATAAACAAACGAATTATTCATCTAAAACGCTTTTTTTTTCGAGGTCGTCTCAAACACCCCCATGGGAGCATATAATTTATCCCCGATATCAAAAAAATAAAATAAACTTGCCTCCTATGGAATAATATGGGATCTAATGTGAAAGTTTGGTAACTCTAGCTCTTACCATCTCTGAGATCTAGGCGTTCACACGGACGGACGGACGGACGGACGGACAGACGGACAGACGGACGGACGGACAGACGGACAGACGGACAGACGGACATGGGTATATCGACTTCTCTATTCACCCTGATCATATTTTAGGTAACTTTGGGGTGTCTCCGACGTCTCCTTCTATATGTTACATACATTTTCGGCTTGCACAAACTTAATATACCCTTGGACCATACGGTACAGGGTATAAAAAAGTGTATGTCTGTTTGTACGGGGTTGGACGCCAAACCCTTTGTCCGATTTTAATGGGACTTTTTTTAAAATGTTCAGAAGCTTCTTGGGCCGCGAATAGGCTATGTAATATCAATGGAAAATTTACAGAAAAATTAGGAAAATTGAAAATACTAAAAGCGACAATTTCATTTTCCAATAAATTTTTTATTTTTTTAATTTAGGTTGGCATTGTGTACATTGTCAGATTAACTAATATTTTTTAACTACCCTCCTAAAATTTTTCATTGTCAAGTCAACCTTCTTTCAGTGAGCATCAAACGTTTTCAACAAAAAACAAGTGAAACCAGAAAAAAAATAAAAGTTAAACAATTTAAAGTGAATTAAAGTGAATCCGTTCAAAAGAGTCGTAGCAGACCACGTCGCTTCCTCTTAACTAACTTTCGTATAATATTTCATTATCAAGTCAACCTCAAATAAGTGAGCACCAACAATTTTTCAGCAAATACAATTTATTTTATTGGTTGGACGCGAAACCCTTTGTCCGATTTTAATGGGACTTTTTTAAAAATGTTCAGAAGCTTCTTTATAAACCTTATTTTTAGATTTCATACAGCGAAATGCCTCTTAGGCGAAGATCGTCCCTTAGTACGTCAACAAGTGCAGCCCGAAGGAAAAAGAGTCTGCGAGCGTCAGAGACTGAAGAACATAATTCAGTGAGATTAGAAACTGAACGCTCTAGAATAACCCAGTCTCGAGCTTCTGAATCAGAAGAACAACGTGCAGACAGAATGGAAATAGATCGTTCTCGAGTTGCCCAGTCTCGAGCTTCTGAAACGGAAGATCAGCGTGCCCGTAGACTCGAGAGGATGCGTATGCGTACAAATTCAACTCGACGTTCAGGAAATATTGAGTTAAATCTGGGTGCATTTCATTATAATGCGAACTTCGATTACAGTTTGCATCCAGCTGTCAGTATTGGCAAAATGGATAAAGTGTGCCGTTTTTGTTGTTCTCTGAAGTTTGACAAAGAAACATTAGGAATGTGTTGTGCTAATGGGAAAGTTAAATTGCCTGCTTTGCTCCCACCACCTGACCCCCTGTTGTCTTTGCTTTCGGGTCATTCTCCGAATTCAAGTCACTTTTTGCGCAACATTCGAAAATACAATTCGGCATTCCAGATGACTTCATTTGGAGCAGGAAAAGTTTGTATAAATCAGTTCATGCAGACCTTTAAAATTCAAGGACAAATTTACCACAGCGTAGGATCTTTGTTACCGGTTCAGGACGCTGAACATAAATTTTTACAAATTTATTTCATGGGTGACGAAGAAGCACAAGTCGATGCACGTTGCAATACCGGCACTAAACGAGAAATTATATGTTCTTTGCAAGTACTTTTCCATCAGCATAACTCATTAGTAAGGTTATTAAAATCCTCTATAGACAAATTGCCGGCTGATAACCATGCTATTCAGATAAGTGCTGACAAAACGCCTCATGGGCAGCATGCCGGACGATACAATGCACCGACAGTGAACGAAGTTGCCATTATCATCGTAGGTGAAGAGCGTGATTCTCGCGACATTATCCTTCAAAAACGTAATAATGAACTTCAGCGAGTATCTGAAACGCACCGATCCTACGATGCATTGCAGTATCCCATAATTTTTTGGGAGGGGCAAGATGGATACCATTTCAATGTTCATCAAATAAACCCCATCACAGGCGAACAAACTAATAAAAAAGTTTCTGCAATGAATTATTATTCCCACCGCTTAATGATCCCTGAGAATGGAACAAATCATATTCTTCAATGCCGTCAGCTTTTTCACCAGTATGTCGTAGATATGTATGCAAAAATTGAATCTGAACGTTTGCTATTCATTCGTTTAAATCAAAAATCGTTGCGTTCAGATCAGTACATACATTTACGTGACGCGGTTGCAAACGATGGAAATGTTTCTGACATTGGCAATAGACATATGCATGAATATGCACAAGATGCCATGGTGTATGTCCGTTCATTTGGCCGACCCGACTTTTTTATTACATTCACGTGTAATCCGGATTGGGAAGAAATAAAAGAATACTTATTGCCCGGCCAGGTCCCCTCCGATAGTCATGATTTAACGGCAAGGATATTCAAACAAAAAGTGAACAAATTGGTGGACTTGATCGTAAAACATTGTATTTTTGGGGAAACACGGTCGTGGATGTATTCCATCGAATGGCAAAAGAGGGGTTTGCCTCATGCGCATATTCTTATTTGGCTCCAAACCAAAATACACACAACCCAAATAGATGATCTGATTTTTGCGGAAATTCCTAATCCTGATGAAGACCCCTTGCTTTTTGACATTGTAACAAAAACGATGTTGCATGGACCATGTGGACCAATCAATCCGCAATCTCCTTGCATGAAAGAAAACAAATGCACGAAAAAATACCCAAGGGAACTTCTGTATGAAACACGATATATTGGATATCCAAAGTACAGGCGGCGTAAACCAGAGCATGGAGGTTTTACAACAATAATAAGAAAAAGAGAAGTTGACTTGGTAATCGACAACAGATGGGTTGTCCCATACTCGCCTTTGCTATCAAAAAGTCAAGTACGTGAATAAAGGAAGTGATATGGCCGTAGTTAGCATTGACAGACCTGGAGCACCCATTGATGAAGTGAGTCAATTTCAAACTGGTCGTTACATCAGTAGTAACGAGGCTGTTTGGAGAATTTTGGGTTTCCCCATTCATAATCGACATCCCAATGTTGTTCATCTCAGCGTTCATCTTGAGAATGGACAAAGAGTGTACTTCACACCAGGTAATGCAAGAAGTGTTGCAAATGCACCACCACATTCAATATTCTTGCTTTAAAAAATACGATTCCTTTTCCATCAGCGACTCTATCAAACAAATGTCAGAAGGTCGACATGCATACACAATTAAAAAATACACAAATGAATCAAACAAATTAGTATACACCATTTACTGTGTAGGATAAAGACCTAGACGAGCGAGCGAAGCGAGCGTGCCGGAGCGCAGCGGAGGCCGGCTAGTCTATTATGAATTGTTGAAACCGAATGAAACGATCACGGGGACCGTTACCGACTCCAATTGATGCGTTTGAGGTATGCACTCAGAGAAAAACGGTCAGAATATGAGCAAAGACATGATAAAGTTATTTTGCAACATGGCAATGCTAGGCCCCATGTCGCGTGACATGAAATTAACACATATTTGGAAAAGTTAAAATGGGAGGTGCTAACTCACCCGCCGTACTGTCCGGAGATCACCCCATCCGATTACCACATATTTCGATCGATGGCACTTCTTATGAAAGTACCAAGAATTGAATCGATTCATGGATAGCCTCAAAAGACGAGTCGTTCTTCCGAGCCGGAATCCGAAAATTACCAGAAAGATGGGAAAAAGTAGTGGCTAGCGATGGACAATACTTAGAACATTAAATTTTGAATCAATTTTTCAGAATAAATAGTTGAAAATTTAACAAAAAAAGTCCGGAAATTAATTCAAGTTCCCAATATATGTTGAGATTTATGAAACCTTAAGCAATAAAGTTTCATATATTGAATCGTGAAACTCGGCATTTTAACCCAAAAAGAGTTGATATTAATTATTTGGCTTATTTTACCCGAAATCTATGTTTTCAAAATGGAGTTGCGTAATTCTGGTGGCTTGCAAAAATCGAAACGAGCTCTTTACCATTTTTTCAGTATAGAGTCTAAAGAATATTGTGAATTTACTTATACTTGATTTTACTTTAGTAAATGTTGAAACTTTAGCGACACAAAGATCAAATGATCGTAATTTTCTTTCCAGCAATATTTTGTTTATATAGGTATATAAAAAATATGGGACTACCTTAGTAGTTACAACAAAAGGAAAGTTGTTTATAAGGCGTTATTGTTTCCAAGTGTTTTAGGTAACCAACACAAATTACTCGTAAATTAAGGAAGCAGCCTATTAAACAGCTTATTAACTACAGTTTTAAATTTCCACAATACTAAGTACGTATAGTTCAACAGAAGAACTATTTGTTTAGATTTGGATTCTCAAAACAAAACCCGTCACCGTAATTATACGCCCACATACCTACATCAAGTTCTCGCATGACTTGACTAAATTCAACGATTTGTTTAGAAAAATTAAACCAAAACGAAATGTTGAAAACAGATACTACAAACCGGGCGATAAGTAACGCTCTCTATGACTCTCCGAGAATAGTTCCTAAAATGAGCGTTAATTAGAATTCAGTTTGTCTCACTTTATGTTAGTTAACATTCAGAACTATCCATGTTGAGGCTCGGCTAAAAAATTCTACGTTGGGGAAGTAAATAAAAAGGCGAACTTGGCACTGTGCGACGACAGTTGAGTGGAACCCGGTGAAGATAGCAAACGTTTAGGAAATAAATTTATTTTGATTAATTACATGCTGTTGTGAAATAGCAGACAAAAATAGAAACAACTGTTACAATTATTACCCGGTTTATATAACGCCAACGATAATGGCAAGTGTTTGCATTAATGGGGCCAACTATGAAGGTAAGTGCAGCTTTTGTCTACGGCGCAATTTGAGAGCTATTGCATAAGAACATGATCCTCCATCCTTCAGTTAACTTTGGAGCGTTACCGGCGGACATTACACTAAACACCTTTATACGTGAGCATGCGGGTCTCACGGGTACCAAGTTCATGTGCCAAGAGGGTGGCTGTGGAGTCTGCGTGTGTGCCGTCAGTGGCAAGCATCCGGCCACAGGAGAGCTGCGCACCTGGGCGGTAAACTCCTGCCTGACGTTGCTGAACACTTGCGTGGGCCTGGAGATAACCACAACAGAGGGCTTGGGTAATAAGCGAAGTGGCTATCATGCCATACAGCAACGCCTGGCCAAGATGAATGGCACGCAGTGTGGTTACTGCTCGCCGGGCATTGTGATGAACATGTATGCATTACTTGAGGCCAACGGTGGTAAGCTGACCATGGCCGAGATTGAGAATTCCTTCGGTGGCAATATATGCCGCTGTACTGGCTACCGACCCATACTGGATGCCATGAAATCCTTTGCTGTGGACAGCAACATACCGGTGCCGGCGGAGTGTGCGGACATTGAGGATTTGAGCAAGAAGCAATGCCCCAAAACGGGTCAAGCTTGTAGTGGCAGTTGCAAGCAGCAGCAACAAAATGGTGTACACTTGAGCAGCCGGGACTATGCTGATGGCAGCCTGTGGTATTGGCCACACACTCTGACGCAAGTCTTTGAGGCTTTGGAGGCTGTGCCTCAGGAGTCGCGCTACATGTTGGTAGCAGGCAATACGGCGCATGGTGTCTATAGACGCAGTCATGACATCAAAGCTTTCATTGACCTAAACGCTGTGCCGGAGCTGAAAAGCCATAAGCTGGAGGCACAAGAGCTAACGTTGGGTGGAAATCTGAGTCTTACCGAAACCATGAACATATGTCGTCAGCTAGAGCAGAAACCCGGATTTGAGTATTTGGCGCAGCTATGGCAGCACCTGGACTGGATAGCTAATGTGCCCGTGCGCAATGTGAGTGTGCTTCAATACTTTTATATTTAATCTTTATCATGTTGTCAAAAAGTATAGGTCGAGTATTTCTTATCTTATCTACCAAGTATGGTAAACCGCAAGTCACAATTGTCTAATTTGTTTTACTTTACGTAGGCCGGCACCTTGGCAGGTAATCTGTCCATCAAACATGCGCAACCCGAGTTCCCCTCCGATGTTTATATTGTATTTGAGGCTTTGGATGCTAAGATAATTATTCAAGAGTCCGTAACAAAGACAGTCACCGTAAGCGTGGCCAGCTTCTTGAAGACTAACATGAAAGGCAAGCTTATAAGAGCTTTTGTGCTGCCCGCTTATCCTAAGGAGCAGTATCTGTTTGATTCTTATAAGGTAAGAAAAGATCTTTACGCCTGCCATTCAATTTTTGGGATGAAGAATTTATGTAATTTCCAACTCTCACCACAGATCATGCCGCGCGCCCAAAATGCTCATGCCTATGTCAATGCTGCCTTCCTAGTGGGCATAAACCGTCCAGAGTTCAAGGTGAAGTCCGCGCGAATCTGTTTTGGTGGCATCAATCCTAGCTTTACGCATGCGGAGCAGCTGGAAAAACTGCTCATCAATTCCCAGCTTTACGATAAGGCTTTGCAGCCCAAGTTGTTTGACAGCCTAAAGTCAGCGCTACAAGCGGATCATGTGCTACCCGATGCTCATCCTGAATATCGTCAAAAGTTGGCCTATTCGCTTTTCTACAAGTTTCTGCTGAAGTTTGCGCCCAAGACTCAGTTATCCAGTCGTTATATTACTGGCGGAGAACTCTTAAAGCGTGCCGTATCCAGTGGCAAGCAGAGCTTTGAGACCTTTGAACAGCATTACCCTGTGACCAAGCCCACGGATAAGTACGAAGGTCTAATACAGTGCTCTGGTGAAGCTACCTATGCCAATGACTTACCCACACAGCACAATCAGCTGTGGGCAGCCTTTGTCACGGCTAAGCGTGTAGGTGCGCAAGTAACCAATGTGGATCTCTCCGCTGCTATGGCGCTGCCTGGTGTAGTAGCCTATTTCGATGCCAAGGACATACCCGGCACTAATCGCCTGGGTCCCAAGGTCGCAGATGCCTTCTTCTTTGCAGAAGAAGAGCAGCTCTTTGCCACGGGCGCCATTAAATTTTACGACCAGCCTGTGGGCGTGATTCTGGCCAACTCGAATGCCTTGGCTAATCATGCAGCTGAACTGGTTCAGCTAACATATGATAATGCTACTGTGGAGATACTCCCAACCTTGAAGCATGTGCTGGAGCACGATAAGGGTGCTTTTGGCGCACGCTTTGAACAAAAGGTCAAATCTGTTTTGGAGAAACTGGAGTTGGATGAGCCATATGAGCTTAGTGGCTCTGGAGAGTTGGATATGGGCTTACAATACCATTTTTACATGGAACCACAGACTACATTGGTACTACCTTTCGAGGGTGGACTTCAAGTTTATGTGGCCACACAGTGGATGGATCTTTCCCAGGACATCATAGCCAATGTCTTGAACATAAAAAACAATGAGGTGCAGGTCAAGACGCGTCGCATTGGTGGCGGCTACGGTGGCAAGGCTACACGCTGCAATATGGCCGCCGCCGCAGCTGCATTGGCTGCCAGTAAACTTCATCGTCCTGTACGCTTTGTACAATCTTTGGAGTCTATTATGAACTCACTCGGCAAGCGCTGGGCTTTCCACTGTGACTATGATTTTTATGTGCAGAAAACGGGAAAAATTGTTGGACTGCGCAATCGTTTCTATGAAGACGCGGGTTATTTGTCCAATGAGTCGCCCATAGGACATACGCAGTTGTTGTCCAAGAACTGCTATGAATTTAGCGACAATTACAAACTGGATGGTTACTTGGTGAAAACAGATTCGCCATCTAACACGCCCTGTCGTGCACCTGGTTCAGTAGAGGGTATTGCCTTGATGGAGAACGTCATTGAGCATATTGCCTTTGAAACCGGTTTGGATCCGGCTGATGTGCGTTATGCCAATTTACTGCCTGCACACAAAATGGGTGAAATGATGCCCAAGTTCTTGGATAACACAAAGTATCAACAACGAAGAGCTGACGTTTTGGCGTTTAACAAAGAGCATCGTTGGCGCAAACGCGGCTTGGGCTTGTGCATTATGGAGTATCAGATTGGTTACTTTGGACAGTATCCTGCTACGGTAGCCATTTATCACAGCGATGGCACTGTTGTGGTCTCACATGGTGGCATTGAAATGGGTCAAGGTGAGCTTTAGCCAACAATTTTTCCCTACCGCCATTAATAAAATATCTTCACTTGATTTCAGGCATGAATACAAAGATTGCTCAAGTCGTGGCCCATACACTAGGTGTACCCTTGGAACAGATCCGCATTGAGGGCAGTGATACTATTAATGGCGCCAACTCAATGGTCACCGGTGGCGCAGTGGGTAGTGAAACTCTTTGTTTCGCTGTTCGCAAGTGTTGTGATACACTCAACTCACGCCTGGCACCAATTAAGGAGGAAACCAAACCACAAAACTGGGAGCAGCTCATCAATGAGGCCTACAATCGCAAAATCAATTTGATAGCCAGCGATCAGTGCAAACAGGGTGACATGGATCCTTACTCTGTATGTGGTCTGTGCTTAACTGAAGTGGAGCTAGATGTTCTAACTGGCAATTATTTGGTCTCCCGTGTTGACATACTGGAAGATACGGGTGAGAGTTTGAATCCCAATGTGGATATTGGACAAATTGAAGGCGCTTTCATGATGGGTCTGGGCTATTGGACCACTGAGCAAATTGTGGTAGACAAAAAAACCGGTGCCTGCTTGACCAATCGCACCTGGAACTATAAGCCACCGGGTGCCATGGATATACCCATTGATTTCCGTATTGAGATGCTGCCCAAGAGTCCCAACAAGGCGGGATTTATGAGATCCAAGGGTAAGTTGGGAACTTAATATCAAGTTTGAAGTCACTCTATTTATTATTGTATTACAGCTACTGGCGAACCTGCTATATGCTTGTCCATCGCAGTGGCCTTTGCCCTGCAGATGGCGCTACAGTCCGCACGGAATGATGCTGGATTACCCAAGACTTGGATTACTCTTACTGCGCCAATGACGCCAGAACTGTTGGTAAAACATGCTGGAACAGATGTGAGCATGCTCAAGTTGAACTAGCTAGTTCCTTATGGATGGGTTGATCTAGCTCCCGAGTAAATGACTATTTCCGCACATAAAAAGTGGCATCTGCAGCCTTACGGTTTCGCTCCGATAACCCCAAAAGCCGGATATAAATAAGATTTAAGGTATAAATACGAACCTTCTTATATTCACCGTACATATCTATGTACTCATGAAGGTTCTGGGTTTTTTCTAATTACTACAATAAATAAAAACGTATCCAAAGCAAACTTTTACTACATTAATAGAATGGGTCAACAATTTACTTTTAACGTACCAAAATTTGTAAATAATTCAAGGTGCTCTCCCATTTCCTTGTACACAAGAATCAGCTGTTTGTTATTTAACACAACCAAATTGCAAAATACCGCTGTGACCACATACAGTTCCCCGATATAAAAGTTTTTTTAGATTAATATGTTCCCCGCGAAGACTACTGTCGATAACAATTCTCTCAGTCCCGTCCCGTTCTCGTTTGAATTCTCGGTAAAACGTTTTGTTTAGAAAAATAAAACCAAAACAGAATGTTGATAGTAAATAATCAGCAGCACATGCGATAAGCAAGGGCAATTCTCTCCCTACCTCTTTAGAAATAGAGCCAAAATGAGAGCATATTATTAATGAGATCATCACGCATAATGTTAGTTAACATTCGAAAGCAATGTGGAGCTCTTTCATGGATTAATGCTTGCCGGGGCTTTGTATAACTATGAGAGTTTCACTCTGAACAAGCACAGTATATTTGAACTTGGTGAGGGTTGTGCACGTTTTCAAAGACGCTATTAAAAGCTACTCTATAAAAATAGACACATATATTTTTTAAGCATTACGTGGTTTTTACAAATCGAAAGATAATGGCAAGTGTTTGCATCAACGGAACCAACTACGAAGGTAAGTGCAACTACGACGCAATTTTAGAACTACTTAAGAAGCACCTGATTCCCCCATTTCCTTTAGTCAACCTTGGAGTGTTACCGGCGGACATTACACTAAACACGTTTATACGTGAGCATGCGGGTCTCACGGGCACCAAGTTCATGTGCCAAGAAGGTGGCTGTGGCGTATGTGTGTGTGCCGTCAGTGGCAAGCATCCGGCCACAGGAGAGCTGCGCACCTGGGCGGTAAACTCCTGCCTGACGTTGCTCAACACTTGCGTGGGCCTGGAGATAACCACAACAGAGGGCTTGGGTAATAAGCGTAGTGGCTATCATGCCATACAGCAACGCCTGGCCAAGATGAATGGCACGCAGTGTGGTTACTGCTCGCCGGGCATTGTGATGAACATGTATGCATTACTTGAGGCCAACGGTGGTAAGCTGACGATGGCCGAGATTGAGAATTCCTTCGGTGGCAATATATGCCGCTGTACTGGCTACCGACCCATACTGGATGCCATGAAATCCTTTGCTGTGGACAGCAACATACCGGTGCCGGCGGAGTGTGCGGACATTGAGGATTTGAGCAAGAAGCAATGCCCCAAAACGGGTCAGGCATGTAGTGGCAGTTGCAAGCAGCAGCAACAAAATGGTGTACACTTGAGCAGCCGGGACTATGCTGATGGTAGCCTGTGGTATTGGCCACACACTCTGACGCAAGTCTTTGAGGCTTTGGAGGCTGTGCCTCAGGAGTCGCGCTACATGTTTGTAGCAGGCAATACGGCGCATGGTGTCTATAGACGCAGTCATGACATCAAAGCTTTCATTGACCTTAACGCTGTGCCGGAGCTGAAAAGCCATAAGCTGGAGGCACAAGAGCTAACGTTGGGTGGAAATCTGAGCCTCACCGAGACCATGGACATATGTCGCCAGCTAGAGCAGAAACCTGGATTTGAGTATTTGGCACAGCTATGGCAGCACCTGGACTGGATAGCTAATGTGCCTGTGCGAAATGTGAGTGTACCTACTACAACTATAGTACATCTATAATTAACCTTTATCTAGCCTTTTCAAAATTTAATATGTTGATTATTTCTTATCATTTCTGCGAAATCAATAAAATAATAAAAAGGTGTTTAATTTATTAACCTTAACCTAGGCCGGAACCCTGGCAGGCAATCTGACCATCAAGTATTGGAAACCAGAGTTCCCATCTGATATTTATATTGTATTTGAGGCTTTGGATGCTAAGATGATTATTCAGGAGTCTGCAACAAAGACAGTAACTCTAAGCGTGGCCAGCTACTTGAAGACAAATATGAAAGGCAAGCTGATAAGAGCTTTTGTGTTGCCCGCTTATCCCAAGGAGCAGTATCTGTTTGATTCCTATAAGGTAAGATCATAAAAATGACTCAATAAGGTAAGCTTCTTTTGATCGTTACGACTACCATTCAATTGTTAGCATCAAGGAATTTTAGTAATCTCTGACTCTCCCCCACAGATCATGCCACGCGCCCAAAATGCTCATGCCTATGTCAATGCTGCCTTCCTGGTGGGCATAAACCGTCCAGAGTTCAAGGTAAAGTCCGCGCGCATTTGTTTTGGAGGAATCAATCCCAGCTTTACGCATGCGGAGCAGCTGGAGAAACTGCTCATCGATTCCCAGCTTTACGATAGGGCTTTGCAGCCAAAGCTGTTTGATAGCCTAAGGTTAGCGCTACAAGCGGATCATGTACTACCCGATGCTCATCCGGAATATCGTCAAAAGTTGGCATATTCGCTTTTCTACAAGTTTCTTTTAAAGTTTTCTCCCAAAACTCAATTGTCCAGTCGTTATATTACTGGAGGAGAGCTACTGAAGCGTGGCGTGTCCAGTGGCAAGCAGAGCTATGAAACCTTTGCACAGCATTACCCGGTGACCAAGCCTACGGATAAGTATGAGGGTCTCATACAATGCTCTGGTGAGGCTTCATTCGCGAATGACTTACCCACGCAACACAAACAGCTGTGGGCAGCTTTTGTCGGAGCTAAGCGTGTGGGCGTTCAAGTAACCAATGTAGATCTCTCCGGTGCTATGGCGCTGCCTGGCGTTGTGGCCTATTTGGATGCCAAGGACATACCCGGCATTAATTGTCTGGGTCCCAAGGTCAGAGATGACTTTTTCTTTCCAGAAGTAGAACAGCTCTTTGCAACGGGTACCATCAAGTTTTACGAGCAGCCTGTGGGCATGATTCTAGCCGACTCGAATGCCTTAGCTTATCGAGCTGCTGAACTGGTCAAGTTGACTTATGATGGTGATGCTGTAGAAATATTACCCAGCTTAAAAGATGTGCTGGACAAAGGGAGAGATGTGTCTGGACCACGCTTTCTGCACAAGGTCAAATCTGATTTGCAGAAGCTTGAGATGCACGAGCCATATGAAATTAGTGGCTCTGGACAGCTAGATTTGGGCTTACAATACCATTTCACCATGGAACCACATACAACTGTGGCAATACCTTATGAGGGTGCACTGCAAGTTTATGTGGCCACACAGTGGATGGATCTGACTCAAGATATTATAGCCAATGTCTTGAATATGAAGAGCAATGAAGTGCAAGTCAAGACACGTCGCATTGGTGGCGGCTACGGTGGAAAGGGCACACGCTGCAACATGGTTGCATCCGCCGCTGCTCTTGCAGCTAATAAGCTCAATCGTCCTGTGCGTTTTGTGCAATCCTTGGAATCCATTATAGATACTCAAGGCAAGCGTTGGGCGTTCCACAGTGACTATGATTTTTATGTGCAGAAAACCGGAAAAATCGTTGGACTGCACAATCGTTTCTATGAAGATGCGGGTTACAACTCCAATGAGTCGCCCATGGGTCACTCGCTGCTGTTGTCCAAGAATTGCTATGAGTTTAGCGATAACTACAAGCTAGATGGCTATATGGTGCTTACGGATTCACCAACCAATACCGCGTGTCGTGCACCTGGATCGGTAGAGGGTATTGCCATGATAGAGAACGTCATTGAGCATATTGCTTTTGAAACCGGTTTGGATCCGGCGGATGTTCGTTATGCCAACTTACTGCCTTCTCACAAGTTGGGTGAAATGATGCCCAAGTTTTTGGAGACCACAAAGTATCAAGAAAGGAGATCAGCAATTATGGGCTTTAACAAAGAGCATCGTTGGCGCAAACGCGGCTTGGGTTTGTGCATTATGGAGTATCAAATGGGCTACTTTGGACAGTTCCCCGCTACGGTAGCCATTTATCACAGCGATGGCACCGTTGTCGTCTCACATGGCGGCATTGAAATGGGTCAAGGTAGTTTGCAGCATTTCCATGAGGTCAAAGAAAGCATTGCATTGTTTTATCTTTATTTTAGGCATGAACACAAAGATCGCTCAGATTGTGGCCCATTCCCTAGGCATTCCTATGGAGCAGGTGCGCATAGAGGGCAGCGATACGATTAATGGCGCAAATGCTATGGTCACCGGCGGTTCTATTGGCAGTGAATCCATTTGCTATGCCGTACGCAATTGTTGTGACACTCTCAATGCGCGCCTGGCCCCAGTTAAGGAGGAGACCAAACCACAAAATTGGGAGCAGCTTATTAGCTTGGCTTATGATCGCAAGATCAACTTGATAGCTAGCGATCAGTGTAAGCAGGGTGATATGGAACCCTATCCCGTATGTGCTCTGGGTTTAATTGAGGTGGAGCTAGATGTGCTGACTGGAAATTATTTGGTCACGCGCGTTGATATACTGGAAGATGCGGGTGAAAGCTTGAATCCCAGCATAGATATTGGCCAAATTGAAGGCGCTTTCATGATGGGCTTGGGCTATTGGACTACGGAACAAATGGTTGTGGATAAGCAAACTGGCGCCTGCTTGACCAATCGCACCTGGAACTATAAGCCACCGGGTGCCTTGGATATACCCGTTGATTTTCGTATTGAGATGCTGCCCAAGAGCTCCAACAAGGCGGGCTTTATGAGATCCAAGGGTTAGTTTAAACTTGAACTATATCAATGAGCATTATATAACTACATCTTGCTTTTATAGCTACTGGTGAACCCGCTATATGCTTGGCTATAGCTGTGGCCTTTGCTCTGCAGATGGCGCTGCAGTCCGCACGCAATGATGCTGGATTACCTAAGACATGGATTACTCTAAATGCGCCAATGACACCAGAACTGTTGGTAAAGCATGCTGGAACAGATGTGAGCATGCTCAAGTTGGACTAGCTTGTTTCTTAAGGCAAGCTACGCTTCAATGCCCATTAAAAAGGTCTTGTTCCCTTGATGACCGCCAAGACGCTGCATGAGAAGCGGCACGTGCTGCCCGATGGGTTCGCCACGATAAGCACAACAAATAAAACAAAAAGAAATAAGTTTTAGGATATAATAAGGTATATACATATCTTTGTTCGCCATACATTCCCTTACTGGCCATTGTTATTTGCACAATAAATTAAAAACTTATCCAAGACAAATCCAAATGACATTCATGGAGCCTGGGTCAACGAGCTGCTTGGCCGGCTGCCCATCCAAAAAATGGAATAAATATAAAAAACAATTTACACCCCTAGGCATTTACATTTTTTACACCTCAACACCAAGCGCTACAGACACCCCCACCATGTGCGAGCCCAGCGTTCTCTCTTTTCATTAATTTTAAAAACAATTTTTGTATAGAAATTATATGCCACACGAAGCGTTAAGTGAGCCTTGACAGGCACATGGGGAGGTTGTGGCAACTTCAGCAGCAGCAGGCACACTCCACTTTAGCCTTTTTGGGTTTCACTTGCGGTTGCATATGCCAGTCCTCTAATGAGCTTTGTGTCTGAGTCCACTTTTGGAGTTTCAGAAGGTATGGTTAGGGCGTCTGTCACACCAACCGTGCGCTTAATGAGCGTTACACGTTGCTAGAGTGCATCATTAAGGACAAAGACTCATGGAAAGCAACTCTGCCAATAATCGGCTTTGAATTCGAAAAGATTCAGTTAATGTTAATGGGTTTTACAAGCGTGTATATATATGTATGTACTATATATATATTTAAACACAATAAGTAGATAGAACCAGTAAATGTGTGCAGCTGTCAAGAGCTGCTCATAATTGACAAATGCATTTAAAGCTGTCTTTCCGCGGAAGTAAGTGATATACTAAAATGTCGAAACCAATTTACACCAATGTGGAATTAAAGACGGATCTGAATAATAGGTGTTCCCATACAAACCTGCCTAATTGTATTGCAATTGTGATGACGTAACTGAGGGCGGGATACTTTTGGAAAACCAATCTAATTTATTTTTAAATCTAACCTATCTTAAATATATGTCGGTATATATCCAGTTTAAAAACTTGGATGTTACCCATCTCAAAAACAGCTTATCGATTTGGAAATTCTTCAATATACTACAAAACATGTTCGAAAGCCAGCCACAGAGGTGTACATTTTTCGCATAGCAATAAATTTATACAAGTTTTTCCAAAAATAAAAGTTCTTTACCATAATATATACATATCTTCATAAACAATCGAAATATGGTGTTAATCAGTCCTATTGGAATTGTATGGCATGGTAAATCGACTTTTATATTAAATTAAGGAATTGCGCTCAGCCATTTTTAAAATCATCTGAAAGCCCGTTTTGGTTAGAAAAATTTTTACAGTACTCCGTTTTGCAATCAATGCTTGGAAACTCTGAATATATTTATAAATACAAAAAAAATCGATTTTGGACCTCTCCTTCATAGGGGAATAAAATATGTATTTAAAGAGCTATATATAAAAGCTCCGATAATAAAAAAAGTATTTTTAGTGCCTCAAAGAGCGATCTAGATATAAAGTTAGGTTGCTCAAGCTCTTATCTCTGAGATCGATAGGGGATGAATAATAAACAAGCAAGCGACTTCCGAACCATTTTTGTTGACTTTTCTTTGAAAATACGAACTTACGAAATACGCTTCGAAAACTGGTTTTATCCATCGAACGACAAAGCGATCGATTTGAAAAGCTCGAAAATTTGGAAAGAACTTTTAAATAATAGGAAATCATGTTACACTGTGAAAACAAAAATCAAGTATTTGGAATCTAAAACTAGAAAATCCACACCTGATTTGGGTAAAAGAACGAAAACCCTGAAATTAAATTTCGATTCATTTAAAGAATTTCTTCTTGAATTAAGAATATGAAAATCCTATCTATGTACATTTTTTGAAGTCATTATATTAAAACTAAGTTGGTTCTTAGAACCTGAACCCCTACATTTTTATACCCTGTACCGTATGGCCAAGCGTATTTAAGTTTGTGCAAGCCGAAAATGTATGTAACATATAGAAGGAGACGTCGGAGACTCCCCAAAGTTACCTAAAAATATGATCAGGGTGAATAGAGAAGTCGATATACCCATGTCCGTCTGTCCGTCCGTCCGTCTGTCCGTGTGAACGCCTAGATCTCAGAGATGGTAAGAGCTAGAGTTAAACTTCACTTAGATCCATATTATTCCATGGAGGCCAGTTTATTTTATTTTTTTGATATCGGGGTTAAATTATATAGCTCCCATAGGGGTGTTTGAGACGACCTCGACAAAAAAACTAAGTTTTAGATGAATAATTCGTTTGTTTTGAAGATATCATAACCAAATTTGGTATTCGAAAGTTTTTATAGTTCCCAATCACGTACCAAATTTGATCGAAATGGTTGACTATATCATGTAGCTCCCATAGGACCGATCGGCCAAAATAACTTTTTAAAGAAAATTCGCTATATTCATTTTTTATTAAAGATATCCTAACCAGATTTGGCGTTTGGAAATTTTTTAGACCACTTAAGAAATGTGCTAAATTTTAACAAAATCGGTTGACTATATATGAGCTCCCATAGGAACGATCGGTCAAAAAAAAAATTTTTGCTTAAAAATTCTTCTGTTTTTGGTTTTTTGTGAAGAAATCGGACTTTATTACAAGCTAGTAGTACAGGGTATCCTAAAGTCGTCCGCGCCCGACTTTACGTCCGCCATTTTTTATATTGGAAATAACGTTATCTATAAATATTATAAATTAAAACCGTGAAATATAAAAAATAACATGATTTCTTAGAAAAATATAGACGAAATGTTCTTGAAATAAGCAAAAAAAAATCTTAGTTGAGAAATCAATTAAAAATAAAAAAAACTGCGCCCTCTGCTGCCTAAAATATGAACTTCTGGATATATTTTCCATTATAAACTAAATTTTAAATTAATTTTGGATTTGTTTTCATTGGCAATTTTTGTGTACGACATAGAAATTGATATAAATGGGCCCAAACATGTGTCAAAATTTTGGAAAACCCTACGGGGAAGAGGTCTCCAATTTGATTTTAGACTTTTAGATAGTCTTTAATACATTACGTTAGAGAGCAGCATTAAATTTTTTTGCCAATCAAAATCTTTACTTTCTGTACAAATACTTCATATGAGTCTATGCCTATATTCTTTCGCTAATTATTTACGATCTAAGAGTCAACCAGTGACCGATGTTCGATGTTAACCGATTGAATCTGACAAGGTTCAACAAACAACTGTTTATAAAGCCGTAAGGCGAAAATTTTGGTCCCGAAATAATGTTTAGTTGCTCATGCCTTGAAGACGAATAAAAAAAACTTTTTCAATTGCGGGATTTTTTTCTAAATAATTAAGTTTATCCCTGGATACACCAACTGAATTTCTTTTAACTATATAACTAAATAATTATGTGCATTTTATTTAAAAAACGTATTCTAGAAATAAAATTTTGAACGAAATTACTCCAGAGTTAAAAGAAGAATTTTGCGATTTTTCTCTTAATATTTCAATATATCGTTATTTGCAACTTGAGAAGGTAAATATTTTAGAAACCCGAACACCAGCCCCAGCTGCAACCGAATCTTGTAGTAGTTGCATAAACAGACTTGTTTCTAAAGAAATTTGCCACTCCGAAGCTTCTGTATATAAGCTTAAGAAATCTTTAGTATTTCTATAGTTTTAAAAGTTTCCTTGAACAAAATGCAGCAAAACATCATCGCCATTTTATCAAGTATTTTTTTATTTTCATTGTGGATCTGTGCCAGTCAAGCTGATATACCGGAACCGATATCCTTTTGCTCTACATCATATTGCGGCATGAGTCATTTAGCTTGCAATAATATTGGCGTAAGTTCAAGGCCTTTACAGGACTTATATTCCATTACCGATTTATCGAAATCAGCCGTAATCCGAATCGAAATGCCTTTACAGGACTTTGATTCCATTACCGATTTATCGAAATCAGCTATAATCGGAATCGAAATCCAAGGCAAACAAAAATATATTTTGTCATATTCATCTATACCCTTGTATTTAGAATTTTACAGAGGAATGTGTTCCCGAGACTAGAACTGTTTCGATTACCAAATATCGCGCCTCCATATTAAATGCCATCAATACATTTCGCAATCGTGTAGCTGGTGGTATTAAAAATCAAGTCTTTCCAGCTGCAAAAATGGGCACCATGAAATGGTCCAATGAATTGGAATATTTCGCCTATTTAATCGTAACAAATTGTATGACAGACCAAAAGTTTTGCCTTAGTGCTCCAGACTTTTACTATATAGGCAGTATGACAGCTAAACAAATCTATGAGGGAAAAATAACCGCCCATTCAAGCCATGATCTGATAATGGAAATTTTTGATAAATGGATGGCAGGTTACCCAAATATGAATACAAAAACTGTTTTGCTGGCGCCAGAGGGTTTATCGAGCGAGTAAGTTTAAAAGGAATTATTATAGACTAAATATAAAAATTTCTTTCCTTTTAGAACTCAGGCAACGGCTTTATTATTAATAGATCATAATACGGATATGGGCTGCTCGGCAGTGCGCTATAATATCAATTATTATAATCATTTTCTATTTGCCTGCACATTTGCTACAGATCTTATGTTTGAGCAACAGATCTACAAATTGTCAGGACGTGCAGCCAGTGCGTGTAAGAAAAAGAATAATAAATATCCTTTTTTGTGCAGCATTGAGGAAGTGTATCATAATGAATTGCCTATAGCTAACGCTGAGGTTTATGATCCCCCAGTGATAAAGTAAAAAAACATGATAAGATTAAAAATTAAATTTTTCGACATCGATCTTAATATATTTAATTATTTTTTTTTCAAAACATTAACTTAATATTTCGTATAATTGTATAATAAATACAATCTTATGTTTTCCCTTATGGGCGATCTTTGTTGGGGATCGCTAAGGTCCAGAAAAATCGATGTACGATAATCGTATATGTTATTGACAGAAACGATGACTGTGGCAGACCATCAACCGTTGTTTTAAAGTTCGCTGAGTCCAAATCTAAGATCTATAAAATCCTAACACTTTTGCGTTTCATATTAGCAACAAAAGACTCCCATATCTCAAAGTATTGTGTCGGACTAAAAAAATATTTAAGGGCTTTTGGAGTTTCTGACTAAAATTTGATTCACCGATTTTTCTAAATTAATTGATACTTCAAGGGATTCTATACCAATAATGAGTTTTTCATTATGAGAAATTATCGTACTATATTACAATAAGATGATTCGGGCCAAAAAAAGGATTAAGTGATAAATAAAATGTTTCTTAAGTTCGAGTTAAGTAGGGAAGCGCTACAAAAATATAAATTCCGACCTACCAGGAACTTCGCATCTGCGAAAGTAGAAATTTCTTTGCTTTATTGTGTAATTTTTTCGGAGTCAAAAAAGGGAATTTCAAGGATTGTGAAAAATTTACCCATAACTACCTATAATGTATAAAAATGAAATGCTGTACGTTTATACATCGCATAACTCTGAAACGGCTATATACGGCTATTTTTATGATTTTGTTTGTTACAGTGTGTAGAAGGTTTATAGCACAAAAAGTTTTGAGTAATTTGTAAGGAAAGTGTTGCCACCCCTAACATTTTTTTTTAATTTTTCGACAAATTTCTTTTTTATTTATTTTTTTTTTTGTGTAGGCCTTAAGTACATTGTCAGATTAACTAATGTTAATGCTTAACATGTTACGGGTGTTCTCATGAACGCTTTGAAGAATTTCAAATATGATTTTTGCGTGTGTTAGAGGTTCTCAATACGGAGGTTTTAAGCCTATTTTTGATTTGTTTGTGTATGTTGGTTCGTGAGATATACGCATTTTTGAGAATATCGTGAATATAGCATAGTAGAAAAATGTTCAACACCGAGTATTGGACACTAAGTGTAGACAGAAGCGTAGTCGCAAAGGGGTTGAAATGTAGTTTCTGTGGGGCATGAATTTAATAGAGATGCGAGCTCTCTTAAGGATACTTAAGTTCGTCCATACGGCTTTTTAGAGAGTCATGGAAGTCAAATAATCCAAAAATCTTATGATTGTCTAGATAAGCTAACTAGAGAATCTTACGATGATTATACACTTTAAGAGTATTAATAAAGTGTTGACAGGATGACGTTTGCCGCGCTCACTAGTTATATTATAATAACAACATTGATAACAACGATTGTTGATTAAATCGATATCCTCTTCTTAAAGAGTTCTCCGCCCGGCTTACGATGAAAGGAATTTTTAAAATTAATTACTACAAAAATTTGTGTCAAATCGCTACTGAATAATATCTATATTGATTCGATATATTTATTGGCATCGAGCATAAATCGATAACAATTTACTACTTTTGATATTATTATGATTATTTTTGATTTGATTCGATGTATTTTTCGATAATTGCGATAATTGCGTCTTTAATAGTTTTCCGCCAGCTTAGGGGTCGTACCCAAACTATATGACCCCATTTTTTAAATTTGTGGAACTCATCCCCCTCTCGGGGTCCAACCTTATTACATGCAAAAAACATTATTATAGTTACTAGACAAATTTGTGTCAAATCGGCGATACATCGAGACTCATAAAAACGTTATTCCTTCATGCTTTATGATCGATATAATCGATGGTACGAAACATACCCTTTTTCCTATTTGCATTAATAATGTAACAATAATTTATTTAGCTGTGAATATCTTACATATAACCCCTAAAAAGTGTAAATCGATTTTATTTCACCCTTTATTCGATACTTTTAATCAGAGCCTTGTTTAACATTAGACAAAGCTGTGAATTTGGTAACATTATACACAAAATACTATGTTGCTAGTTGGCTTTAATGCCTGCTTAAAGACTGGTATTTAAACTATCGCTTTCGCCAAAAAGCCCAATCCCAGACAATGGGACACGCCTCTTTGTTGCAGGCGTGGAACAAAACCAACAACAACAAAAAAATATAAACATTGCATGCCCAAACAAAATCAGGATACAAAAACAAAAAGTTAACACCCAGACGCGACGCGGAAATCGCTATTCGCCATTCACTATTCAGGATTCACCATCTAACCATTCCACCATGTCAGCCGACATTCCCCACTATGTCGATAATCACAGGACACATTTGCATATAAACACGCTGCTGTTCGGGCCATGTGGCAGCGGCAAGGCGTTGTATGTAGGTTTGGTGGCATGCAAATGAAAACATTAGCGGCACAGTACGCGTATCTGGGAGATAGTACCGAGTTGGCAGATACATGTGACATTCATTTGACGTCATAGAACTCGTATCTGTTGTTGTATCTGCCGCATTTGCCAGTCGTCTGCCGGTTTAAATATATTTCAATTAAAATTTTACACACGAATAAATGCAAAATGACAGTTGCCAATGCCATAGACACGCCTAGCACATTAGACCCCATAGTTCCCTATAGGACTCCCTGCTCCTGCCCCAACACTGTGTTCTGTTTGTCTGACAGTGTCCAACTTGTGTGTGTGGTCTACAATGCTAGTTGGTTTATGAGCGTCTGAAGGCCACAAGGATGCATGCAACATAAAATGGTGCAGCACATGAGCCCAAAATAAACAGAAGACAAGAACTCTCTGTATTGCAGCATCAAGGAGGCGTCCCTGTCATTTGTTGTGGACAAAAAAAAGGGCACCATGAATGTTGCAAGCGGGGATTTAAGGCGCAATTGTCTGTCCGTGAATTAAACCAAAAAAAGTTTAAACACGATACATTGGGTGCGGCAAAAGAGCTGGTGTAACTTTTCCCATAACTATCAATGTTGTCATATGGATTTGGGAAGTTAAGATTACCAAGCAACGGCGAAAAAGGTTTCCAAGTGCAGCTGTTTGCAAACTATTTGGAACTTCGTAAGCCTTACAAGATTGTTGAAGTAAGCAGGAGGGGTTGACTACAATTTAATACTTTGAGTTGCGGATTCGCAGTTTTAACGTTAGGTTGGCTGCTCAGTGCAAGTCCGAGATCACCCGCAGATCTTACAATCCGTAATGATATATGTTGAACAGGGAAGTATAGAGAAAGGAATACTATAGGGGAGGAGCATTTAGTTGCTAAGTCGGGGAAAGCTTGTTCTCCCTAATCTACCTGCTTGCTGAACTATTTTGAGCATTCGATAAAAAGAGCCAACACCGCCAATACCAGCCGCAACCCCGGATGCCAAAGGAGGAGGGGGGAGTAACACCCCGTCAATAAACCACGGTTCATCTGCCCCGGGTGATAGTTCCGTGTGAGGGGCCCAGCCTGAGTCACGGCGGCTAGAGTTGGTCTAATCACCTACTCCAGTGCTATAATCGATTCACAGCCAACAAACGAGCCTCGGAATAGACGGACACCCCGAAGCCTAACAGTAAATGGGGGATTGAAGAAGAAGATAAAAAGAGCCAAGTTTGTTATGGACAGATTGGCCAGACTGCAAAAGTCTTCAAAGAAGAGTTTTTCTATACGCAGGGCAGTTGCACAACGGGTGTTGGATGCTTTCTATTTCTTCCTCATTCCCGCAGCTGCCAAAAATTTATGTGGCCTAGTGCCCCGTTATTTCTACTGTTTCCATTCTGGTCCTGCTCTAGTGAAATCGCAAGTTCGCAAGTTGACCTTGGGTTGTAATATGACCAGATTGCTGGGGAGAATGTAAAACACGTCGCAAACTCCCATTGTCGACTCGACTTTGATTGTCTTTGCCATTTACAGCGTTACGTCTTATAGAAACAGAGTGGTTAGTAGCTCTGATGCTTCCCTAAAGCACTTGTCCAGAGTGACCAGTTGCCTAACAGAGAGTGATCGGCTATGGCGCTGTATTAAGTAACAAGTCCTTTCACCATCCTAGTTCTGCTCTAATGGAGTCGCAGGAATTCCGAAGTTCATTTTGGGTCGTAACTTGGCCAGAACGCTGGGGAGATGGGACCACCCATCACAACGTCCCATTTTTATTCAGCCTCGGCTCTGACTATCTTTGCCATTTACAACGTTACGTCATACAGAGGTGTATCGATGCTCTGTTAGCTTTGATTTCTCCCTATCGCACTTGTCCAGAGTGACCAGCTATCCAGCAGAGGGTGATCGCTTCTGGCGCTATGCAAAGTAACAAGTCCTTTCACCATCCTACTTCTTCTCTAATGGAATCGCAGGAGTTCTGAAGTTCATTTTGGGTTGTAACTTGACTAGAGCGCTGTGGATATGGGACAACGTCACAACGTCCCATTGTTATTCTACTTCGGCTCTGACTATGTTTGACATTTCCGAAGTTTCGTCATGCAGAGGTTTATGGTGTATCAATGCTCTATTAGCTTTGATCCCTCCCTGTATCACTTGTCCAGAGTGACCAGCTGTTCAGCAGAGGGTGCTACTGAGTGCGGTTCAAGGCCACCTCCGTATAACAAATAAGTTTTCTCTTCATAACGAGCGATGACAGAGCCTTGATAGCAGCTGGGCTTACAACGATACGTTCTTTGAGCTGACACCCTAAAGATGTCAATCAATTTTGCCACTTGCCATACCACCAAATACACCGACAAGAAAGTCGAAATGAATGCCGTGCTCCTCCGATAAGTCGCCCGGTTCCTATCCCTGAGCTCGTTCCTCTAATAGGAGTTGCTTGCTTCAAGTCGTCTAGATGCTTGCAACTTTGACCTGACGTCCCGAAGTTGTTATCAATTTTGCCGCTTTCCATATACTGAACCAATTAAAAGTTGCGATGAAAGTAGTGCCATGGGCTCCTCTGATAAGACGCCCGCTGCTATGCCTTCATCCGTCAGACCCTTAGCTCATCAGATCAGATCCTTAGCTCATTCTTCCTAATAAGAGTTGCTTGCTTCTAGTCGTCTGTATGCTTGTAACTGCATAAGTTTAAAAAAAAAAGTCATGGGTAGAAGCTCATGGGGAGGCCCTATGTCCCACTGGCGAGAGAGAGAGAGAGAAAATCTCGATGCCAAAACCATTGAAAAATATTATTTTTTTAGGCCTTGAGAAAATTTTGCCAAAAATCCTTTTCATTGTTGGTTGCCTTTTCCATTTCGTTGAGCAATGCCGCATTAGATACAGATACCACTTTCCGGCATGAACTTGAACTTGGCTTGCAACTACTAGCTGCCGGGTTGATTGCAGGAGCAGATACAATTGTGACGCTGCTTAAAGCCCAACTAGCAAAGAATTCACTTTTATAGTACGTAGTATAACAGTCAGAACGACAAGCAACTATTTCATTTCCTCTCTAAACTGGTCGGGCGCTGGGACTGGTGACTAGGGCTGGGTCTGTGCCTGGCCTTCGCTTGTCTGCCAGCATTGTCTGCCATGCATTTCATATTCTAAGCAAATTTGTCGTCTGGGGCTGGGCGCAACATTTTATGAGCGTGCGCGAGATGCAACGACTATGATATCATGGCCAGACCGTCTGTTCCTGCAGCTCAACGATGACTGTTCCAGTTTCCAGTAGCAGCGGCCTCGCTGCTTCTGCCTCGTCTGCCACTGGCACACAAAGATGTCCTGGTGTGATTTATCGCCAGCGTTGCAGGGATAATGGCTACGTATTATAATAATACCATCCCGGCGTATGCTTATCGGGTACGGCAGCGTCAGCGTCAACGACGACAACGGCACGGCGACGCTAAAGGCAACGTCATTGCAACGTCTAGACTCCTGCGGTGCATACAGTCACAGTTGCCGGCAAAGCTAAGGGTTTCCATGGGGCTTGACTTTGTTTCGTTTCTTTTTTTTCCATGCTCATTATACTCTTTATGTTGCGAGGAGTTTTATGAATAAGTAAAGCAGCTTGTAAGACAGAAGCTAAAAATGTTTAATATGTATTTTAGGGGGTTTCAGACCCTGCTCGCAGTAACGGAAATGCAGTTACAAAACCCTCCAGAGGTTAGGTAGTATGTGTCTGATTAATAAGCCATGAAAGCAGTGGCGGAGTCAGGTCATGACCCTGGGATGGAAATCGGAACTCTCTCAGAGGAAAGGTTGTAGGTGTCTGATTGATAAGCCATGAAAGCAGTGGCGGAGTCACGTCAAGACTATGGGATGGAAATCGGAACTCTCTCTTCTTTGTAGAATATCACAACTATGGGCCGCACCCAATTTACAGGGGAAGGAGGGAGTCTTGAGAGTACGAGGCTTGACCCGTGGGAGGGTCTATGTTTATTTCATGAAGTCAATAATAATGGACCTTTGTTTTTTTTTTTAACTTATTGGTTCCACACATAAGGGGATCTTCGCATATACCGTGGGGAGGGAGGGGTTCAAAAATTGCTGCACGTAATTTGGGTATGGCCTTTATTTTACTCTCTCACTTTTATGAGAATCATCTTTCAACGAGCTCACTAAGCTGGTAAGAGTATACAAACTTCATCAAGCCTTTACTTTTTTTTCTAAAAACTGTGCGACTGTTTTCAAGTTTGTCCTTGAGTGTAGTTTATTAAATGCAATAAAAATTCTAAATTAAGTATATGATTTTATTTCAGAGTTTGTTGATTAGTGTTTGTTGTTTTGTTAGGAGTTCCATTTTTCTTCTTCTTTTTTTGACTCTAAGAACTAGTTGAATTTTCGCTGTAGCAGCTGGTACGGCCCCGGAGACCTGACCGTGGTCCTGTGTCTGCAAATGGCGCATATCCTGTGGGCAACATAATTTACAGTGCATCAGTGCATCTTCTTCTTCCTTTTCATTGCTGCTCCTGCTGCGGTTTGAGCTGCGCTGCCATTTGCCCATTTTTGTGGCCATGAATTCTGGCTACTAGTTTGTGGATTCAGGATTCTGACTTGTGTGCGCAATTTTCATTGTTAAATTTGTTTTCAGCATGTGCAGACGTTTAAATCGTGAGCCAAATACATAAAATTACGCACACATATCCTTTACCACTTGATGGCGACTGCATTGCATACATTGTATCTAGAAGCCTGGTGTAGTTCATAATACATATCATTAAAATTTCGTCTTGGATTGCCAGCCGGTGCCCAAATGCATGTCGCATGTCCTTTTTATCCTGTTTACAACTGCTACTCCTGCTCCTATTGCTGCCTCTGGCCGCTTGCTATTTGCTCTATCCGCTTTTCTGGCCAAAAGAAAGCAATTTAAGTGTCTGGCCAAACAATGATAGGGATGGTACCATGGGATCTGCTGTTTCTGCAGCAAACTAAGCTTTTTTCCCCCCGCTTTAAGAGTTTATTTGCTTAAAGGATTTGGTACTATTTCCAACTTGCAGACAAGTGTGCATATGTTTTATGCATTGCATCAGTCTCGTTCAATGGGGTTAAGCAAATATGCATTTGGCATTCCAATTAAATGGGTTTTCACTTTTGTACAAAAGAGAAGTTTTTGAGAGAATATTTGGAAATGAATGGGACTAAGATGAACCGATGCGGACTAATTACCAAAAACATGTTCTAAGCGAGAAGAGGAAATTAGTTTTCTATCTACTCTAACAAAATTTAAAGGTCCGAGATCATGGAAGGTAATGAGTTTCATCTTTTTGAAACATTTCAATTTCGGTCCTTAAAGCAATCTCTTTGATCCCAGTTCAGTCGAGAATATAATCGTTCAATTTTTGATATTTTGCATTTGTTCCAAGAAACTTAATCGAAAATTAAGTCATGAAGAAAAATGGGACAATTCCTTTAAAGTTCAGCCCCACCTTTTGATTGGACGACCCTTCACTACTTTATTGGAAGCTGATCTTGGTCATGTTTCTGTTGGCCGATTGGGCTATTGGCTGAGCGTCCAGTCCAAGTACCAAGGATTCTGGAAAGAATGGCATCAAGCTTATCTCAGAACCTTTCAACAGCGTCCAAAATGGACGACGTCAACAACTAATATATCAATTAGAAATATTTTTCTGGTCAAGGAGTCGAAAGCACCACCAGCTTCATGGCATATGGCGCAGGTCGTTGAGACCTACCCTCGGAAAGATCAACTGGTTCGAGCGGTCAAGCTCAGGACGAAATCAGAATCAGCTCGATCCGGCCTATCACCAAGGCTGCGGTACTACCCGGTTCAGAAACTGTGTTGCAGGGCGACCCGGGATGTTAAGGAACGAATGCTGCAAATGCGCGCCGATTATGGAATTCCACTCATTTTTGCTCATTCAGCAGTAACCTTGGCCAGCGCTTATAAAAGCTCACTCTGCTATCTACGATAATTAATTTTGTTATTAACCCGTTTAATTAAAATCTAATATATGCTATGTTCAACTACAACTGCTACTACGAATTATTAACTCCTAAGTGGAGCATAGAGCCTTCCTCTCGGGGATTGCCACCTTGTCGTGGTGAGGGGGCTTATTAGGGGCGATGAATCCAAGAGCGTTGCCGGCGATAGCATAGCTACCGGTAGGGCCAACCAAGCCGGTAAGGTCGAGGAAGAGTCTTGAAGCTAAGAGCTGTCCACAACAAACCCTGATACCTTTTTGGCAGCCAAATTGCCATCAGGTAAGCGTCTGTTTCCCCATATCAGGGGCGGCTTCTAACTAAAGAATCTTTGAACCCATCAGTCATTGATTCTCATAAAAGATTTCAGAATAACATGGAACAAAACAATAATGGAAACATGTCTCCAAGGGTACCCAACAATTATAGGTCAATCCCCCTGCTACGGCAGCCAGCACAGGGATTTCGTGATGCTAATTTCATGTTATAAAGACAACACGATGAATGTAGCCATGTTTAACTACCTGCTCCTTTCTAATAGCAATTTACTTTTCTATTTAATTAATTATTTATATATCGTTATGAAAATATTAAAACTTTTCAAAGTTCTACCATAATATATACTCTTTCATATATATCCCACTGAAAGAATATAATTCTTATCACGAATAAAAGCTTAACCTCTTGAACTGAAATGCCAAATCCATAGGTTCACCTGCAGCCACTCAGACACACATACAGGAAACCCCAAAATGCCTTCGAGTCGAGTTTAATTAAATTTAAGCCCAAATGGGACTCAACATCCATGCACTCGGCCATAATTAAAAAATACGCAATATCCGATTTTCCAATAACAAACCAAACGAGAGTCAATCTCTCTACGGAAGGAAGGCAGCCGCCCACATGTAAACGGCTCGAAGAAGGATACGAATGACGCTGACAATGACTATAAGGACGATGATGGCAATGAATGCAACTGATGGCACAAAAATGGTAAAGGACAGATGCGTAACTTAATCGGGGAATATGCATAAATAAAGGAAAAACCACAGTGATAAGAAAAGGCGCGGAAAAGCAGCAAGCAATTATTATATTTTCTTTTTTATAAAAGTAAATTAAAAAATAAATTTTATTAAAAGTTTCAACGCGAGAGTGTCAAGGATAGAATTCCCCGACTGCATCTTTACACAGCAGCCAATAATTAAATCAATTTATTTGCACTTTAATGCAGGCGTCTGCTCCAGGACAACAGGACACACACTGAGTACTCCGTTCCCCAAATGCAAGTCAAAGTGAAAGCAGCTTCCAAAAAAATACCAAAAAAAAAAAGTCGTAAAAAAAAATTTTGAAATGAAATCAATTATGTATGTTAAAACTTTTTGAGAGGCATGCAGAGGCATGCCCCACCGCCGGCAATATTGTAATTAATACAAAATGCTGGAACCAGTCAGTCCAGGAACCAAACCCCGTCCCCCACACAAGCTGCTGAAAAACCCGCTAACGCTGCCGGGCATACCGAAAGTTGAGTCCTTGCGCCCAACTCAATTTAATAAAAATTTCATTTACGATTGCCAACCGACGCCCTCGATGTGGTTCGTGTGACTGGACAGTTGGTAACATTTCGCATTGAGTGCAGAGGCATAGACTCTACTCTGCTCCTGCTTCTAGGACTCTGTCTAGGGTTTGTTTGGCTAATGGTTTGGCGCTTGCCGCTGTGGCAATTGTTGTGTTTATTAATTTAATTTGACAGTCGCGTTTTCATAACCCACGTACGAAATTCCAAGCGTCGACACAAGCCCAATCCCAATCCCAATCTGAATGCCTTGGGGCAGTCAACAACAGCTGTGTCCATATACGCGGTTTTCTCTTATTTTTTTCCAGCAACTTTTCCTGGAGTAAACCTTGTTTTAGCACTGCCATGTAGTTAGCAGACTTTTTTTTTACTTTATTTTTGAGTGGGTTGCTGTGGTTAACCTAAAAATGTCGATTTGCGGAAATCTAGCTGAGCTCCAGAAGAGGCGTTACTTTATAAGGGTTATGGGGCGAGGACTTTAAAATGTGTGTGGGAGGTTTTGTAAAGTTAAAGAGCCTGTAAAAATCAGATGCACGCAGCAAGATAATTAGGTTACGACTAGTAAAGCTTTCAACCATGAAAAGAAGTTTCGCGTTAGCACAGTGGGGGGCAACTTTAGGATTCATCTAAAATTAAAGAGATAAAAAATATTATCTACGCCAAGCGTTAAATCGATATGTTTCGGGGGCTTAATGATGATAGAAGATGAGGGTATTGCTTAAGAGAAAATATCAGCACTTATTGGTTTATCAGCCTCGCGATTTCTTTGTAAAATTTGCTTAAAAAATCCGAGTACTGTTCGCCCGAAAACAAAATCCGCTACCGAACATATTATAGTATTATATTCACAGTTTCCTGATGACTTCAAGAATGTGGGTTGAAATGTATTCTTCTAAAAAGCCCCTATGGAAACCCACGGTGGCAACAATGGTTCACGGAGCAGGGCGTAGGTGTTGCAATCGTTGGACCCAATACCAGAATCTCCACCGCAATGAGCATCTGGCTCAGCGTCTTTCAAGCGGAGATTCATGCCATATAGATCTGCGTCCTTAGTATCCTTCTGAAGGGAACTAGGGGAGCAAACAAATGCGTTATTTCAGATAGCCAAGCTGCCATAAGGGCATATCCAGGATGGTTAAAGAATGCCACAACTATCTCCAATCCCTGTCCGCCCGGAACAAAGTCGTGCTATGTTGGGTGTGCTTGGGAGTGTCTAGCAACACGATCGCTGACGATCTAGCACGACAGGGTGCCTCCACCCTAACTACATCTCCTGCGCAGTTTTGGGGTTATTGGTGGGTCCACAATAAAAACCATGATAAACAAATGGGCCGCAGGAGAACATAGGAGATACTGGTTCTCCCTTCCGAGGCTTCGTCAAGAAAAAGACCTTGTCAAACCTCTGGATGCACTCTTTAGAGTGCAGGCTCTGGCTAGAAAACGATGAAACCACCGTATTCTCTGTGACTGCCCAGCGCTGGAGCCTGTCACATGGGAAAGGAACGGATTAGTTCCTTCCATCTCAGGTCAATACCAACAAAAGACCCACTGCTATTTATGCGGAAAGCGGAAAGTCACTTGCTTAAACTTAAAGGTATGGTACAAAAGACTTTTTGGTCGCAGTGCCCCATATCTCTATGAGGAACCCTTTTACGAAAAAAAAATAGTATTAAATATACAGTTTCCTGACGACTTCAAGAATGTGCGTAAAAATGTCTTCTTCTGAGAAGAATCTGGAAGAATCTGGTTGGATATATATCCAACCAATAGCTTCAGGTACCCACAAATTCCCCTTTCAAAATATACTCAAACACCTTTAGAGTTTAAATACTAAGTTTTAACTTAATCAATACGCTTAGTATTCACTGCTCCTACGATCCCTTCCAATGCAACAATCTTAATTTGAGTTTTCTAGTAAGTAATCAAGCGAAGTGGCGCTATATCATAATCACATAAATCTTCGATGGGCGTTGAAAGCTGTTCTAAAGAAATGGTTAGTAAATCAGGCAAGTGCAAGGACAAGTTAACGAGCAATTTGTTTTGAATTTGTTATGCATATTGCATTGATTAACTCTCGAACATACACACTATCACAAAACGAACTCACAGTTGCACATAGATACACAGATACTCTCACACACAGCAAGACACATATAGACAGACAGCTAGTAGGCAGTTAGCCTCAACGCCCAAGTCATAAATGGCCAACACTTTAAGTTAACCGCGCATGTGGCATGTGGCGCGTTTGACAGTTGATGACGCTGACTGCGACAGGGCACAGTGGTCGATGTGCTCAATCTGGCTGATAAAAAATCAAATTTTAAAATATTTAAAGATGGACAAAAAGTAACCTTGTTCAAATTAGTACAGTTTTGTGCAAACGTTTTTTGAAAAATGTCCTTTTTCACTAAAATAGCGATAAAAAAAATAACTATGGGAGGAAAAACCTGGAGGACCTGATAAGTCCACCAATAGACCAGATCTTTACTCTACGCCAAATCCTAGAAAAGGCTCACGAAAAACAGATCGATACCCATTATCTCTTCATCGATTACAAATTCGATAGCCCGATAAGGGATCGCTTATACCACCATATCTGAGTTCGGTATTCCTGCAAAGCTGATTCGTCTTTGCAGAATGACATGGAGCAACACCATCAGCTCTGTCAAGGTAGGAACGGACCTCTCCGAACCTTTCAATATTGTTCGAGGTATCAGACAAGGAGACCCTCTATCATGCGACCTCTTCAATTTCATGATGGAAGGGGTATTGCGGAAGGCCGGTGTACATCTCAATGGCAGTATTTTTTACAAGAGTGTCCAGCTTCTTGCATACGCTGATGATATTGATATCATCGGGCGTTGTAATCGAGATGTTACAGCTGCATTTTCCGCAATCGAAAAGGAGTCAGCGAAAGTGGATCTAGCGGTAAACGACGCACGGTGTCTGGACTCTCATGATGCAGCGGGCCGCTATACTTTTGAAGTGATCAAGGAGTTCAGGTACCTTGGCACCGCCGTTAACACCGATAATGATATCAGCCTGGATATAAAACGAAGAATCAAACTTGCCAATAGGTGTTACTATGGTCTCAGTAGGCCGATGTGTAGCAGAGACCTCTCTCAACCAACGAAAGTAACACTCTACAAGACTTATACTGTGTTGAGTCACGGACAGATGCATCTTGCATGCTCTTGAGGTGTTTGAGAGAAAAATTCTTTGTACGACTATCGCATACGGATGAACCATGAACTTTTCGAGCTCTACGATGATGGATAACATCTATATCTAGCGCATCACAATACAACGTCGGCTCTGGTTTGGGCATGTCGTATATATGGATAACGATGCTCCAGCGAAAAAGGTATTCGAAGCGAAAGCCGACGAAGGAAGACGAAGGGGACCACCACGACTTCGATGGAAAGATCAGTGGAGGAGAAGCTATCCGCCCCTGATATTTCTAATTGGAGAAGGCGCGCGCAAAGCAGAGGGGCCTGGCGAGAGCTGTTGAGGTCCGCCGTAACCCGAGAACTGGTTGTCATGGCCGCACAATGAATGAATGAATGGGAGAAAAAAAAACAGATTTTGAATGCTGAAACATTGCCCTAAACTTAAATATAAGTGTCATCTCTGAAGAAAGAAAAATTTCTCGACTAGTGATATCAGAGAATATTTTAATTTATTAAATTGGATTTAAAAGCAAAAAATCTATACAACGATACAACCATTAGGACCACTGTGCAGCGATAGCGGCAAACTTTAACGCCAACACGTAAGCCTACAAAATGCTTGTCTGCAGTGTCTGCTCTGCCCGTCCAATTGGTCTGTCGGTCTGTGGTCTGTCAGTCTAGGGTGTTCGCATTAAATGATTGCCTCCGTGGCGCCCACCTTGCCGGTAATATACTGAGCACTAAAAATGAAAAACTATAAACAATTTATGCGTTTGGGAAGTCTGTAGCAACTGCAACTACTCCCAATGAACATGCATCCCAATAGCAATACGAGTAACCACATCAACTGCAACAAATCGAGGCACAACGCACGCTTTGACTGTCACAACCTTTGCACATGCTGTCAACTCTAGCAACATGTGGCTGGCAACATCTCACAAGCTCCAACTATTGTATATACAGCAACAATATCATGCTGTGCCACAACAGACAGGGTCAGATATTGCATTACATGTGATTTGGCAGCAGGCAGCTTTTTGTCAGGCTGCAGTAAGTGCGCTCTGGAGTGGGTTAAGGAAATATGGAAATTAGGCTGAAAAAAGTTACTAAAAACGTAATATATTTAGGGTTTTTGAATTTATTTTAAGATTGGCTTCATTAGTTCTCAAATACTTAGTTCAAGAGCAAACCGTGTTAATTTTAAAAGAAATTTTTTCTCTCAGAGAATGAAAAATACATCCTACAGTTGCATTGAGGCCCATCAGGAGGCAGTGTGGAATTAAATCGACCAGTATTTGGAGAATATCTGTTGACGTGTACCAACCTCGAGGACTTTTTAGGGCAAATTTTCCAGAAAACTCCTTCCTATAAACAATAATTATATCGACCAGTGTAGACCTCTTTCCATGGATTCAAAGCCTGTATAACCCATCACATCATGTCCAGTAACTCCCACTTGATTTAAAGCGCTAACTTAAGCATTTTTTCCTTACTTTCTATTTCAAAGACTGACTGTACTTGCCACAACTTTGTTGCAACTTGGCTGATTTGATGCTGCTACTTGCAATGTTGCTGTTGATTGTTAACAACGTTGAACTTTTGTTTGGCCCTTCAAAGATGCATTGTAAGCAGCTTTCACCCGATGGTTATTTGGCTAATTATTCGCTTGCCACTTGCGAGCCATTGTTGCCACCAACACCATTGTTGTTGCAACTTTGTTGTTGTTTTTGGCCATATAATTTACAAATTTGCAAACAACACAAATGCCCCCAGACAAAAGTTTAACAAGTGTTAACTTGCCATTTTCATTTTCATTTCTTTAGTTTTATTCATTTGAGAGATAAGTGGAACGAATGAGCCAACATCCCATCCAAGGAGCAAACAACAAACAGCACAGCGAAAAACGCTGCCAGCTTTATTTCCTTTTATTTAAGTGGGTCGAGGAGAGCTTGAGAAAAAGTTCGGGAACCACTATCCGACTGGCCAACGTGGGTTGGAATGTTTGGGGTAGGTCAGAACTTGAAGCAGTTTATGGATTTAGTGGCAGCTGGCAACAAAAATACTTGAACAAAAATAATTTTAAATTACCGCAAGTGTGTAATTAAAGTGCAACAAAAAACTAACAACAATGATAACAACAACAATTACAAAAGCAACAATTAAAAAACCACTCAAGCTGCTGGAAAATTGCTCCAGTTGCAGTTTTCCATGGGCTTAATGCATTTAAGTGTAATTGTGAATCATGGTGATTTTGGGAGCACTCCAGTGGCTTAGTTAAGGAATTAAGCCGAATTTTAGGCTAGTAATAGGTACAAGAAATTCTAAAAATAAACTCTGTGGAATGTGAGGAAGTTTGGATCGGAAGGGAAGTTTTCAGTATGTGGCATTCTTAAGCCCAGTGCGGAATCCACAAGGAGGGATGGGAAAATAGATGGATGAAATGATGAACCATCACCAAAGACCAAATCCGTAATCCGCACTTGGTTAAACCTATCACTTGTGAATTCAGAGTTTTAACCCAGTGCGGTATCCAACAGGAGGGCTTTTTTCGCTTCCAGACTCTCCCCAAAAGTGGGAAAATGGATGGACGGACTTTAGCGAGGTCTATATATACCTCGAAATGAAGAACCACCACCAAAGAGCAAATCCGATATCCGCATCTGCTTAATCCTATCACTTGTGGATCCCGAGTTTCACCATGGAGGGGGTTTTAAGCATTATTTACTTCAACATTTATCTTGAATTAAACTCCATTCGTAATAAATGAAGAGTAACAAATTAAGAATCTTTCTAAAACATCATATAACTGAAAGGACAACTGTCTCAATACTGACTTATTTGACATTGGAATGGGATTCAGCGACTCTAAAAACTTCATATAGGGAAACTTTCTTTTACCCACCTCCACCGTGCACTGTTTCGTTCTCTAAAGGAGTGACTTAGGTTAAATTAGGTTAAGGCGGCAGATGGGACTGAAGTCCCAACTCCCTAAGGCCAAGGATAGGCCCGTTGCGATACCGCTACAGTGAGTCACCACTCTTCCCCACTTGAGAGGTCCCCTATAAGAGGTGAGGAAGCCATCCAGCAACCTGAATAAACCTTAAAAGACTTTTTGGACTCTGTACAGAGAGCTGAGATAAATCGTCAAGAAAGTGTGACTTTAGAAACCTATATCTTTTACTGCCCATCCCAGGGCAATGACAGAAAAAGTGTTCCACCGTCTCCAGCTCCTTCTTATCGCAACAGCTTCTATAGACGACATGGTAGGGAGCATTCGTGGTTTCCCACCAGCCAGTGTCCCATTATAGTACGGATAACAGATGAACACTGGGGTCTATACAGTCAGCAAAGTTCTTTGGTTCTTTTACTGCACTATTTCGGTCAATTTAGCCGCGAGAGGAGAGGAGTGACTTAAGACGATTTAAGTTTTATGAGACTTAAATTTCAAAGCTTTCTACAAAATATTTAGAATTAATTGCGGTCAACTCTTTTAAAGAAGAAAAACTTCTGGTTCTTCCGTAGTCTTTCGATTTACCAGACATTAATTTTTTTGAAAATACTGCTGGTTCGAGCCATTTCAGACAATTAAAGACAAAATGTTAACTTTTCATTCATGAAACAAATTGTAAGATCTTATTTCCCCCAATTTTATTTTAAATCTGTTTGTTATTCGATAATACTTAAATTTATTAAATAATAATTACAAATATATAGATTTATAAATTTCTATAGATCATATAAATTGTGTTAATTTGGAACTCATTGTAGAGACTAGATTATTACAAAAAAAAAGAAAAATTATTTTGAAAAGTTTTTTGGAACAGCAGCCTCCAAAAATTTAAAAAAATTCTGTTGAAAAAATACTTTTATAATTAATTTCCCCCAAATTTTCACTTATAATTACAATTATCTATCAGTGTAAGTAGGAGTAACCATAGTAGTAAATATAAAAGTTTTGGAAAAAATTGTACTAAAAAAATTTACATCTTCAATTTTAATTTATCAAATAGTATTATTATCTATGTAGGAGTGACCCATGTTCATACACAACTTTTTTCCCAAAAATTTTCAAAAATAGTGGCTAACCATCCAAAAATTCCGATAAAAATTCGTATTAAATAAAACTTACACAATAAATTTCCTTCCATTTTCACTCATCAGATAGTCGACTTAAAGTGTATTAACCAACCGAATCCATCTGATTGAAAAACTTAAATGATAACAAAAATTAGGAGTTTCATTTCATAGCCGTCAAATAAAATTTATTATCTTGTTTAACTAACAAATTTTTACCACCCAACGTTTTACAAATAAACAAATCCCACATCTAAACAGGTCTCGTATTTAGGTCCCCAAACAACAGAACATGACGATGCACGAAATTTTTGTACATATGTACCTATATACAAAAATCTATTTTGGAGAAAAAACCTGTTCCCAAGTTCCACTTCAAGACACCCCATTCTCAAAGCTGGAAGTTATACATGCCTAGAAGCTAGCTAGCTTGAAATAATTAACTCATCTAATTATTTTGTTTTGAAAATTGAAAAAAGCAATTATATAAAAAAAAAATCTATGCAATTATTAGATAATTCAATGTTATAAAAAACATTGTAATACTTTATGTAAAAGCAATAATAGTTTTTTTTGTAATATAGAATTGTTATACAAATAATTTTTAATTTTATATACTTATCTGTATACATATTTACAAAAATTTTTATTACAAATACACTATTTTTGATTAAAAATTTGTGACTATGCTCTTTAAGGGTATAGAATGATTTCGGACTATGGCTAGTATTATAATCTTATCTTTGATGACGATTTTACTTTAACAACTAAGACACATAATGCTTATTCAGCGCAAAGTAAACTTAGTAACAACTATTAAAAAATTTAAAAATAATTTGCAGCTTATTTTCATCATACACTCTGAACTTTACCAATTCCGAATTTCACAAAAAAATCTTAATTTAATAAGCGAAAAAGATAGACAAAGCACAAACGGCAAAAAATAGATACCAAATGTATGCCTTCATTCCAGAAACACCGACTATAAGATACACTCTTTTTAAAGTGTTACTTTTATGAAGGTTAAAAGAAAGTCTTATCGAAGTGAAGAATAAGGTGCAACAGATGATAAAGAAAATAAAGATTACGCAAAAATAATTTTTGTAATAAGTCTCTATTTTTTAGTTTTAATCGTGAAAAATTTAATGGCGTTGGGTAATTAAGAGCGAACAAAACTAAGACTCACTTTTTAGCTCACTTGAAAATGTTGCGTTCTCACTTTACTAATTTGTCGTTAATTTGAGTGAATACATATGTATTGTCATCGTGATACTACGCCAGACATCTATTTAGTTCCAATTAAAAAATTGTTCATTCATTTTAAGAGTGAATGTGCCAAAGGCCTTTCTACAGACATTTAAGTTACTTATGATATACTCTACAGTAGAAAATATTCAATTACAAATAAATAAAACAACTGTAATAGGTTTATCCTATGGGAGCTGCATAATATGTAGTCAAAAAATTTGTATAAAATTTGGTACAGAGCTTGAGAACTCTAAAAAACGCCAAATTTGGTAAAAATATCTCGATAAGCACACGAATTATTAAACTAAATTTTACAAAAATTACTGTTATTTCCTTTATCTTGATTTTGATAGAAAACTATTCATTTTTTTCGTAATAGATCGAACTTTACGAGCCATAAAAATAGCTCGAAAAAAATTTAAAAAATGTTTAATTTTTCATTCAAAATAGAATATGTTTTAAAACTTGGTTAAAAAACCTATAAATTTTGATTTTTCAAATGGATTATTAGAAATATCTCAAATTCCATTCCATAAAAGAAATGTTCATTTTCGATTTTAGCGCGTGATTTTACCATGGGTCTGACTAAAACATGTTGAGCATACCAAAATTTAATTCGTAGACTAGAGTCATTAAAAAAAAATTATATTGGCATAGAATGATTTCATTAAATTTTCATAAAATTCAATATGGCTTTAAATTAAAGATCTCTTAGTCCTTAGATGTATCGAAACATCGTCGTATCGAAGACAAAAAATATTGAAAACATCGATGTTGGCCAATGTTTTTTCTCCAGCACTAAAAATAGCTGAGTTAAAAAATATCGAAAATATAATGTTGGCCAAGGTTGTTTATACACATCAATATTTGCAAAAATTTAACGAAAATTTAGTATGCTGTATGACAATGCTCAAATGGTGATCCTGAGTCACAAGTTATAGATAAAAAAAACTTTTTTATTATTTACATAGAACGTGTTAGAACAATCTTTCACTTAACAAATATTTCGCAAAACAGTCAACAATTTTAATAAAAATATGCGTATGATTGTTCTATATATATATATATATAATTCCCTGACGGACCCCTGGGACAGGCATGGGGATCTCTATTAATAACTATTCGAACAGAACAGGGACCTACAGTTTATTGTTTTATACGACTCAGTAAATATTGATCCCATAATACAACGTCCATTACAATGTAAAGAAATTTTTCAACTTACAAAAAATCTAAAAATATTATCTTTTTAAGTTTTAGGTACTTTATATAAAAATATTGAGGCTCTATGCCTCACTTTGGTGGCCCTATGTTCCACCTTGGAACTCTAGGAAATATATAATAATGCTCTACTTAGGATTCAACTATATATATAAAAATGATGGCGTACTTTAAAGTTCGCGGACTTTGGGATACTTTTTTACCAAATATTGTTGGGATATATTCATTTTGATACAGTGCTTGGGAATTATAAACAATTTTTGAATGCCAACATTATTTACCATATTTTTACAAAAACTTTTTTTTTTTTTGGCTGATTGGTTCTATAGGAGCTAGTACATAATATAGCCACCCGTTTGTGAGCAAATGCTCTAAAACGATAATAATTTTCCGAGTGTGAAATTTGGTTATGATATCTTAATAAACAAACGAAATGTACTGACTTTCGTACCAAAATCAATTTTATGGCCCATCGGAGTACTATGTTATATTTATATATCAGATTTTTTCAGTTTTGGTTCAGTGCTTCAGTACTCTTAAAAACTGCTTAATTCCAACTTTGGTAATGGTAATATCATAAACAAACGCAATACAATGAATTTTATACAAAAAAACATATGTTTGGCCGATTGGTCCTATGCGAACTACTATTATAATCAACCGATTTTGAAAAAGCCATCTTTTTTTTTTATTGCGAACCTCTATAATTATTTTTTTCAATAAAACTCAGAATTCAATTTTATTAAATTTGTTTTTTATATTTTGAACTTGTTATATTAATTTTAAAAATTTTACTAAATTTAACTAAATATATTAACTCTTTACTCAAAAATAATAATATACGCACGTTTAAACTGATTATCTTTCAGTTCCTAAAACCTACTGATTGTGTTCATTTAATTAAATTATCTAATCACTATGCCGCATTTCTAAAATAAATATAACTTCTCCAATAAGAGGAGTGACAGATTTTCATGTTTTTATTTTGCACAGTTTATTAACTAAGTTAAATTTTTATTTTAGAACTAAAAAATCTTAAAGAAAAAAAAAACGAATTATCTTTTAATTGAGATCAATTTGAAACACGATCATTTACAATGTCAATCTACCTCAAATATTATTTCAACCGCACAAACCTAATCAACTACCTAATTAACTTTTTTACACTATATTTACAGTGTATTCGAATTCTCCACTTTGTTTATTTTGGACTGCCCCAAGCTTGTTGGACAAACGATAAATAGAAACAAAACAAAATAAAAGCTAAATGAATAAAAGAATTAGAGAACAAAGAATACGGCATGCTACACTGTGTTATTAATTACGTCACATGTTTACCAAAAGTCACACATAGCTGGAATAGTATGTAAATAACATATGTTATATACTTCTATATATTGGGTGCTCATCAAAAATCACTCAGAGAACTGCCTTGTCATGTTCGGCGTTTCGATAAGCTACCGGCTAATATAGACAAATTGTGCGCTTTCATCGTTATAATAAAAATATCTTAAAACCTTATCGACAGACTTGCTGAGTAGCGTCTCTTGAACGCGACCTAGCTTAAGCTTTTTGAATCTACATATGTATATGTATATGTATATGTATATATGTATGTATATACTATATATACAGAATGTTTGTGTACGATCGCCTTCAGTTTGCGGCGAATACGCGGCGCGTGAGGAGCTTGTGAAATAAAAATGAGCATAAAATAAAAGTCAATAGTAAAAAATCTTGTTAAAAGGCAGCGTTCTGGTGAAATATTCTATATATCTATACTATCTATAGATAAAATTTATAGCAATTAAATTATGGCGCGAACTAGTTTAATTGGCCTCTTGTTGCTCGGCCTGCTGAGCTGTGCTACGTCCTATAACTATCTGGTTATATTACCTACGGCCGCCCGTTCTCACTATAATGTGGGCGCGGCCTTGGCCAAAGGTTTGGCTCAGGCGGGTCATCAGGTAACGCTGGTCTCACCGTTTCCACAGAAAAAGCCGTTTAAGAATCTAATCGATGTGCCTATTCCGGGCATTTTAGAGGTCATGGGCAGTAAGTTTTGAAAAAAACAAGTTCTTAAGTCAGATTGCTGTAATTCGTGTCTCTTACAGAAAACATAGCCGGTTTGCTGGACATGGCCAAGATGCCTATAATGGAGCAAATTATAAACTTTTATGGCATGGGCCTAGAAATTACCAAAACCGTGTTGACCGAACCCAGCGTTGTGGAGCTCAAGAAAACTAATCAAACCTTTGATGCGGTCATCTGTGAGGTGTTCCTTAATGAGGCACATTTTGGTTTCGCCGAGCATTTTAATGCGCCGCTCATAGGGCTGGGCACTTTTGGTGCCATTAGCTGGAATACTGATATGGTAAGTTAGGCAATTAGTTGGCTAACCATTATTGATAACACGCTAATCTCTTGCAGGTGGGCTCCCCTTCACCGCCTTCGTATGTGCCACATGCTTTGCTCAAGTTTGGCGATCACATGTCACTTTTGGAACGTGTCGGAAACTTGGCTTTTCTCACCTATGAGCACATCTTTATGAATTTATATTATTTGCCCAAGCAGGAGCAGCTTTATAAAAAGTATTTCCCCAACAATCGGCAAAACTTTTATGATATGCGCAAAAATGCCGCTTTGGTGCTGCTCAATCAGCATGTTTCCCTAAGCTTTCCCAGACCCTATAATCCCAATATGATTGAGGTGGGCGGCATGCACATCAATCGCAAGCGTCAGTCACTACCTGCAGATATTGAGCAGTTCATTAATGGCGCCAAACATGGTGTTATCTACTTCTCCATGGGCTCCAATTTAAAGAGCAATAGTTTGCCTTTGGAGACACGTGCTCAGCTTTTGACTGCCTTACGCAGCTTAAAGCAGCGCGTGCTCTGGAAATTTGAAGATGCCAGTCTGCCCGATAAACCGGATAATGTTTTCATCTCCGATTGGTTCCCTCAAGATGACATCTTGGCGCATGACAAAGTTATTGCTTTCATTACACACGGCGGGCTCTTGAGCACTACGGAATCTATTTATCATGGCAAGCCTTTTGTGGGCATACCTGTCTTCGGAGATCAGTTCTTGAACATGGCACGTGCCGAGCAAAATGGCTACGGCATTGCGGTCAACTTTAATGAGCTGAATGCGGAGAAACTAGTTTCCGCTGTCAACCGCCTTGTGGGTGATCCCAAAGCCACCGAACTGGTGCGCGCCATGTCGGCACGCTATAGAGATCAACAGAGCACGCCACTGGAACGCGCCGTATACTGGGTGGAGCATGTGAGCAGAACCAAGGGCGCCAAGTATTTAAGAAGTGCGGCGCAGGATTTGAATTTCATACAATATCATAATTTGGATGCCATGTTTATACTCTATGGCGGCATACTCTTTATTCTATACTTAATTGTTTTGTTAATACGTTTTGTCATTAGAAAAGTTAAGAGTTTGTTTTCGGGAACTAAGCCGCAAAAGAAGAAACAAAAGAAGCAGTAACGATCTAAATAGCTGATTTTAGTTAAATAATTATTTATAAGTTAAATTTGTAAAATAAATGTGAGGTGAACAAAGAATTTATAAAGAACTGCTACAATACAAAAAATCAGGTCAATACAATGTGTTAAAAAAGAAATAGCTATAAATTATGCATAGAATTTTTTAAATAAAAAAAAAAATTATCAATTATTAAAATATTCTATTTTTAACAGCAAAACAGCAGGCAAAAAGGTCTATATCTCAATTTTCAGATTAATATTGTTTGGACAAAGATATTCTTAAAATAATTAGTTAAAATAACTTGAAGAAGTTTAGATGGGTAAGGTAAAAAAAACTATCCAAGATTTTTTAAAACTAAATATGCAAACCGACTTATAGGTAAAAAAAATATTTTTTGGCCTAATTTCAGTTTTTAAACTTAACGCGTTATGGCTAAATATTAAAAATCGAATTTTTTTAGTATTGAAAGTATCGATTATTTGTAAATTTTTCATATTTTATATTTTTTCATCATAAGCAACAAATGTGTTTTCTCTTAAACAATTTAAAAACATATTATTTTAGGCAACTTAAATTTGTTTTTTTAAATATATTAAAAAAAAGTGTGTTTTAAAAACGTTATGCTTTTGTTAGCCACAAAATATGAGACACTCTTTATTTAAGCATGCTTCTAAAACACGTCAATCAGCATTTTTTTAAAAACAAAACAAATCTTTTAATACATTTTTTAATTATTTAATAGAATATATAATTCTTGAAAATGCAAAAAAAATGGTTGAACTTTGAAGGTAAATATAAAAAAATTTGCTTTTATATTGTTTTTTCAAATTTTATTTTTTAATTTAATTAATCATAAAAACTAGGCTACAAATTAAAAAAAAAATTGGTATCATTTACATGTTTTACTCATTTCCGTAATAAAATGAAAACAAATTCTAAAACCGAAAATGCAGTCGGAATATTTTTTATGGAACGAGTTTTTAAATATTTTGTAAAACCATTTTTCGATATTTAAAAAAAGCTCTTACCAAAAAACAAATATCTCTGGTTGTACTCTAAAGCTGATTTTGAAATTTTTTTTTTTAACAATAGATAATTGAATTACACATCGATTATAAATCGATATAAATTTAAATAAATTTAAATTTGCTTGAAAGAAAGGTTCCCGGTAAATGTAAGTTTAACATTTTTTTAATTGAAAATTAATATTAAAATGATTTTTATAATTTCAAAAGATTACAAATCTTTGACAATATTTTTCAGACTTATCAAATAATATGGTTCAACTTACTGTCGCCATTTGCCTTTCCCTTGATTAAAAACAACAGTAACAACAGTTTTTATAAATCTTTTGAAGTATATGGAAGACGAAAATCTGAATACTACAATTTACAATTTGCTTACATAAATACAATAAATAATGATAAAAGATTTCAAGAAAAAATTTTATGTGACTTACCTTATATTTGCCAAATCAATTACAGAGAAATTGGATACTACTTTAATTATTTTGTATAGAATCTGAAAAGTAAAAAAAACAATTATTTTAATTGAAAGCAGATGCTTCTATTAAAAATTTGTAAAATAATAGTCTAAAATTAATAATCACATACAGAACAATTCATTATTTTTTTTTTCGTGTACCAATGTTATTTTTGGTCTAATATACCTGGAATACCCTGTACTGTTCCTCTCGAAAAAACGTTTTCTGCATATTCCTTTTAAGAAATTTACAATTGAAATTAATTTTTTTTTGTAAAATTCGATATTTATACCTATAAGTTCCGTAAATTTTTACCGATTATAATGAAACTCAAAAGTTACGTCAAAAAAGCTATATAAAGTACATATAAAGGGTAAGTTTCAAGATGATATGTTGAAGGGTGTGTAAGGGAACACGGTAAATCGAATGCGGGTGGTGGGGGACCTCATCGATAAAATTTCTTTCAAAAATTTTTATTTGTACTTTTAAGTACAGGATATAAAAATAATGATATGCATAGATAAATTATTTTTCTACAAATTTCCATTTTTAAACTTTAAAAAGAATCTATTTTTCACAAAAAAAAAATTAATCAAAAACATTTTTTTTTAAATAATCTTTGTTTTAGTTAATTTTGAATATGTTTTATTTTATCTTTTAAAAGTTTCTTATTCCTTATCAAGTGAACGAATTATAGAGCTGAGTATCAAAAGAACTATTTCCCCATCGCAATTAGAGTGCTCACAACATGCGTACTGTAAAGGGAAATCCACTGAAACAGCATTAAACACACTTGTCACAGAAATTGAAAAATCATTAGAAGACAAAGAATTTACTTTTCCTAGATATTGAGGGCGCTTTGTATAACATCCAGGCTAAGGCGATTACGAATGCGTAGGCAGAACTGGGCATCTCTAAATTTCTAGTGAATCTCATCGAACTTGTGCTGCTAAGCAGATTCGTTAATTCAACGATGGGGATTCCGAGGTGCGCAGATCGCTCACAAGAGGTACCCCTCAAGGAGTGATCCTATCTCCTCTCTTGCGGAATCTAGAAGAGAGTATACATGAAGTTGTCGCCGATGCGGATGATGTTGCCTTGGTTGTAATGGGAAAATTTCCGAACACCTTCTGCGAAATCATGTAAAGACTGAATTAAGTTGATCGGTGGTCCAAAGCATGTGGGCTAGGTGTAAATGCCAGCAAAACGAAACTTATTATGTTCACAAGAAAACATAATCTACCAGATGTTAGACCCCCGTGCCTAAATGGAATCACATTATCATTTAGCTAAAAGCACGTTACCTAGAACTGGTTTTAGGCAGGAAACTGCTTTGGAACCTAAATGTGAAGATAGAGTGAGAAAATAGGCAATAGCCCTATACTCATGCAAAAGAGCAGTAGGAGCCAGATCGGGTCTAAAAGCCCCTAACCTATGGAGTTCTGGTATGGTGGCCGGCGCTTAACAAAAATAGTGCATTGAAATGCATGAATTCCATTCAAAGAGCGGCCAGCTTGAAAGTATGCTTATAATTAAGAATCGTGTTTGGAAATGGAAATTCAAATCTGTTCTGACAGTCAGGCTGCTTTAAAAGCACTACAGTCTGTTAGGCTCACATCCAAAACAGTAATGGAATGTTACGAGCTTTTACGAGGCGTTACTAAATTCTTCACCATAAATCTGCCTTGGGTACCAGGCCACCGAGATATCGTTAGCATTTGCAAGGCAAATGATTAGCTAGACGGGGCACAACGGTACCACTTCAGCCGGATAAGGCGTCGGTACCTATACCACTTGCAACTTTTAAATTGTTAAAAGATAGAAGTATCATTAATGATGCAAACAATAAATGGGAGCAAACTAGTACCCGTCTTATTAGTAGGAAAACTTGGCCGCAATAGAGCTTAAACTAAGCAGACTAAACGTAAGAGCCACGATATGGGCAATTTTACTTTTATGCCTCGTTGTAAAGGTATCCCATATTGGTTGGGCATTTATGGCCGATAAAGTGAATACCCCAAATGTATTTTTGTATTCTCTGGACTAGAGGACTAGCTTTTGAGGTCTGAATCCGCATAAACATGGCTTAATCATTAACTGAATGTAGTTATAGAGACCTTTTAGTCTGTCATGCCTACTTCTGCTGGCACGCATTGCCAATATACCCTTAGTTAAAGAGTATAACAACTGTCGTACGTGGCAAAAACTGACCACTTTCCAATTCAATCCTGATTTTACACTGACAGTTTTAGAGCTGGCTGGAACCTTTGGAAGGGCATTTATTGCTATTACATTTGTGACTCCTCTATTAAGACTGCAGAATCCAATTACGATGTCCCTTGGTCATTACCCACGACCACAATGCAGTCGTAATGAACTTTAAAATGTATCACTTATATGCCCAAAAACGCATATGGCAACAATTTAATGAGCTACAAATGGAGCAACAAGCTTTATGAGCTGGCTCCAGCTTGAGTCAGCCGTGAACAGTGAATCCAGATGGAATGCAGTTGGAATGCATTTATTTATTTTAATTCCGCCACAACACTTCCGTTGTGCAATCATTGCACGCAGTGCAAAATGGGGCATATATTTTTTGGGGAGTTATTTGCATATGAGTCGGAGTCGGAGGTCGGAGCGTTGATCACTTTTCGCACACAAAAGCACAAAAACAATAAATGCAAATGATGACAATGTTAATGGGAATGAGTATGAGGTGGAGCTGAACTGCCGCCCATGTCGTTTTCACAGTGTTCCCGGTCAGCAGTTGGCAGATGATGACCAGACAACAGACCCTGGCCACAGACACGAACGTAGGTAGACACCAATGACGCCGCCCTCTACATGGTTTGGTCGTTGTTGCCAGACGATATTATTACCCTACAACCACGCCCAGAGCAACTTGCTCCGGGCAACAAACCACGGCAGACATGCCAAGCATTAAAAATTCACAATTTGCAGATTATTTTTAACGATTTTAAATACACATAAAAGTGGTCAAATTGGTAGAGTCCACAAAGGGTTAGAGGAGCCAGGAGCAGGGATCTGACTGCAAAATGTATCACAAACGCAGAGTTCTTCCAAACGGAAACAACATAACGGATGCAAAAGTCCGCCATTGAACACGCACACAAACAAATGCGTAAAGCCACACAGATGCACAGTCAGTCACACAGATACAAAGGATACAAAGGAGTTGGGCTTAATGTGGCAGACACATACTACTGCAGTATGCTACAAAAGATATTAAAATAATAACAAAAGAGAGAGACAAATGTGAGAAATCAGCAACAAAGGCAAACGTGAAATTAATTATAAGATTATTTTTTGGAAAAATATTAAAATTTATAAACCTTGACGAACCAAGGCAGTGGATTTTTTATAGGGGGGCTACGCCACCCGCTTGCAATTTACATTAAGAAATGTGATTGAAAGTTCTAGCAACAGTAAAGCCTCTGGAAATAAGTTCTAGTTCCCAGTAACACGATAAACGCACTTTTGAAGGATATATTAAGTTCAAGAGAAAACGAAAAACCTGCATGATAAGGTCACACCGTCGGAAATGCAGTAAAAAAACTTTGCTATGATTATCGGCGATATTTATTGTCCGATTATGACGTTGCTTGGTATTAAACGAAAGATTTTAAAGTAATAAAAATAAAAACTCAAGCTTGATCGTTTTTGAATTTCAAATCTCCAGGTCTAGGAGCTTTACGAAAGGACGGACGGACAGGTAGATCTATTTCTTTTGTTCTTCTGACTATATTCATTTTTGTATTGAACCTGAATTTGAGTTTTTTTTTTCACCTAAAAGGGTTCCTCACAGAGAGGTGGGGTACTGCTTAAGTTAAAGCTAAAGACTTTCCGCTTTCCGCATAAATAGCAGTAGGTCTTTTGTTGGTATTGACCTGAGATGGAAGGGAATAATCCGTTCCTTTCCCATGTAACAGGCTCTGTCCCATACCAGCGCTGGGCAGTCAAAGAGAATATGTCTGGTGGTTTCATCGTCTTCTTGACAGAGTCTGCACTCTGAAGAGTCCGATAGGCCAATTTCGTGTAGATGGTATCTAACAATGTGGTGGCCAGATGGGTAAGCTACCAGGAGCATTAGGTACGCTCTGCCAAGACCTTTTGTCTCGATCGCATCCAGAGGTTTGACAAGAATTTTGCTTGAGGAAGCCCCGGAAGGGAAAACCAGTATCTCCTATGTTCTCCTGCAGCCCATTTGTTTATCATGGTTTTGATTGTGGACCAACCAATACCACAAAACGTCGCAGGAGATGTAGTCAGGGTGGAGGCACTCTGACGTGTAGAGCGATCGTGTTACCATCCACTCCCGAGTGTCCAGGCACCCAACATAGCACGACTTTGTTCCGGAAGGGCAGGGTTTGCAGCATGTTATGGAATTCTTTAACCATCCTGGAGTAGATACTCCAGGATGACAATGCCCTAATACCAGCTTGGCTATCTGAATAAATGCATATGATTGCTTCCCTAGTTTCCTTGAGAAGGATACTAAGGGCACAGATCCGCTTGAAAGACGCTGAGCGAGATGCTCATTAAGGTAAAGATTCTGGTGTTGGGTCCAACGATTCCAACAGCTACACCCTGCTCAGTACTGGACACATCCGAGAACCATTATTGCTACCGGGGGTTCCCACAGGGGCTGCCATCAGCACGAGACTTCCGACTTGGGAGAAGAGATCTAAATTTCTTGTTAGGAAAAAGTTTCGTGATCATAAGATCTGATCTAGAGCAGATCGATACGTCAGGAAGGGAATATATAAGTGCGGCATGACCAGTGTCACTGTGTGATCTGGATACGTAGTCAGTTGTATCCACTGAGGGTGGACACAGCAAATTACTTCGGAAATGACCCTTAGTTTCCCTAAAACTAAGCCATGTTGACCTGTGTAACTAAAGTAATTAAGATTTGATTATAATATATCCACAAATTTTGGATGGCTCTATTATAGAACACTTCACTTTACTCTTTTGAGCTGCCAAAGTAGCGAATTGGCAAGGCAATTAGTACATGCACCAGGTCTAGATTCGGTTTTAGAGGTAAGAAATAAGAGCAAAGAGTGAAAGGAATCAAAGATGGGTTAGGAGCTTAATGGTATTAAAAAAATGCGCATTCTAGTTATCTTATTCTTGTCGTCTCCGAAGGTTAGAGTGGCAGACACGCAGGTTGAAGGACAGGCACAGCTTAATCACTACCCTAAGTATAAACATCTTCTAGTAGCAGACCTGACGAGTGGGGGGATCAGGATCTTTTTTCCCGGCCCTAGAGCTCTCGGAGAGGCCAGGACTCGAGGGTCATTCAATCATTATCAACAATTATACGTATTTTTAAAAAAAATGTATAGGGGCCCGGATCCGAGATTTCCCCCGCGGCCCGGATATTCTCTCTACGGATCTAGGTAGTAGCGATAATGAATCTTATCGGCAAATTTGTTATATAGAATTTGTCTATCTACCAAATTTTCCGTAGATCTTCCCACTAACTAAATAGAGAGGTATTTTTTTTTATTATAAATAAAAATAAGTTTCGAGTCCGTATATTAACAACAACACAGATACTTCTATTAATTATGTATGTCTCAATAATGTAGCACTCAAATCAAACATATTTTTTTAATATCAATTACCAACCATTCCAAATATTTTTTTTATAATAAGAGAAATAAATTTTCAACGCTCCATTATCGTAAATGCCTCGATACTTGAATGGAGCGATATCCTTCCTCCCAAACATTTACAAATATATACCTAGCATGAGGGCTTCCTTCCATTTGCGCCATTATGTTGATGTTTCCACTTCCGATTTGTTGTTATGGAGGCTGTTCTTGTTGTTGTTGAATTGATATTTTTATGCTAATTAATTTACCGTTAAGTGTATATACGTATGTATGTACATATGAGCAGACATATGAATTTCAAGTGCAGCATACAGACTGCAACCACAGCAAGGACATCAAAGTTCCATCCATAGCGCAGTTCTTATTGCTGTCAGTTAGCACAATGTGAAGTATCCTCTGCCTGCTCCAATGTCCGATGAGTCCATGTCTGGCTTCGGTTTGGGTCAGCGTATATTGAACTATCGTTGCACAGATGCAATAAAAACAAATTCATTTGGGAGAGTAGCCGCGAAAGGAATACCCTTATCTGTTTAAAGGTAAAGTTTAAGGAGTTGAAGACACAAGCTCGAAATGAGTTTTATTTAATAGGCTTACTTGAAGTCTTTTCAACTGTAACACTTTGCTCTATTCAATTGTTCCGATTTTCATGCTATTCCAATCTTTCCCCGTAGAGATATCGATAATGTACATGCGAACACATTGATCCCGATCGCTAAGGAAACTTGCGATCTTTTGGAATTTGGTACCCGACTCTTCAGCTCTCGATAATCTAAGAAAATATTCCTTTGATTTGCCACACCTCCTCTCTTCCTGTTACAGCCTTACACAAATATATAATGCCCTTACTCCTAAGGATACAGTGTATAATGAACAGAAACAACAACAACATGATCCTCATGCTATCATCTGACCAAACGAATGTGTCCACGATTCACTGTCAACCTTCCAGTTAACAATCGATGGCCATCAGTTGCCGCACTTTTGTGGCTTTTAGTGCGCTGGTCATGATTGATGGCTGCGGCTGATAGCTGCCACTTGGCGGCAGCAGCGGCGGCGGCTTGCAACAGATTGCCGTGGAGTATTGTTATTAAACTTTAAAATAAAAGTCATGTTAAGTTGCGCTGACCAATTAGTGGCTGAAGTTGCTCATCCCACTGCTGCACTTATCAACATGTCCACTCGCAAATAGTCAAGCAAAATTACTTTAATGGGTAACTTTATATCCTTTAAATAATTGGAATGTATAGATACTTTTCCTTTGGCAAACACAAGCGAAACCCACAAAAAGTATCAGTTTAAGCTCAACAAACTGTGAAGCAAACCCGAATCACGTGTATATCTAAATGTAATATGTGGTATCAATGCCTTGAAAAAGATATGCCACACGTGTGCGGCAGCATTACCCATATGTTGTATCAAATCCGTCTCCGGTCTTCGTGCCAGACAACATCATCTTCCACGTTGTTGTCACCTGGCAACCGAGTAACTAATGAGACATCAAAGCAGCAACTCGGGGTCTGATTTGAGTCTACTTTTTGGTTTTTGGGGCAGGGCGGTAAGGTTAGGGTGTACGGTATGTGTGTTGGGGTGCTGTTTGTAACTGAAAGATATCAGAAACTTTGGTCTTGTGGATTAAATGAACCACAAAATGTAAATTGGGTGAAAATCAATGAGCAAAACTTCAAGTACTGGCACTCTTAAAGTAAAACGTTAATGCAACAAAATGTAGCATAAAGTTTAAGCATATTAAGTTTAATCTCCAATTAAATAGATGAACAACTTTGAAGCTAGGTAAATGGAAAAAGTGGAATGCTGATTAAAAATGTGCAGCGATTATTGGAGCATTTGAGGCAACCCCAAATTGAATGCAGAATATGATGCAGGAAAAGGTTACGCGATAATTGAAGATGTGAAAGTTTTTTAAACCTTCGAACTGGAAAAAAGTGTTCTGTTCCGTCCTAAAAGTCCTACAAGGACTTGAGAGCCGCTACAAATCATCTCCGCTGTGAGCGATTGCAAGACATTTGTTTAATTTGGTGCCAGTTCATTCCTAGACCTTCCAGTTCCAGGTCAACTAGTCTGCGCCATGTGTGAGCTGCTTTCAGGCTGTTATATCGTTCCTTTGCATTTTTCATTACCCTCAATACTTGTTCTGTATAGTACGCTATTTAGAAGCTCTACTTTTTTATTATAGCCCATAAGCAAACCCTTTAATAGCAGCTGTTGTTAAGGTAAATAGGCTGATACTTTTGCATCTTTTGTCGGATACTTCTACCTTCTTCCCCGAAAGAGTGACATTTGCTTAATATGAAGGAAGTGGCCTGGGGGTAGTAGGACCCAGGACCAAATATTCCTAATCACTAGCTTGGACATCTCTTGCGGCAGTTCACCTTATGAAACCACATGCAAAAAGTGGTACACAGACGGATCACTCACTGATCAATGAAGTGACCTAGGGGTAGTAGGACCCAGGACCAAATATAATGAGCCTCTAGGCAAATACACCAGCATTTCCCAAGCTAAAGTCTGTGCCATTGGAAGGTCTGAAGAATTCAATCTGCAAAAGAAATACAATGAGAAGAACTACTATAAGAAGGATATATCCATCCTGCCTGACAGTCAAGCAGCAATAAATGCATGAAGCAAAGCCGGCTGGTCAAAGTAGTGAGTACTTCACTGAACAGGAATAAGCTCAAGATTAGATGAGTTCCAGGGCATAACAATATTGCTGGAAATTAGCTGGCAGATAAACTTGCCAGAACCGGTACAGTAACACCGCTAATAGGACCTGAACAACACTGTGGAAATTGTAACCTCGTGGTACAAGACCTACTGGGAATGGAGGAGGAAATCGAACTCCGCTGGGCACAGATACCAGAAGAGTAGTAGTAATCAAAAACCGTCCTCTCTAACTACGCCTAAAAGGATATCAAAGTCATGATAACTCACAGGAAGCATACCGTAAGCAACTTGACGGGCCTCTTGACGGGACATTGTTGGCTCCGCAGCCACTTAATAAATAGCTTCTGCAGCATGGAAGAAGAAACTTCAGTACATTAACTATGTGATTGTATGGCACTCGCCAGTAAAAGGAACAAGCTCCTGGGCATGTAGGTTCTCTCACTGAAGATCGTTGTTACCCTAAGTCCAAGCAAGATACTGGAATACATGCAGGCCATATGACTTTTGGATAGCTCTGAGCCATGAAAGGGGTACAATGGATCCAATTGGGTCACAGTACATTGTACACCCAGTACTTAATAGTAATATGTTTAGAGATTCTTTGCTGTCTATACCCTATTTAGATAATCTGGCATTGCAGAGTTAGAAGACCGCTTATCACTCGGAAAGGATCCTCGGAAGCTGAAATTAAATCTCTGGGGTCAAGCTGGAACGTATTGCGAATTGGCTATAGCCAAGAGATCGGTGGAAGACCGAACGCCCTATGTTCCAACAGGAGATAATAAAAGTCATAGGGAGGTGTTTAGTAGGTGTAGTTCCAAAACCGACACCCTAACCCGGTTATTCGACTTTGCTTCGAATTTTAACTGCGGAGCCAAAAAAAATAAGAATCAAGATCTTTGAAATATTCCAAACACTGTTATTGTCGTCTAGGTAGGCCCACTTATATCCCAGCTCACTCCATTTGCTTACTTCGATGGTCCGGAAACGTAAAACTTTTTTCTGCAATCTTTTAAGGAGTTGAGTAATTTTTCACTTTCTTAGCTCATGCCAAAAAAAATATTTCAACATAAGAGCCATAAGAACCCTTTTAAAATTGGTAATGAGCAAACTTGATTCCCTCAATCCCCAGCTTACGAAGCCGATGCCTTATCCATTAGGCATTCCCAAATGCCATAACTACCTCCAAGCCCTGTCCGCCCGGAACAAAGTCGTGATATGTTGGATGCCTGGACACTCGGGAGTGGATGGTAACACGATCGCTGACGATCTAGCACGACAGGGTGCCTCCACCCTGACCACATCTCCTGCGCCGTTTTGTGGTATTGGTTGGTTCACAATCAAAACCATGATAAACAAATGGGCTGCAGGAGAACATAGGAGATACTGGTTCTCTCTTCCGGGAGAACTTCAACCTCTGGATCAAGACAAAAGGTCTTGGCAGAGCGGACCTAGAGCTCCTGGTAGCTTTACGCACACTGTTAGATACCATCTACAGGAAATTGGCCTATCGGACTCTTCAGAATGCAGGCTCTGTCCAGAAGACGATGAAGCCACCAGACATAGCTATTCTCTGTTACTGCCCAGCGCTGGTATGGGACAGAGCCTGTTACATGGGACCGGAACGGATTAGTCCCTTCCATCTTAGGTCAATACCAACATAAGACCTACTGTTTATTCATGCGGAAAGCGGAAAGTCTTTTGCTTTAACTTAAGGGTATGGTACAAGAGGACCTTTTGGTCGCAGTGCTCCACCTCTCTGCGAGGAACCCTTCTAGGAAAAAAAAACAAAACTTGATACCCTAATACTATGTGAAGTTGGTTACGAGCTAACAACATTCTGTTAATATATTGTTAGGGTTGAGCAACTTCTATAAATTTATTTTATTCCACAGAAGTATTTATGTTACGTATTTTAGGATAAGCCGAAGACTTTGAGAAGTTCAGTAATTGCTTACGATGCTTAATAAATAGTGACGTCAGGATTGAGCAATCGTTTTGGCGAATTCTTTGATTTTTAAGCCGCGAAGAACTCTGTTGATGAAATTTACCTAACTAGTAGTACCTACCCCATCTATCCAAGGATGATAGATTGCAAATTTAATAATACAATACAAAATTTTTAAGATATTTATTCGCAGTTTCTTCAAAAATTTCCCATTTCCCAAGTACTTGTAATCTTCTCATTGTTTGAAAGTCATTACCAAAGCTTTCGCTAAAAATAATTCGCAAATTTATAATACCCCTGACCATTTTGCTTAGAAATGTTAAAAATGGGTTACTTTTAAAAACAGTGACTTTGGCATCGGGCAGCAGTCACCGAAAGGAGTTCCTCAGCATACCAAAATACCGCAACATTCTCTGAACCCAGCAACATTAAATCTACGCTTAAAGGTTATAGAGGTTCCTTTTCAGCTGTTGGCCAATAAAACTTTGAAATCCTTACATTGTTCAGACATTTGTCTGCAACTGATCGCTAAAACTTTTGTTTATGCCAAAGGACCTTTGTCTATAAATACCCATAACAAATTTCTTACCTAAACAACAATTACAAGATGTTTTTTATTTCATTTTTTTTGCGTACTCTTAATTTTTATATTTTGTTTCTTTTAAGTTGGCGCAAAAGTTTTCGCGTTGCAAGCAAGAAAGTTTTCAATGTTGCCGCATATTAAACCAAAAATGTATATAAAAAATACCAAAAATTTATTTAAGAAAGGGACGCTCTGCATTTCGCCCAATATTTTTGTTTGCTTTCTTAATTTTTGGGTAAAAGTTTTATATATTTTTGCTACATACGCACAATGTTGGACTTTTGGTATTTATTTTAATACTCGGAACTGCCCACACAAACAAAATGCAGGGCTGCAAAATATAAAAGATGGGCAAAGATGGGAGCAGTAGAGAAGTATGCAGAAAAACTTTACGAGCTTGAAAGTAACCAGAACCAGAAGGAATCTAATAAAGCAAGAGAGCATTTTAGAGGCTACACTTAGATACTATTTGGTAGTATGTGTGTGGGTGTATGTGTGTGTGTGTAGTTTATGTATTTGATGGTATACAAAAAACAGCTAAGCTAACTTTTACTATGGCTAATAATGCCGCATAAACTTGTGCACCAAAAGTGCTCGAAACAGGTTGGCAAGTCCGTTGCCATAGTTTGCATGACTGTCCACCACCACAGCCATATATATAGAGACTAAGGATGAAGGCTGGAAGCTGCAGGAGGCAGAGTTGGCTTAGATGGTTGTAATACAACTTTGTGGTTGCCTTTTATGGCCAGGTTACTACCATTTTCTCTTCTTCATCGTTTTTTTGGCAACAGCCACAGAATTATGAAAGTCAGGCCAAGAGTGAGTGAGTGTGTGTCAGTGTGTGTGTGTGAATGAGTGTGCGTGACTTTGCATTTAGTTTTATGCCGTGGAGCTCCTTTGGGTCACATTAACATGTATTTGTACTAAAAGTGGTATTAGATTTTAGTTTCAAGTCAAGTCGAGTGTGGAAAATGTGGAAAACTCTGGCAGACTTCGACACGCCCATGCGTGTCTGTCTATCCTAGCATGTATGCTATGTATTTGTTATTTTTTTTTTTTGCATTTGTATTTGTGAGTTTTTTACCCTATAACCCTAGGATCGAGGGTATCATAGATTTGTGCAGAAGTAGGCATGAATTGTCTAAGCCCCGGAGTTCATAAGAACTGGGATCACTTAATTGTGCATAATTTTTCTCAAAACCCTCGGCTTGGACACAAAACTAGGGAGCTCCGCCACCTACGTGCTTCGCTCACAAGTCACCGTGCGGCCTCTATAATCCATCCGTCTGTACGATTCGGGGAACTTTTCTTCAGGTCTACAGTGTTCATCCCATTGGCATTGACACTGTCATTTATGTACGTAGATTTGTTATTCTTCGAGGCAGATGGCTAAATCGATTTATTTGTCGTCCTTTTTATTATGGTATAAAGGTTATAGGCATGCTACTTGATTTACTTTTAAGTGTTACAAAGCAAAAAATCGTTGTTTTTTTGCCATCCTGTATATTTTGAGCATAACGATTAAGCAATTCTTTCCCGCTTTCGTATCATGCTCTGCCACATTTTTCAATTTAAGACATTTCATCAAAAGTCTAACAATGATGTTATAATTATCTACTTCTACATGTGTCACAGGCACTCCACAAAATAGTTAAAGTTTCCGCAGAACCAGTAGTGTCCTTGGCCGTGATTCATCTCATTCGCACTGCTTTGTGAATATACTTGCTCTCCTATGGGCAACTCTGTCCTAATAATGGAACGCAAAATGAGCCTTGAAGGAACTGCAGCAGCTCTACCAGCGGCTTATGCTCTCATTTCTACAAAAAAAAATTGCTCCACAATATTATCTTAAAATTTTTAAAACAAAGACATTGTAGCAGGACATTGCGTCCGGATGCTATAATTCCGGAGCTTTTTAGACCAAGAAGATACTTAAAAAAAACACAGCCGAGCTCCTGCGCTTTCAAAGTAGTAGGTTCTTGATGATGCTAGAAGATCGTGGCCTTGCACTATATCTATAGGTCAAACAGGAATAAAATGTTCCTATCAACTTCTATCGTAGCCGTGAAAATAAGGAGATAATAGAATGTATCCAAAATCTGCTATACGGCTGTTCCGAGAAAAAGCAGCCTAATACCAGGGAACATATTGGCTGTGATCTGGATAAATTTTTGGGAAAGATCCGACATTTTGTCTTAAAGCGCAACCTCCGAACAATTCCATAAATAAAAAGAATTTGTTTACAACCCTGAAATTTTGACAATCAGCTATCTGTTTCCTAAAATTATAAACTTACTTCATCATTAAAACATACAAAATTTTATTTCTGGCCTACATAAGGTAACGAATATTTTATTGTAAATAGTTTTTGAGTTTTTCTTGTAAATAGAAAATGAAACCAGAAGTTCGGCCCAAACTAAATCAAAGCCAAATAACAATCGTTTATTTATATTATAATATTTTACTATTATACATTTTTAAGCTATAGAGATTTTCTAAAAATAATAAGAATTTTACTAACAATTAGGTATACGCAATGTGACACGAAATATTTAACACGAATTCATTTTTTCGAACACTCCTATTATGATAAACTTGGTATTTTATATTGTGTAATAGTTCTGCCAGAGCTAGAAATAAGCACCCTTTATTATTAGTTTAGTTTTTCTAATACTCTAATAAATAAATCATACAAAAATACAATACATTCACGAATTTTAAAGTATTATTAAATAATTAATTTTCAAATTTGATAACAAATTCTACAAAAAATTATTAAATAATCAATTTTAAAATAAAAAAACTTTAACACGAATTCATATTTTCGAACATAATTTCCCACCTAACGAAGTTTGATTTAAAAAACCAAATTCAATTATTACCAAGAGTATCCAAGTATTTACAAAGCCTTACATTCACCATTTTTTTTTTTTTTTTTTTTTTTTTATTGGATAGTAGGAGGGGGGAAATCTTCAGAAAGACACCCGGGGAGGGTAGTGTCGGATTCGCATTCTGCGCCTACCGACTAAAAACCCCCTCCTATTTGGTTGCCAACCTTTACGGTTCTAAACCTTAGAGTGATAGGGTACCATCAGAGGGTGTATGAGGGGGTGCGTGACGCGGTATATTATGTATGATCGGTTGAACCGAACCCGAATATGAGAGGGGGTGCGCGAAGCGGTATATTGTATATGATCGATTGAACCGATCATCCTTGCGATTATTTTACATTCACCAAAAACTTCTAAGCTTAATAAATGTATCTCAGCTTAAACAAGTTGTGAATTTTAGTCATAAATTGTTTTCCCAGAATTTATTGACTGTAAATTATTTTAAGCTTAGTTTGGCAACACTTTTTTGGCCTTAAAAATTTTGCACTTTAATTTGTGTGTAGCAACCATTTTGTTAAGTAAACTCATATCATTTAACTTTATATTTCGAACTCATATTACCCTAGGCGCCAGGTCTCTCAAGTTTCCATTTTAATAACAAACATTTACTCTAGCTCTACTTCTAAAAAAAATACTCTCGATTTCTGCAGATAATAATCTTCTATTCTTGGAAGCAGTTTTAGATAGAATTAAATTTGAGAACTGCTGAAAGCCTTGAAGTTATGAAAAACTGTTTGAAGCTAAGCTTCAGCTTTAATCTTAACATGCCGAAAAAAATTCAACTTATTATGCTTATGTTAATATATATCTTGATAATCTGCAATTGGAGTCAACCCCGTCAACGAATAACGTACACTCACTCTAAAAATGGCGGACGTAAAGTCGGGCGCGGACGACTTTAGGATACCCTGTACCACTAGCTTGTAATAAAGTCCGATTTCTTCACAAAAAACCAAAACCAGAAGAATTTTTAAGCAAACATTTTTTTTGACCGATCGTTCCTATGGAAGCTATATGATATAGTCAACCGAATTCAATAAAATTTGACACAGTGCTTAAATACCTTAAAAAAGATATGAATGCCAAATTTATTTCAAATATCTTTACAAACAAACAAAACACATCGAATTTTGTATAAAACGTGTTTTTGGACCGATTGGTCCTATGGGAGCTATATGATCTAGTCAAACGATTTGGATTAAATTTAGTACAGTGCTTAGAACTATAAAATACTCACGAATGTCAAATTTGGTCCCAATATCTTAACAAACAAACAAAACACAACAAATTTTGTTAAAAAATCGATTTTTTGGAAGATCGGACCTATGGGAGCTATATGATATAGTCAACCGATTTTGTTCAAATTTGGCACATTGCTTAAGTGGTCTAAAAATTTCCAAACGCCAAATCTGGTTACGATATCTTTATTAAAAAACGAAATATAGCGAATTTTTCTTTAAAAAGTTATTTTGGCCGATCGGTCCTATGGGAGCTATATGATATAGTCAACCGATTTGATCAAATTTGGTACAGTGATTGAGAACTATAAAAAACTTTCGAATACCAAAAATACGATATCTTCATAAACAAACGAATTATCTCATCTCAAAACGCTTTTTTGTCGAGGTCGTCTCAAACACCCCATGGGAGCTATATAATTTATCCCCGATATCAAAAAAATAAAATAAACTTGCCTCCTATGGAATAATATGGGATCTAATGTGAAAGTTTGGTAGCTCTAGCTCTTACCATCTCTGAGATCTAGGCGTTCACACGGACGGACGGACGGACAGACGGACAGACGGACAGACGGACGGACGGACAGACGGACGGACGGACAGACGGACGGACGGACAGACGGACATGGGTATATTGACTTCTCTATTCACCCTGATCATATTTTAGGTAACTTTGGGGTGTCTCCGACGTCTCCTTCTATATGTTACATACATTTTCGGCTTGCACAAACTTAATATACCCTTGGTACCATACGGTACAGGGTATAAAAAGTCACCACATATTCTATTCATATTCTCTTTAAAGAACTAAGCTTCTGAATAATAATCATGTTTATGGCAATCTTAGAAGGCGTGCCAAAGATGTCTTTAGATTTGGCCATAAGTTCAAGATAGACACGCCTGTTTAAATGTAAATAGTACGAGTCTAATGAGCAATAAAAATGTGACTGTTACCAAAACAAAGACAAACAAACAATTTCCTTTCAATAAGCCCACATACCTATTGTGGTGTAATTTGTGCCAATAGTTATCTCTAAGAAATTTATTATAAAGCGTTGCCATATAATAGCAAACAGTGATTACTTATCACAAACATAAGTGGAGCACCTCTTCTGTCTTTGCCCGGGAAGGACTGTATAGAACAAGGTTCCGCTTCCTCAAGTCACACTTCTTAAATGAGTTATTCCAGCTCAAAGGACGGAGTCCGAAATGACTCTCAAGGATTATTCAAGCCACTGAATGGCTGTGAATTGGAATATCTGGAGAACACTCTCTAGTGGAAAGGGAAGTCAGTGCGATATGACAACAGGCCTATTTTCTGGCCTAAGTGAGTTGTGACGTCACGTCCTAACTGCCGCCTTAACCTACCTAACCTACAAATATTAAAGTGCATTGAAACTAAAATAAAACAATGCGTTAATTTCAACTTCCATTTTAAAGCTTTCTTAAGGACAGGTATTATGTATACAGGCAAGTACATGCAGAGTATCCAAAAGTCGAGCAAACCACTGACTGTTAAAAAAAATGGCGGACGTAAAGTCGGGCGCGGACGACTTTAGGATACCCTGTACCACTAGCTTGTAATAAAGTCCGATTTCTTCACAAAAAACCAAAAACAGAAGAATTTTTAAGCAAAAATTTTTTTTGACCGATTGTTCCTATGGGAGCTATATGATATAGTCAACCGATTTCAATAAAATTTGACACGGTGCTTAAATACCTTAAAAAAGATATGAACGCCAAAGTTATTTCAAATATCTTTACAAACAAACAAAACACATCGAATTTTGTATAAGAAACGTGTTTTTGGACCGATTGGTCCTATGGGAGCTATATGATCTAGTCAAACGATTTGGATTAAATTTGGTACAGTGCTTAGGAACTATAAAATACTCACGAATGTCAAATTTGGTCCCAATATCTTAACAAACAAACGAAACACAACAAATTTTGTTAAAAAATCGATGTTTTGGAAGATCGGACCTATGGGAGCTATATGATATAGTCCACCGATTTTGTTCAAATTTGGCACATTGCTTAAGTGGTCTAAAAAATTTCCAAACGCCAAATCTGGTTAGGATATCTTTATTAAAAAACGAAATATAGCCAATTTTTCTTTAAAAAAGTTATTTTGGCCGATCGGTCCTATGGGAGCTATATGATATAGTCAACCGATTTTGATCAAATTTGGTACAGTGATTGGGAACTATAAAAAACTTTCGATTGCCAAATTTCGTTACGATATCTTCATAAACAAACGAATTATTCATCTAAAACGTTTTTTTTTTCGAGGTCGTCTCAAACACCCCCATGGGAGCTATATAATTTATCCCCGATATCAAAAAAATAAAATAAACTTGCCTCCTATGGAATAATATGGGATCTAATGTGAAAGTTTGGTAACTCTAGCTCTTACCATCTCTGAGATCTAGGCGTTCACACGGACGGACGGACGGACAGACGGACAGACGGACAGACGGACGGACGGACAGACGGACGGACGGACAGACGGACAGACGGACAGACGGACATGGGTATATCGACTTCTCTATTCACCCTGATCATATTTTAGGTAACTTTGGGGTGTCTCCGACGTCTCCTTCTATATGTTACATACATTTTCGGCTTGCACAAACTTAATATACCCTTGGACCATACGGTACAGGGTATAAAAATGTTTGTGACACATAGGCAACACTGCACCAAGCTACACTTAAGTTTTATTTGCCAGTATAAACCAAAAGTTCTTTTGTCTTTAATAGATACGCACAAACGGGCACGCAAGACAGTGTGACCTCGACTAGCATGACAAGAAAATTCTATGTGAGGTCAAACAGAAAACTATCCAGTGCATACTCCTTTATCGTGGTGCTAAAGCCGAAATAAGCATTCCCATAGATAAGTATATATATATATATGGACTGGACAAAATCATTCGTTTCTCAAAAGGAAATGGTTGGCAGCTCAAGCCTCAAGCAATCTATATATATAAAAGAAACCTATGTTTTACGTGTTACGAAAGTTCCCATGAACGCGTCGATGAATTTCAAATCTGATTTTTGCGTGTTTTAGAGGTTGTCAATATGGAGGTTTTAAGCCTATTCCGATGTATTTGTGTGTACTGGTTCGCATTTGTGTGAATATCGGTTTTTGTGTGTATATTGTCATATATACAAAAACTGGTATTGTTTAATATGTTGACCCAACTTCGTTTCAATCATTGAGAAGAGTGAATGGCGTATTTCAGCAACGTATCGAGAGGCATGTCAAAAATTGAATTTATTCGAAAATGATTTGCATTGGGATCAAAATTTAGCAGATGCTGCTATAACTGCCCATCCATATCAAATATGTGTTCTATTTGCGATTATTTTGGCAGTATGTTTTCCACCAAATCCACCTGAATTGTGGATAAAATATCAAGATTAATTATAAGAAGAATATTTTATTTCGAGCTACGTCAAGTAAAACGTAATTCAGTGATGGAATTAACGCCAGGAAGTTTACAATGAAGCTTGAATTCATATTGAAGATCTATGCTTAGCGATGGCTAATGAAAGCATTAGGACAATTGAGAATGCCGTCTCTTAATCGATCAATGCATGATGTATTTCAATTGGAAGAAATACACCGAATCAAATTAATTATCAATCTAATCGTACTGCCCAGGAACGTGAAGATCGCAACGAACGTGAAAGAATTCGGTTAAGACAGACCCGAATTGTGCAAGTTTGATTCTAGCAGCAAACTAATCTAAAAATCTTATATTTTTCCAGATAAGCTAACTAAAGAATCTTAAGATGTTTATTCACTTTAAGAGTATTCAAAAAGATTGGGCAGGACAAAGTCTGCCGGGCTCACTAGAAATTAATAAAATCATACCATTAACAACAATTCAGCCGAGGTTTTACTGTAGCTACATTTTATGACTGCTTTGGCCGTGAGGTAGGTTCCAGCATTACATGAGAGTTTAAAAAACTAAAAACAAACACTTAACAGAGTTCTAACATGGTCATATCTAACATTAACAGCAAACAAACTCTTAAACTGTTACAGATCTTAATAATGTCATGAAAAAGTTAATACTAATCAGGAATTATATTTTGATGTTTGCCAAACAATCCAGCAGATAAAAAAATTAAAATATACCAAACACCTAACAGAGTCCTAACATGGCTATATCTAACATTAACAGCAAACCAACTCTTTTTAACAGCTTATAAAAATCTTAATAATGTCGTAAAAAAGTTAATACTAATCAAAGAATTTCATTTTGATGCTTGCCAAACAATTTTAATTGCAAAACTAAAACTTTTGTCTAGACGCCAGCCATGGTTGACCAATGGGGCCGTCAATCATAAACAGCGCCGACGCGTATTTACTACGCACTGGATGGACACTGCACTCGGACCCCACGGAGTAAGTAAAATAAGCTGGAAAAGCAGATGAACCCGAACACCTACCCAGTGCCCCCTCCTTGCCTGCGGACAGTTTGAAAAGTAATTTAAAGCAGTGAAATGGAAAACAAAAATGATACAGTGGAAAAAAAAGTGCAGAGAAGACAGACCGAAATCAATACGTTGACATTCAGCCAACGGCTAGACATTGGCCCTGAAGTGGACAGTTGAATCAATGCCAAAGGACAACGTCCGGACTTGCCGGACTTGCAAAGCAGCAGGCAGCGTCATCCAGCAGCAGCCGCTGGTAAGAAAATATTGGACTGGCAACATTTCGCATCCTTTTTTATAAGGATTCTTTTATTTTGATTCGTATTGACACGTCAGCGTCATTAAAAACAGAAAACGACACAAAGGATTGCATGAAATTAAATAAAAATGTGATTATCGATAGTAAATATCGCATTGCAGTCAAACGCAGTGTAGACATTGAATGGAGTTTTTATTATCCTTAATCTGACTTGGGTTTTTGCTTGTCTATCATTATATTTCAATAATTGCATATTGTATATGCAAGTACTTTGGGAAAGTGTAGTAAAATTTTTTATTATATAATATACGACGAAAATGCGGAAAGCGCAAAAAATATGCGTTAGGCCGACTAGAGTTGGGTTTGAGACGGAAATTCTTGCAAAAATCTGCGAGATGTTTGGAAAGGGTAAATATTTTAGTATGTTAGGAATCCTTTATGAATTACTAATTCGGAAATTACTTTTCAACTCGAAAGTTTATTTTCATAGGAAACTATTACACAGTTCAACATGGTTTAGTTGTTGGAAAGTTAAGGATCCTTCCGAAGTAATTTGCAAAAATATGCGTTATGTTTGGAAGGGGTAAATATGTTAGGAGTCCTTTATGAATTACGAACTCCGAAATTAATTTTCGACTTTTTTTCACAGGTCAACATAGTTTAGTTGTTGGAAAGTTCTTCCGGGTCCTTCCGAAGTAATTTTCTGCGTTGGCCCATCGCGTCAGGATTTTGAGGTTATTTACCCGAAAAACGGCGTTTTTCAGGGTGCAAAAACTTCCGGAGTAATTTGCTGCGTTGGCTCATCACGTCAGGATTTATAGATAATTGAGGTTATATACTCGAAAAACTGTGTTTTTTCAAGGTGGAAAAAATAACTTGTGGTCTGTGGTCGCTAAGAAGGTAAATGAAATCAGATAAATAAACTCCAAGTAAAAATTATCAAGAGAAATTACATGGTAAAAAATTATTATCTGGCTTAATGCTAATGCTAATGACGTTGAAGGGACATATAGCCATAACTTTGAGAAAACAAATCATAATTGACTCCTTAAAATCTTAAATTAAAGGTGATATTAAATGATGTAACTGGATAGACGGACACAAAAACTTTTTGCACCATGTAAAAAACCTCAAAAGTAGGAAAAAGGCACCGTTTTTCGAATATCTTTAAATACTGAAGGGATGAGCCAATTCTGAAAGTTTTATTGGAAAGTTTGACTGTCGTTTTAATCTGTCCATTTTGTAATCAATTGTGACTGGATTAGAGAAGTACAGTTGCACTTAACTATTGCACAGGGACAGAATTTTGGTTTTTAAGAAGATCTAAAAAACAATACAAAATTTTTTTGTTGGTATTGAAAGTTCGATTTTGAGTTCGTTACATAAAAGTTTGACTGTAGCTATAATTTGTCTCTTTTCTTATTAATTTCGACTGGATTCGTGATAACAAGATCAAGCAGCGTATTTAAAAAACGAAGCATAGTATTAAAAAATTCTTTAAAGTGGAGTCCTTTTTAGAAATTTGACTTTTTTGAAGGTTCAGTTGCGCAATCTTCTTCTTCTTATGTGGCCATAACAACCCGATTACCGGATTACGGCCTGCCTTAAAACATATCTCCAGGCGCCTCTGCATTGCGCGCGCCTTCTCCAGTTGGTCACACCGACCGAAGACAGGGCCCCTTCCACTTGGTCTTTCCAACGCAAACACGGTCGTCCTCTCCGCCGACGTCCGCTGACTACCGCATCGAACACATGTCTAGATGGAGCATCCCCGTCCATCCTAACGACATGTCCGAGCCAGCGAAGCCGCTCGATGTTGATACGCTGAGCAACGTCCATGTCGTTGAAGAGCTCATACAGCTCCTGGTTGGTGCGGATGCGGTAGTCATCGCCAACTAGAATAGGACCAAAGATCTTGCGCAGTACTTTCCTCTCGAAAACTCCCAAGGCAGCTGCATCAGTTAGCGACACGGTCCAGGCTTCCGCGCTGTAAAGAAGCACTGGAAGGATGATTGCCTTGTCGAATGATAGTTTTGTCGCGCGAGAGAGGTCTCTACTACTCAATTGCCTATTGAGACCGAAATAGCACCTGTTGGCAAGAGTGATTCTGCGCTTGATCTCCAGGCTGACATCGTTGTCGGTGGTAACGGCGGTGCCAAGGTAGATGAATTCCTTGACAACATCGAAAGTATAGCTGTCGGCCGTAATCTGGGACCCAAGCCGCCGCACGTCCCTACTTGTCGAGAGCATATACTTCTTTTTGCCCTCATCTCTGTTGCGAAACCAGCATCACCAAATAAAGGCATTCCTTTCCTTTAACACTTTGCGTGGATTCCTGCATACGGCTTACAAAAACTAAATCAAACTTCAAACTGCTTGCAAGCAGTTTATCATGCAGTTTCAAATTGAAAAATAGAATTTTTGTTTTTACCCTTAGCTTCATTATATTTTAGTCGACTTTAGTCGCAATCGGATTTTTTGGCATCAGTTCCGATCTTCCACAAAGCCATCTTCATTAAGGATCGTCGCTCTTGTTCTATAACATTTATTCATATTTTATTACAAGTTCTAAGGAAACGCAAGCAGTCCAGCAAGCAGTTTCCAATATGAATTCTTGTGCACAATGGAATTTAATTCATAACGTCCTTAAAATTTAGACGAGTTTCAAGCACTATGGATGTGATTAACATTTAAAGAATAAATATAATAGAGTATTATTTTTTAAATCATTCCCGGTTTTTTTCCTCAAATAACATTCAATGCTAAACTCTCCGCATCCGCATCATGACTTTTTAACCATTTTAAAAAGACGTTTACACTCGTTTTAAACTAACCACAATTTCAACAAAATTGTGAATTCAGCGAAATCCACAAAACTCTTTGACTTGTGGAAAAATATGTAAAATGCAGCAAAACCAACCTATGGATAGTTGCTGAGGTAGCTTTGGATACGGATGCGCAGCTACAGATACTTTATTGCAGTAACTTGTTGACTCCACCGCGGGCTGAGGCCACAAACTAAAATTGTTAAACATAAATGGAGCTGTCATCCTGGAGCTGGTTCAGCATTCAAAAGCATTCTGTGGCTGCAAAACTGACACAAAGCGCAAATTAGTGGTTCAAATGCTGAGACATCTCACAGATAAAGTTCTATATATATATTTATAGATCAGTTATATCCAGCTGAATGCAGCTAACTTCAAAGAGTTTCTGGCTTTTAGGCAAATTTAAATGCAAAATAACTTGAAGGAAGAAATATGTTAAATTAATTGTAAAAATGAATTGCCAACACCTCAACGCCTCTCGATTCAGAGAGAGAGAGCTTTTCAGTAGGAGTTTTGTCGTAGTAGATTGTCCTTTAAATATTTAAAAGCAAAGGCAAGGCGTTGAGTGTGTTGACTACTTTTAATTTGATGCTATTAACGCCTCGACGATGTTGTCCTGGCTGACACATTTAATATGCAGCGTTCTAAACAGACCAACCCCGCACAGGACTCTTAATTTAATTAGACGGCGAGTCTGGTGTAAAGTGTTTCCTGGCAGGCCAGAACGTATTTTATGTTAATTTGTCAACACTGCGTTTGCTTAGGCTAACTTTTAGACCCCCCGAACTTCAAAGGAATTTCTATATTAAAACCATAAAATTAATAAAAGAAAAACAATTTATATTAAAGTTTTCAACTGAAAAATGCAAATGCGTATAAACCAAATTAGTTAAGCCCGTATTAGAATATTTTAAGAGCTTAAACGAATTTTTTTTTTAAATATTAGCTTAAAATATATATTTTTTAAATTTATGAAAGCTTTGGCTAGGGCTTACGAAAATTATAATATTATGTTAAGTTTAACTTGGGTTTTTAAAAAGATGGTCTCGAAGATTCCCGAGTTCCCCGAGGTCACTTCTGAGAAGCTGCTTTTATTTTCGTCTGGTAGGGGTCTAGTGCGGTGGTGGGCGAATGTACGCAGCGTAATATCTTCGGGACTTCGCAGAAGGGTAATACCTGGAAGCCATTTGCATAGAAGATCCCAGTTAAGGGTTATAGGAAGAGTCTCGCTTAGGAACCACAATAACTTCTAAAGAACTATAAACGGATGATGTAGAACTTAAAAATGGCTAGACGTACAATAAAAGCTAATGACAAAAAAGCGGATTGTGACTTAATAAAGGTGGGTGGGGTCGGTCTTTGGGGTGCGATTGAGCGGAAAGTTGTCTGATTGTCATACGGGAGTGACCAGCGAAGATACCCTAACTGGCCGATCCAAGTAGCTCACAACCTCCAGCTTTACGCTAGGTACCCTCTGGTTAGCCCCTGGATATACATTTCCAGGGGTGAGCTAATGTGAGAAGGCGACCCCTCAGGCGATCTGATTTTGAGGACGTTTTGCATGAAAGCGTAAGTGGACATCTACTACCTTGCAAGGGAGTCAAATGCCCAGTCAGCCGTCACTTTCTTTTCAAACCCCATGACTACGAAAATATCAAAAAAGTCTCGGATAAAATGGAGGCGAGCGATACAGGCCTAAACCCACATCGAATTCGTCGCGCCACAGAAGAAGAAGACTTAAATCATTTAAAATTAATGGAAGTTGTGTGTTGAATCCATTTGGTACAAAAACTCAATTTTTGTCAATTCGAAACTGCTTGCAAGCAGTTTGAAGTTTGAGGAAATTTTTGTTAGCCGTATATAGGAATAAAAAAGTAAGATTTTCTCATAAGAAACTCGTCTAAACGTTAAGGACATTATGATTTAAATTCCACTTTGCACAACAATTCAAATTGAAAACTGCTTGCTGAACTGCTTGCGTTTCCTTAGAACGTGTAAAAGGGAGATTTTGCAATAAATACAAAAAAAATCAGATTTTCTAAAATCCAACCACATTTGCTCTCATTTATTTTGGTTCGCAGTCAACTTAATATCATCTTAATCAAATCAACAGCTCTTTGATAGCACAATCTTTTCAAAATATCCTTATTTAGATATGCCGAAAAAATGTCCCCAACTTCGACTTATTTATTACCCTTAATATAGCCTAATCTTTTGCTTTGTACTTCCAAATGACGCTTAATTGTTATTTAAATAAGTGGCAGCTACCATAACCTCAACCTGCCACCAATGCGGGTTGTTCTTTATGAAAATTCCCCAATGTGGAAAATTGACGGCGTGTGCCGTTATTATAATTTCGGATTCTCTTGGCTTGATTGCAAACAGTTAATGAGCTCAATAGTTCAAAATATGCAAAATATGATTTAATTATTAAAACCAATGCATATCAAAAAGCTGAGACGAGGCCAATATCAGGGTAGTAGGATACAACAAGAATATCAGCTCGAGCTCGAGTACTTCATACGCAAGTCACACGGCAATACACAGGGGAAATTTTTTGAAAGCGAAAATTAGGCACCATTGTTTGGCAAATAAAATGCACATAAAAAAAGTAAGTCAAACGAACTGGTAACCGACAGTGGAATACTCTGTAAAAAAATAAGTTTTGCATGCTGTAAGGAGGTAACATTGGTAAGCTCTTCGTTTAGTTTAGAATCCCCTCTTGGGGATTGCCACCTTGTCGTGGTGAGAGGGCTTATTACGGGCGATGAATTCAAAAGCGACGCCGGCGGTAGCATAGCTATCGGTAGGGCCATCCATGCCGATAAGGAAGAGTCCTGAAGCTAAGAGCAGTCCACAACAAACCCTGAAGCCTTTTGGCTATCAGGTAAACATATCAGGGGCGGCTTCTCACTAAAGAATCTTTGAACCCATTACTTATTGATTCTCATAGAAGATTTCAGAATAACGTGGAACAAAACAATAATAGAAACATGTCTGCAAGGGGTACCCAACAATTATTGGACAATCCCCCTGTTGCGGCAGCCAGCACAGAGGATTTGGAGGTGCTTATTTAACGTTATAACGACAACACGATGAATGTAACCAAGAGGGTCTATGCTCCACTTAGGAGTCCATAATAAGTAGTAGTAGAAGTAGTTTAGAATCGGAATCGGTTTATATGTGCCAATACCCTTTTTCAAGATTCATATTCACATAGTCAACGTACTCCACAGTTACAGTGTCTAAAAAACGTAGAGAGAGCGAAAAAAAAACGGCAAGCAAAAGTTTTGAATGGTATTTTAAAGCAGGCTTTAAATTACGAACCCGAAGCGGGCAGGTCTCTAAGGGGTGGCAACACTGCTATACGCATAACAGCGTTGCAACCACCGGCAGGGTAAACTTGCTGGCAAGCCAGAAACCCGCACAACCCACCAAATCAACAACCCACCAACCTGCACGTCAGTCATTCAAGCCGTGTGCCACTTGTTCGCGCTGTCATGGTGAATTCTCTAAGGATTTAACCCAATTTATGAATTTCTCTCTAAAGCAAAATATTTGATTTTTTTCTCTGCCGACTTCCCCTTTGCACTTCATTTTTCAAAATAAAGAAAAGCAAAACGAAAGTGAAAATGTGGTACATCCTCAAAAAAACAGAAAAACCGCCACCAGCCGCGGAATCAATGACGCGATAGCAACACGCTGTATGGAGTGTCAATGTGAGTGGCAGGATAACGTCGCCAATTTAGTTTGAGGAACGTGTCTAGGCTGTTGGCACAAGGGTCGCCGCCGCCGCCAGCGAGCCGTGCTGCAAGCCTTTGTCAACCCCAGGCCTAATGAAAGCGCCTGACAGGTTCACATTGGCGTTACGTTATTTTTAACGTACTTTTACTTTTGCACCAAAAGTATCCACTTGAGCGTGTACGGCTTGCTCCTAAGCGCACCCGGAAGCGCAACTGTTGCAGATTTGCCTTTGCGCCGTAACGAGCTTAATAAAGAATTCATTAATCATGCAGTCCGCCGCATATGAAATATCTTGTTGGGCCTTGCCAGACTGCGACAAATCAATCCATCAATCAATCTTTTATACACTTTGCATGTATCCCACAGCCAAAGTTTGTCTCGTCCTGCCGGAAATGCTTTTGTCAAAATATTTGATACTACCATTTGGTTGACGCTTTGAATGACTGAACTGAGGCTTTAAAATGTTATGGCTGCTTAATGTCTGGACTTGCGGGTTGACTGCTTGACTGACTAACTATGATTGATGTATCTGTGCAGTCGTTTAGCCGCTCTTAACTCGCAGACTCGGTCAGACATTAGTGCATTTTGTTGAAGTTTTGTATGAGCAATCGGCAGTGGGGATTATTGTGCTATAATAAGCTTTTCGAGAGCTACAAGATTGATGGGCGTGGAACTTCGCCGTGGTAGTGTAGTTTAGGTGGTTTAAAAGGTATTTAAAATGGATTATAGAAAATTGCAAGCGCTTAGCGTGTAATATGCTCTATTGTTTGGTATTTGTAGGTCGGGTTCGATGGGTTAGGGTTACAAAACATTTTTGATGTTATGCGTTTAGGAGAAGTTGCTTAAGGATATACATTGAGTAGCTTAATACTTTGAATTGTTATGAAAAAATAAATTTGTATTTTTGACGTGACAACGTCTTAAATTAGGTTTGTATGGGAGGCACCATTGAAAAAGTCTAACGATAACCGTAACGATAAGTCTAGCGATAAATAATCGTAACGATAAGTGGCATTTTTATTTTTGGTTTGCGCTCTGCTCTTATCTATAAACGAACCAGCGACTTTTTGTGAATCGCAGCAACAAGCAACGCACAGCGTCAGCCGCACCGCTTAGCGCTCAGCACCAAACTGGCACTGCTCAAAGCGGTGGCTATTTTTAGTTTTGAGTGAGCGCAACTGAATAACTATTTTATTTTTGGTTTGCGCTCTGCTTTTATCTATAAACGAACCAGCGACTTTTTGTGAATCGCAGCAACAAGCAACGCACAGCGTCAGCCGCACCGCTTAGCGCTCAGCACCAAACCGGCACTGCTCACAGCGGTGGCTATTTTTAGGTTTGAGTGGGCGCAACTGATTAACCCCAGCAGCGCATAGCCTCTGCGGTCTGCCGAAATACTGCATTACCTCCGCAGAAAACGTAATTGATTACAAGCGCTGCGTTTCGTTTGAGGGATTGTAAGCGGAGGCAAATAGAAAAGCAGTGATCTGCCAAAAATCTGCATTACAACTGCGGAAAAAGTAATGCACAAATAGAAACTCGCACTGCGCTACCTTAGCAACACAAAATTTTGTTATTTTGTTTGCATGCTAACAAGCATAGTTCGGCCTTTCTTCTGTCAAACCATTCGTTTATACCTTTTTATTTATTATCTACTGCCGAGAAAATTTTATTTTATTAAGAGATACGAAAACGTAAAGTCTGACAACTCGTTTCATAATTTCATGAAATATACGTATAATCTTGATTGCGTATCAAACGTTTCTAAGTCAACTACGTTAAAAGAAACAACCATCGACTTGACTTTCGCAAGACACATTACAGCAGAAACACTTCCTTTCATTTCCTATTTCTCCTATCATCGTCCTATCCTCAACAAAATCACTCAAATAGGAATTATTATTGTGCAATTTAATAATATTCATATCAATAAATATTCTACCGAGAAAAAGACGTTGTCACGTAAAATCTTCGCCCGTAAAACCGACTTTACAGGCAACAGTTTTTTTACCAAGGTCTGCTGGTTAAATCCGGTGACCACCGTGGCCACTCAAACAAAACAAGTAGAACAATCGGTAGTCAAGAAGTCACCAATTTCGTGCATGTGAATGAACAATCGGTACTCAAGAAGCCTTCACCTTCGTGAATGTCCAATGTTACCATACCCAGTTGTTAACATATCTAACTTGCCCTTTTTAATAATTACAGATTGACCCTGTATGTTCGACACTAGATCACGATGTTCGGGTACATTAGATAGCCGGTGATAAAAAAAGGTGGACTTAGTCACGACCTTCCTTCAATAAACTAGTCGACACGATACATCGACTTTATATTTGTCGGTGAAGAGTAGGTACCGATGAAGTCTGATAGGGGAAGTAAATATAAGCCTAGAAAATTATCCTTTAACCCAACAAAAAGAAAGCAGGAAGTCTTCAGGTTGGGTTAATTCATAAGGTCATCGGTCTAGCGACGTCCACACGATGATTTTGATTGTAAATTAAAGGTACCGCCAGTACATGGGAGATATTCAGTACTATTGTCTCCAAAATAATTTTACTATTAAGAAAGGACTAGTCAACCAGCCAAATAGCGTCTGGTAAGACAAGGTAAATCCATCAAGGACTAACAAAACAAGTCATCTTCTCTCTAGAGGTGGTCATATATAATGACGGTGTAGAGTAGGTCTCAATGAAGTCCGATAAGGACAGTGAAAAGGTTAGGTTAGGTTGAGTAGGCAGTTCAGTCAGTGACTGAGATCATCCAGAGACCATTAGGTCCATTGGGAGAGAACGAGGAAAGGAGTTGAAGAATGGGAGGATGAGGGTGCAGGAGGATCAAAGCTGTAGGGCATCCCTAATAACCTTAAACGCTCTTATTGCAAAACCACTTTGATGATTCGGCAAACGCAGCCATACACTCCATGGGAACATAAGCCAGGGTACCCAAATCCTCAAAAAATGGTTTACTCAGAAACTGGGATCGTCTTCTTAAAAGCATTGGGCAGTCGCATATCAGGTGTTGTATGCTTTCTGTCTTCTCCTCGTCTCCGTAGCTACTGTAGAAGTTGTCGCAGCCTCTTGGCCAAGTTACATCTCCTACGACCATCCTGATCCTATTTTTATGGAAGCGCAGGAGCTCAGATGTTCGTTTTGGATTATACCTCGGCCAGAGTGCTCAGGAGATGAGACAACCGGACACAGTGTCCCATTCTTTTTCTGCAGTGAGTAAAATGATTGAAAATTGTATATAAAAAGTCTTAAAGTTGTTTCCTTTCACCTGACAAAAAGGCAGCTGGAAGTCTTCAGGTGAAGTTTATTCATAATACATTCGTCAAGAAAGAAAGAAAGAAGGTCTCTATTAATTAAAGAAACCCCCGTTCAGATTCGGCTATAAACTGTAGGTCCCTGTTCTGTTTCAACAGTTATTAATAGAGATCTCCATGCCCCTCCAAGGGGTCAAACAGGGAATTATTTACATTCGTCAAGCTATCCATATGATGATTTTAAATATACAAATTAAGGTTCTTGGTACTTTAAACCCAGCCAACAATTAAGTGATTTCAGAAACTGAAAAATTAAGATGAATATAGTCTTGCAACCTAGTAGCACGGATATAGCTCCCTATGACATTTAGAAATACAAAGTTCGCCATGCGTCGGTAAAGCGTCTTCTGCTTAACTATATCCTTGACTGGCTGTACAAGTCCATTAAAGATCTCCAAATGTTTCTTCTTTGGGCATACCATAATTTTACTCATTCTTCATATATTATTCCTTGATACCAAAAATAATCCATAAACTATTGAATGCTTCTCTTCCAGTAGCTGCTTCAATTCGCTTCAATTTAAATAGTCAATATTATCGTAGAACTCTGCGTTCCAAACATCACCAAGTTCCAGGGCAAGAATGGTTTTCTTAAAGCGTCAAGAATCTAACGAAGTAGTTTCCTTGAAAGTTCATCTAGTTTGCAGGCCGACAGCTTTCATTTAGTGATATCTACTGCATCTCCTACACAGAAGCTATTTTCCACCTCATTCTCCTACAAAATAAAACTAAATTAAAAGTACGCAAATAAACTTTCGCTTAATGTTATTCATTTTGTTAGAAAATTTTAATTTTTTAAAATATGCCGGCATAAAACTCTGCTCATAAAACGGCTTAAAACAAGCGTATCCATGAACCTACAAATGTTTTAATCTTCTCTAGAAAAATGCATCTAATCCATGTGAACATACGCACATACTTTCAAAAATATATGTGTGTGTATATACATACATAGTATGTATGTGCTTAGCATGCATATGCACATAACAATTTCCTTGATCCGCCAACTACCATAAAAATGTTCTAAAAATTGCTCTCATCCTGTACTGTCAAATTTGCATTTGCTCTGCATAAAGTTTAAGCTCTACGAGAGCGGGAGAGAGTGAGTGTTCTCACTTACTCTCCATAATTACAGTTGCCCACATCTACATACATAGAAATGAACTGTTAAAAAAAAAAGTGAAAAATATAAAATGAAATAAAGGAAAGCAGATAAAGGACAAAGCAGATTGTTAACTTGGGAGCACTTTGTTTGAGATGCTTCTACGGCAGGATGCCATATTCCGGCTGCTGGCGTTGCCATATGCGTGCACGTATTGCAGGCGTATCATAAAAAGGATAACAATATAATCTAATATGCGACAGACGACAGTGCTTTACTTTTACTTCTCTCTCGCGCGCACTCTCACTCTCTTCTTTTGTTTTTTATGCACTGCTTTGTTTTCTTTACACACAACAACAAGACACACGCTCACTCACACATACACAATACAGTTTAAGTCATTCATACGTACAGTGGATCAAAAATGTTTCGGCGCAGCTGCAACATTTTAAATTTAACTGATTTTTTAACAATTTTTTTTTTTTTAATATTGAGAACTTTTGAACTGTTTTGGCACAATGCTATGTTTCTATCTATCTATCTGGTAGTTTTTTTTCAACAAAATTTTCACGATATTTACACTAAAAAAAATTATTTATATATTAGGTTGTCAAAAAAGTCTTGCGGTATTTTTATTGAATTTTCAATTGTTCATAAAATTGGTTATAATAATGCGATTTAAGTCAAATATGCGCCGTTTTGTTCGATGACGAGTTCCCAACGAGATGCCAACTTCATAATGCCCCTCTTATAGAAGCTCGCTTCCCTATTGTCAAAAAACTCGGAGAGCCAATTTTCACAGGACTCTCTTGTGGACAACTTCCGATTACCAAGCGCGTTCGTCATGGACAGAAATAGGTGGTAATCACTTGGTGCGAGATCCGGACTATACGGTGGATGCAAAAGAACCTCCCATCCGAGCTCCCGGAGCTTCTGGCGCGTCACCAAAGATGTGTGTGGCCTGGCGTTGTCCTGATGGAAGACAATTCGGCCTCTGTTGATCAAAGATGGCCTCTTCTGCATGAGTGCTGCATTCAAGCGGTCCAGTTGTTGGCAGTACAGGTCCGAATTGAGCGTTTGGCCATAGGGGAGCAGCTCATAGTGGATGATTCCCTGCCAATCCCACCAAACACACAGAAGAACCTTCCTGGCCGTCAATCCAGGCTTGGCCACCGTCTGGGCAGCTTCCCCGCTTTTCGACCACGACCGTTTACGCTTCACGTTGTCGTAAGTGACCCACTTTTCATCGCCAGTCACCATCCGCTTCAAAAACGGGTCGATTTTGTTGCGATTCAGAAGCGATTCGCATGCATCCATACGGTCAAAAATGTTTTTTTGCGTCAAGTCGTGTGGCACCCATACATCGAACTTCTTTTTCAATCCAAGCTTCTTCAAATGGTTTATAACGGTTTGATGACTCATGCCCAGCTCTTGGCCGATGCTACGGCTGCTACTATGCCGGTCTCTTTCGATCAATTCAGCGATTTTATCGCAATTTTCGACAACAGGCCTTCCGGTCCGTGGCGCATCTTCGATCACCTCTGCACCAGAACGAAAACGTTGAAACCATCGTTGTGCGGTGGAAATGGAAACTGTATCGGGTCCATAAACTGCACAAATTTTATTGGCAGCATGAGATGCATTTTTGCCTTTATCGTAGTAGTACTGTAAAATATGCCGTATTTTCTCTTTATTTTGCTCCATGTTTGCGACGCTATAACTCACGAACGACTAAAAGCAAACAACAATTAATCAAACACGTGTTAGCACGTGAAAAGAGCTTTCCAAAAAGCTCTAGCGTGAGCCGATGCGACGAATACAACTAGAACTACGCGCTTGCAAAGACAAGCTTGCGGAAATACCGCAAGACTTTTTTGACAACCTAATATTTAAATGTGACACGGTCAAAACCCTGTACCCTTCACGAACAAAAATGAATTCCTTCCTTCTTCTTAAAGTTCCGTAAATTCTTACCGAATTTGATGAGAATCCAAAGTTATGTAAAGGAAGCTATTTAGGGTATATGGTAAAATTTGTCAAAGAGCCAATACAGCTATGGTTAACGAGTTCTGTAATATACGAGGTGTGTTCAAAAAGTAAGGTGAGTTTGTACCACTTGTAAACATTTTTTTTACTCAGAATAATTTCACCGTATGCTACTGTCAACATTTCAAGTGTTACGGAGCACTTAATTTTATTTTTTACCCAAAATTTGATGCAAATCCGTTGATCCATATTTTTCGATAGCAAAAAATCGCCGAGCACGCAAAACACTTATAACCTTTACGCCTCTCACAACCAAACAAAAAATGCCATTCTCTTGAAATTTGGTACAGATTTTCAGGAAGAGTGTACCAACACAACAAAACAAAAAAAATCGATAATAGAAAATACGTTGCCCGCGAAAGTTGAAAAGCACACCTCGTATATTTAAAGATTTAACTTTGAAGGTTAGTCGTAACTCATAGCATAAAAAAAATTATAATATAAAATCCAATCAATGAAAAGTCGAAATCAAAAATTTAAAAATAAAAAAACTTTCATAACTAATAGATTCTCGCGATTTAAGTTTTATGCCATAATAACTTATGGCACTCGCGGGTAAAAGAAACAAGCGCTTGGGCATGTAGGTTCTCTAACCGGAGATCCTGAGATCGTTGTTATCCTTAGTCTTAATAAAATACTGGAATTCATGGAGGCCATAGGAGATTTGGAAGAGGTCTGAGCATTGAAGGGGCTACAATAAATCCACTTGGATCGCAGTACATAGTAATAATAAAAATAATAAGTATGTATAGCTTCTCAAATTTTGTTCAATTTTTTTAAATTAAATATTTAATAATACAAATTGGTCTATTAATAATAATATTTGCAAAATAAAAATTCACAAAATTTGTAAATTAAACTAAAAAAAAAAAAATCAATAAAAAAAATTTAACTCCTCCCCGACGGGGAATTGAACCCCGGTCTCCCGCGTGACAGGCGGGGATACTGACCACTATACTATCGAGGATGTTAATCTTCGTTGTTCCTAAAGATAGTTATAGACCTATAGGCAAAGTAATTATTTTTAAAGCTTATTTAGAACACTTGAGCTTATCTTATGTATAGTATACATAAGCATAGAGGTCTGTGACGTATTTAACATAAGTACATACATAAATACCAAATGATACTCGCTAATTCTGATGACGCTGTTATAAACATTAACATAGTGTGCTGTACTGACTGACTGATAGAGAGAGTTTTAATAAACAGAGACTTAGCATAAGAAAAGTAAGAAATATAAAAAAAATATGGCATGATTCCAATATCATATCGCTGATAGAGATCAAGAGAAAAAATAATGCATGAAATGAAGCGAATCAAAAATTCAAAACGAAGAGTAAACAATATTTTGCACACGATTTCTTACAGAATTTGGTAGCTCGTGATTATTTGTTAAATATTGTATTATATTTATTTTGTTTAGAATTAAGAATTAAAATATTAAGAAAATACAAAGCGTGTTGGCAATATATAATTAAATAAATTTTTAGGTTGGCACTGCGAATGTTCTCGCAAACACATTCTAGACTCATAACTTTATAAGTATAGTAAACGTCCGGTATTTATAGCGTCAAAAGCTAAAAAGGAAGTAAGGCAAGTGAAATCTGTATACGCCAGATAAATTGGAATACTCTCGATCTAAGTTAGCTTCAACTATTTTTATATACTAAAATACCTTACCTATAATATGTTTCTTCAAAGATGACTCACATAGTTGGAGTGCTCGATCAGCACAAAACTTGACTATCAATCTTGCTGATTTCGAAATCATCGAATTGGTCGCTACTAGATTATTGCTATCAGAAAACTTACGTTTTGTAAGTTACTATTTATCACATGCTCATATTAATGATCCGACCTAGCCTCAAAGTATAAATACGTGTAGCGATTAATTCATTGTACTCAATTGGATCATAGCCTTTTTGTATCGGCGTATCAAAAGGATCAATTAATACCATTTTGAAAGATGTTTGGTCCTCAAACGTATCAAGTCTCGATTGGCTCCAAAAATGCTGAATTTTCTTTGCTTCTTCCTTCCTCCTTCTTTGCGTTAAAGTCGCTCAAAAATCAAAGTGATGTTGACTGTTTTCTTCGATTTTCGTGGTGTAGCGCATTAAAAATTCCTTCCGCCCGGTCAAACTGTCAACAAGGAATAATATTTGAGTGTTATGCGTCGTTTGCGTGAAGGTATTCGCAAAAAGAGACCGGATTTATGGAAAGACAACTCTCCCACGATAACTGCACTGATTCTTCGTGACTTTTTCGCCAAAAATTCAACCAATATCTTTCCGCAACAACCTTATTAACCTGATTTGGTTCCGTGGGACTTCTGGCTACTTTCAAAACTCAAAAGACCACTCCGAGGAAATCGTTTTGAATCGATTGAAGACATTCAACATGATTCGGTGAGCGCTCTGAAGGCTATACCGGAAGAAGACTTTTTGGCATGCTTCGAGGACTGCAAAAAGCGGTGGCAAGTAAGTGTATTATATCGGGAGAGGACTATTTTGAAGGAGACGAAATTGATTTGAAAAAATAAATAAAGATTTTTTGATTTCCGACTAGTTTTCAAACACAAAAGTATATTAAAAAAAAAAGGTTTTTTATATTATTTCAGCAACTAAAGCAGATCGCTGGGCTGAAAATTTCCTATTAGTCACGTCTGAAAAAAATTGTAGCAATTAAGTCTCCTTTACGCACGATTAATCCAGAAATTTAATCCGTTAAAGATTTCATTTACTATTATACAGCAATTTTTTCTTAAATTTTAGAAACACGTACAAGTGATTGGTAAATGCTCGAAAAATGAATTAAAAGAAAAAATTAGTTCAATGTTTGGTTATTTCATTGCTCACTAGAAAAATTGATCATCGTTATGTGATACGTTTATTTGAAAGGTCCTAGTCCAGCCAACATTGAAGCCAAACTGGATTCTACACTAGGGGCTTCAATTTCTTCGTTAACAGCATTAAAATATTGGTTGGCAGAGTCAAGGAGGATTGATCTGCCAAGATGAAAATCGCTAGAGTCCATCAAAAGAGATGACCACTGCAATGTAAGAAAAATTCAAAAATATTAGTGTATGACCAACGACTAACAGCCTAGCAGCTAGCGCATCCACCGTACTATCCAGATGAAGCCCCCAGCGACTTGTTCCTTTTCTCAGACCTTAAGAGAATGATCGCTGGAAAGAGATTTAGCTCCAATGAAGAGGTGATCATCAAAACGGGGCTTATTTTGAGACTAAAGAGAAATCGTATTATAAAAATGGTTTCGAAAAGTTGGAAGATCGCTATAATCGGAGTATCGCCCTCGATTAAACTATGTTAAAAAGAAAAAAAAAATCGAATTTTACCAAAAAATAAATGTGTTTTTATATGTTAGCCTACGAACTTTTTAGCCAACCTAGTATATGTAGGAATTGTAGTGAAAGCGTTCTCTAGTAATATCGGGAAAACTTGAACTTATGCTTTAAAAATTCGGTTTTCATCCCTTTTCATTTTTTGGTTCGAACATATACCAACACTAGTATGGTAGACATTTTAAAATAAAAGAGTTTTATTACAGTGAATTGACATATTACTCCTAATACAAGTGTTAATTAATGACGTCACCAGGCCATCAGACACACAGGATTATGCTATCATTAATAAAATAATAGCATACTACTGTGTCCAAAAACTACTCGACCTCGAAACAACCGACCAATCGGTCGGTGATGTTGACTGTTTTCTTCGATTTTCGTGGTGTAGTGCATTATGAATTCCTTCCGCCCGGATTTATGGAAAGACAACTCTTGGTTTTTAAACCGCGATAATGCGCCATCTCACACTGCACTGACTCATCGTGACTTTTTCGCCAAAAATGCAACCAATATCGTTCCGCAATCACCTTATTGACCTGTTTTGGCTCCGTGTGACTTTTGGTTATTTCCGAAACTCAAAAGACCACTCCGAGGAAACCGTTTTAAGTCGATTGAAGACATTCAACGTGAATCGGCGCGCGCTCTGAAAGCTATACCGGAAGAAGACTTTTTGGCATGCTTCGAGGACTGGAAAGCGCGGTGGCATAAGTGTATTGTATCGGCATGGGGCTATTTTGAAGGCAACGAAATTGATTTCAAAGAATAAATAAAGAATTTTTGGTTTATAAAAAAATTCCGGCTAGTTTTTGAACACAATAGTATAAACGGTTCACGAACGATAATAAATATTAAAATTCACAACTTTTAAGAGAATTGTATTCATATCGTCCTGTTATAGTATCTTCCCATTTTGGTTTTGATCGGTTTGCCCGATTTTTGTACAGTTGGCAGCACTGATATAAAGAAGCCTAAAAATATTCAAAATTGATATTTTTCACAAGATCCTGCATAAAGCACAATCCAGTTTTATAATATTTTATTTTTTTTATTACAAAATTTTCCTTGACAGCAACTTTTTTGACTCACTGTAGTTTTATGCGTTGGCGTCATCAAGCGCGACTTGCTTATCTTTATGCTGGAGCTCATCGGGTGGTCGCCGCCGGCAGTGCGCCGCTTATTGTTGTTGTTGTCGTCCTGGTTGTCCTTGTGCTGTTAAGCTTTGTGTAAGCAATGTACTTTGTCGTGCCTTTGCATTGATTTACACCACACGCCCTGCACCCTCACACACACACACACACACACACACACACACGTAGCGCCAGGCTAAAGTTTAAAACAACCCAAAAGGAAGCGGAAGTGGGCGCCATATTCACATTAGCTGCACATGGTGGAGAAGGCACAGTATGAGCTGCTGTTGTTGTAGTTGTTGCTTCATCTATGCGTCCTTGTCACAAACACTTGCGTTTTGGTTGCGTCTCTATATGTGGCATGTGTGTGTCTGTGTGTGTGTGTTGCACAGCTGCTTTTTATTGCGCCTCCAATATGGGACATGACGTTCTCGTCTTGCACGTTGTTTGCTGCTTTGCTTATTGTATTGTTGTTGCTGTTGTAAATTGGTTAAAAGTTAATCCTTAAATTTATGACATGCCAACAGCCATTTTGTGTGCGTGAGTTTTCTTTACATATCTTTTTTCGTGCTTTGTTTTGTGGTTCGTGTTGATCTCTCGATGTGTTTGTAAATCTTTAATGCACTGTTGCCTTTGTTTTAATTGTTAAGTCGATAACAGATTGTCTTACATGGTGGTATATATTTTGCAGATAAGTAGGCTATTAAGATTTGCAAGGACTTTAAGGATTCGAATGCATTAACTTAGAAAAGAGTAGAGTCAATTAAACAGAGAAATACAATCAGTTTTTAAATAAAAAAAGGCTTTGGTTTTTAATAACTTTGCACGGCTGAACCATAATTCCCATAATTACCTACCTGTTTTTGGGTCATCTTGAAGCTCCCTCAAAATTAGCGACTAGCTATTTAAGTCTTCTTCCGAAATGAGGAGAACATTAAGGAAGGAGTGGTTTGGAATCATTCTTCTCAACTTTTGAGACAAGTGTAGCCATTAAATAAAATTAGTTCGCTTTTATATTTGTAAACTTTGAAAAATTACTAGAAATTGGAAACTTTGAAAGTTCTGTTTCTTCCACCCACTCGTCAAACAAAACTTCTACTCTTTAGGGCAATTATTCTTCTATTTCTTTTATATGGCGTAGAGACTTACAATAGAGGAATGCAGATGCTCTTGTGATGTTCGAGAAGATTCTTCTAAAGATATTCGAAGAGACCGAAGATCTTGTGAAGAATCTTTGGCGATAATTATCATGCTCTGCAGCTCTGTCTGTTATCATGCTCTGAAGCTCTTAGTGTAAACGTCTGGAGAGAAGTGTGGCACCAGGCCGAAAACTTTATGATAGGATTTTGGCTTTTTCCTTAAGCTATCAGCCGAAGTAAACTTAATAAAATTGTAAATGTAAAAAAAAAACTATATCTTAAAGACAAGCAAGCAAAAATATTTAACAAAAAAAATGAACTTATTGCAAAGTAATAAATATAATAAAATAGAATTTCCAAGAATTTTGATGATTAATTAAAGCCATAATTTGCCCTCACACTCTCTGAAGCGCTGACAACAAACTCTTTGATATATGCATACAACTTCCAAAGAAAAACCTGTTTGCTTTCACAAATAAACTTCTGACACATATAGAGAATGAGATAATTTGATACAAATGCAGACAATATGAAAGGGCCAATAACTGAGAGCATTATCCTCACTCACACGCACAAACAATTGCACAACAACGACACATAGTTAAACCAGTTACAACTACAGCAACAAGGATGCAAAAAAAAAACGAAAATGTGAAGCGATATACGACAGTTTGATACCCTGTAATAATTGTGTATTCCAAATTTTATTCCAATCCATTAAGTGGCATAAGCCTGAACAAAAAAAAAAGGATTTGCTGGTAGAGGCGATGATGGGTTGCAAAGGTCGAAAATGTCCCAGCAGTTCAGAGCTCTAGCATAACCTGAAAAATTTTTAAAAAGCGAGCTATTTTCGACACTATCTCAGAAACTCAACGGGCTGGGGTTTTATATACATCGGATTGGAATTCAGAGACCTTCATCGACATCGGGGTTTTTACATAACCTCAAAAAAGAAGTTATTTTGCAAAATAGCTCAGAGATGTGGCGTCCAAGGGTAAAAAATACGCTATTTAACCAAGAAAATTCTCTTTTAATTCCAGACACCAAAGCTCGTATTTATCTATAGGGTCCTGTTCTTTCAAACAGTTATTTATAGAGATCGTCATGATAAGAGGCTAAACCAAAAAAATCATCTTGCAGGAAGGAGATAAAATGTCGCTGAATGGGAATATAAGGCCGAAAAAATCCCTCTAGCATAACCTGAAAAGCCCTCCAAAAAACGAGTTATTTTTGAAACTATCTCAGAAATCTGACGTGCTGGGGTTTTATTTACATCGGATTGAGATTCAGCAGACCGTCACCATGTCGGCGTTTTTACATAATCTCAAAACTTTAGAATTTTGGAATTTATCTCAGAGCTTTAACATCCAAGGGGTTTGTGCCTTCTATTCGGACTCAGTAGGATGCTGAATATATTGAAATATCGCTGAAAACTCTAACAAAAAACGTTTATGGGGTTTGTTGGAGCCTAACAACTAATCTATATATATATATATATAAACTTATATTTTACGTGTTACGGATGTTCTCAAAAACGTGGTGATGAATTTAAAATCTGATTGTTGCGTGTGTTAGAGGTTGTCAATACGTAGGTTTTGAGCTTATTGTGATGTGTTTGTGTGTATTGGTTCGTGAGAATATCGGTTTCAATTGAGAACAGTGAATGGCGTATTGTGTGCAACGTAGATCGTCCCAGACGTGAAAAGTTCAAGGATACGTTTCGTCGCCTAAAAAGCTTAATGATTCAGGAACTGGGACTTTGGCGACCGTACGAGTTGCAGCCGAGGGACATCGAAAGGCGCCTTTGCACGTGCGAATAACTCCTCCAACGGCAAAACAGAAAGAGATTTTTGCATCGAATCCTGACCGGCGGTGAAAAGGAGATACACTATGGCAGCCCAAAGCGGAAAAAGTCGTGGGGGCTTCCCGGCCATGCAGCAACTTCAACAGCGAAACCGAACCTTAATGGCTCGAAGCTGATGCTCAATATATGGTGGGACCAGCTCGGCGTAGTGTATTATGAACTCTTGCATCCAGGCGAAACCATTACAGGAGCCTGTATCGGACGCAACTAATACGCCTGAGTATTAAAGGAAGAAACGCCCGCAATACATGGAAAGACACGATGAGGTCATACTTCTACATGACAACGCTCGTCCACATGTTTCCAAGGTAGTGGGACTCTCCTGACATCGCCCCTTCTGATTTTTACTTATTCCGATTGATGACGCATGACACTTTCGTTCTTTCAAAGAAGCCAAAAATTGGATCGATTCGTGGATCGCATCAAAAAAGAACAATTTTTCCGACTAGGAATTCAGAAGCTGACAAAAAGATGGGAAAAAGTTGTGGCTAACAATGAAAACTATTTTGAAGGATGGGTATGTAACGAGTTTTACAATAAAGTCTTAAATCATGGGAAAAACGGTGGTTTTCTATTCGTACACCCAATATCTCAGAAACCTGATTGGTTGGGATTTAGGGACTATCACCACATTAGGGTTTTTACATAATCTCAAAAATTAAGCATTTTGGAATTATATCAAAGCTTTAACGTTCAAACGTTTTTGTGCTTTGTATTCCGATTCAGCATCATAAACAACATGTTGAAATATCGCTGAAAGCTCGAAAAAAAGTTTATGGGGTTTGTTGAAGCTTAACAACTAACATTAGCTTATAAATCTGAATCTATTAAACACTTAAACACTAAACTAAGCTAATAATAAATGTTAAATTAACATAGAATATTCTCTTAAGACATCGCAACATAATGTTAACATAAGAGATACACAAAATGTTAAACTAACATAAGCTTATAAAAGCTCACTGAAAGCCGGCATTAAGCTCTGCAACATATTATGTAAAAACATAATCTCTAAAAAGTATAATTATTGGAAAAAGCCAATCTTTTGTGCACAAATTATCCTCCTTCAGTCAAAGCACCAACAGGGTTTTTGGTAATTGTCTCGTAAGCTTTCTAAGGCGATGATGTTTTTTGGACCTTTTTAATATCTACCCATTTTATATAAAGCCCTGAAATTCTTCTATCAATACCGAAGTGGATGCAAAAATGAATCTAATAGTTCCACCTTCTCATCCTCAATTCTGCAATACCCCAACAGCATAGAGTATAAATACAGACGTAGTTGCAAGTTGTATGAAATTATGCTTTAATCTAATTAGCATAATTTGGCGGCAATGATGATGACGAGGACAACGATGATGTTTATGATGATGACGTTATGCTCTGCAAGGACTGTCGTTGTCTGTCTGTCTGGCTAGCTAGTCCGGGATCTATGAGGCGGGGCTGCCAAGTTTGGTAACAACAATTGAAATTGAAACTGCATTGTGTAGAGAAATGAAATGAGAAGGGCAGAGCGGAGAAGGAAAGAGTAGAGAGAGAAGAGAGAGAGTTAAAGAGAGTGAAATGAAATTCGGCAACACAAAAGCAAAACAGACAGACAGCAATAGCTGTAAAGCACTCTATAAAACTGCAGAGTTGTATTTGTAATTGTTGTTGTTGTTATCGTTATTGTAGTTGTAGTTGTCAGCCATTGCTGTTGCTGTTGTTGTTGTTGTTGGCTTTTGCATTTCATTATGGCATTTTGGCAACATTTGTTGTTGTTCGTTTGCATTATTTGCATTGCTTTTGTTGTTAATGCCATTTTGATTATGATTATGAAATTTTTGTTGGCTGCATGCCAAATTCTCTCAAAGCGTCCCCCCCTTGGGCCATCCCTCGTTCCATCGTTTTTCCCTAGGCGGCACTGCGGCAACAGTTTTGTTTACATGGCTCATTGTTTGAACACGCGGCGTATCCGCAATGTTAGTCTCCCTTTCCCCTTTCGTAGTCCTTAAAAACTTACAAACTCTTTTCCGTTTTGTTGTTGCTGCATTTCACTTAGATTCATTTTTAAATTATGTGTTTGTATTTGTATAATATTTATGTATATATATATATATATATATGTATGTATATAATATTTATTTCCTGTTTGCATTTTAATGCGCTGCTTTTATGCATGCGACAAAAAATTTGCATTTCAGTTTCATTTTTGAGTTTTCTCTCTTTTTTGGCTAAATTAATTTATTAAACTTTCTTTTTCAAATGTAAATTTCTTTTTCATTGTCAAAACAAGAAACTTTTGCATACTTTTAGGCTGTTAAGTGACTGCGAGATGTCAAATGGAAGGCAGTGCTGGAAAATGTTCTTAAAGACTTTGGTTGCATTAATTTTGAAGTAAATTTTTATATTTAATATCTATTCCTTAAGGGGGAACCATTAAATTTTATGTTTGCTTTATTTTAATGAGTTGTGTGCAATCAATGGTGGATAAATAAGGTAAAGAGTAGGGGTAAGTATTTATGTGCTTAATTTGTTCGTGATGTCTTTGTAAAGGGATGGAAGTTTTCGCACACCAAAACCAATTAATAACGAGACCTATTATATGATTAAAAAAAATTCTTCTCAATTCTCAAGGCTTAATAAAATAGCTTTTCGGTAAATTGCACATCACTGAGCTCCAACCCGATAGTACGTGCTCATATAGGCGTATCCCAAGTGAGGGAGAGACTCCCGACTGCCTTATAAGCTCATAAGTAAGAAAAATAAATTTTGAATTCATTTCTATAATGGCGAAAAAATTCGCGGAATCACGACTTTAGTATGGATTTAAATCACTTTAAATTATGAGCAAATTTATAATTTAAAAGATTCCTTACAAATATTTGCCTATTTTTAAAATTCCATGAAATTGTCAATGAGAATTTATTTAATTTGGACGAAAAAATTCGCGGAAAAACGACTTTAGTATAAATTTAAATAATTTTAATTTTAGAAATATATGCTTATTTTTTTATTTATTTATTTATATAAAGCTAGCTTAAATTTAAAAATAAAAACTAACAATTAAAAGTTACAAGCCGTGGCTACCAGGGCCTTTAGCTAAATAATTCAAAATGTGTGTGGTGTAAAATTGTATTATAGTTGTTGTTCTTGTTTTGCTTATTTTTAAAATTCCATGAAATTGTCAATGCAAATTTATTAAATTTAGACGAAAAAATTCGCGGAAAAACGACTTTAGTATGGATTTAAATAATTTTTATATTATGAACAAATTTACAATATAAAATATTTCATTACAAATATTTGCTTATTTTTAAAATCCACGAAATTGTTAATGCGGATTTTAAAAATTCAAGAAAATTATTTTAAAAATATTTACTTTATAAAATTTTGATGAATCATGGAAACAATTATTTTAATGCGCATATAAATAACTTAAAATTGATACAAAATTAATAACAGAAGCTATAAATTTAATAAAAAATAAATATATAAAATTTCGATAAAGTATGTGAAAATTATTTCAATGCGAATTTAATTAATTAAAGAATAATACAAAATCAATAATATAAGAAATGTACTGATATATGGTAAATATAATGATATATAAATTCTTATTAAAGATTAATAACTGTAGCAATTTATGCTTTAAAAAGTTTTTGCGGCCCAAATACGCATCGAAAATTTTAAAAGTTCTCAGAAACAATCTTATCCATAATATTTTAAAAGTTTCATAAATAAAACATTTTCAAACTATTAAATAGTTAAAAAAGTTGGTGAATTGCGGAATCTCGCTAAAAACATTTGCAATAACTTAAAATTGGTAATACTTGAAATGTTTGGCCAAAGAAATTTTTCGTGCTCCAATTCAACAGCACACAATATTCAGCAGTGCTCTGGTAAACAAAAAATGTATTATTTGGAAAAAAAACAAATTTCTTAAATATTATTTAATTATTAATTATTTCAATTATCATTTATTAATAAATATATATCTTATTTTTTAGCTTATTCATATTTCACAAAGAATTTCCTAAATTCATTCTTTCATTCAAAAGAGCAGTAGAAGCAAGATGGAGTTTAAAACCCCATTTAGTTCACTGGACTTACACAGCAATAGCAAGACCAATCCTAACCTACGGAGTTCTGGTATGGTGCATTGAAATGCATGAATTCCATTCGAAGAGCGACCAGCTTGAGTATCAGCGGCGCCCTAAGAACGACCCCACAGCAGCATTAAACACCATGCTGAATCTATTGCCCATAGATCTACTATAGTCAGTAAATAGCAGTGAAATCGGCCTTAAGGCTAAGAGAATCTTCGGATCTAGCCAAAAGTTCTAGAGACGACACTCGACTATTCTGCGCCAATTTCCGCAAATTCCTAGAACCACTGACTTTTCTAACTCAATGGAGTTATTCTGAGATGAATCGTTTAGTGTAATTTTTCCATCTCGCGAAGATTGGGAAGACCGCAATAGCAAAATTACCATTTTTTCGGACGGATCTAAACTCAATGATCAGGTGGGAGACACCCATTCGGAATAGTTGGGCATTACCGAATCCTGCCGTTTACGAGATCATTGTAGCGTTTTCCAAGCAGAAGTCATAGATATAATGGAAAGTATTCTCATAATTAATAATCGTGTTTTAACCGAAAGGAAAATTCAGATCTGTGCTGACAGTAGGCTTGAAAAGTATTACAGTCAGTTAGGCTCACATCCAAAACAATAAGGAATGTTACGATCTTTTACGAGAAGCTACTAAATTCTTCACCATAAATCTGCTTTGGGTACCAGGCCACCGAGATATCGTTGGCAATTTCAAGGCAGAGGAAATAGATAGACGGGGTACAATGGTACCACTTTAGACGAATAAGGCGTTGGTATCTATATCACTAGCAACTTGTAAATTGTTATAAGAAGTATTATTAATGATGCAAACTATAGATGGGAGCATACTGGTAACTATCTTATTATAAGGAAAACTTGGCACTCAGCAGACTAGACGTAAGAGTCTCGATAGGGGCTCTTACAGAGCATTATCTTATTGGTAGACACGCCAATAGATTGGGCGTGCCGCATTTTGACTACTGTAGAAGCTGTCAGGAGGTCAGGAGGTACAAGAGGAGGAAACAGTGGAGCACCTTCTGTATGGATGCATGGCACTATGCAGAAGGAGACTGAATACACTTAGTTTCGAAACTTTTGGGAATATTACTAAATTCGCAGGAAACAGAATAAATAAGATTAATTCGTTTATTAAATCGACAGGTTGGTTCAAAGAAGATATAGGAGAGTAGAGGACTAACTCAAGTGGCATCACAACGGGCCTTTCATAGGTCTGGGTGTCGGAATGACAACCACTTTTACCTACCTACTATTGGGGAATATCTCCGGTAAATACGGCGTATAAGTTAACTACAGACTTAAACCAAAAATAAATATCAGGTCGTACCCAAAACACCTTCTCAAGAGATGTGATGCGTAGACTCTGAGGAAATCAGATATAGTTCTCCGAGAGAACAAAGAGAACATTTTTACGAAGGCTTAGTTGAGACGGGCAAGTTGAGAGAACACGATACCCAATTCTTAAAAAATCCTTCTTCTATCAATCTGATGGAAGATGAGTAGCTGGGAGATCCCGAGCACGCTGGATAAATGGAATGAAAGATGATTTGAAAAAATTAAACGTCCTATACTAGGCTGCAAAAGATTGTTCGAAAACTGAATTATAGCTGTAGAGACATAGATTATGATAATGATGATGAGGGAAAATATAAGAAGGGTAACCAATAAAAAATGTACATTTTGAGAAATTTGGTGCATTTGTTTTTAAAAATATTTTCAAAGTTGAAAAATCAAAAGTTACGACGACCTGAACTACACAGAAAATTTCGGATTTCTAAAACAAGAAAATTTAAGTGTATATTAAGATTATGATCAAAAAATAATGAGACTACTTAGCCAAACAAAAAGAAAAAACGATTTTGGGTCTCAGAGATTAGATAATATTTACTATATGATTTTGAGATCGCTTAATTCTAGGTCCAACAACGCTACATACCAGGGCTCTATTTCGAGTTCATCTGTACGATATTTTAGTATATATTATACTCTGACCTAATCATAGTCCGACCTCCAAACCTAAAAATCAATTCTCTAGCATATTTTCTGAATCGTAATACATAAAGTCCAATTTTAATGAACCCATTCTTAGAAGCAGGAATAAAAAGGTGGTTTCAATTAAAAAGTAGTAGTATTCATTTCCACATTTTGTGGGCCCATTCCGCGCTTTATAGAACTGTTATGCCTCATTATATAGTTTTTATAATATAACTGCTCAACGAAAAAGCTAATTAAACCTGAATTTTTCATATATATGTTTCACTTTTAATGTTATTCTATGATCTCGGGGTCGCTGAATCCTCATTCAGAAAAAACAAAACCCTGACATGTTGATGTTTTTTGGACATTGGATTCGGATTCAGCGACTTTACAAATGTTTTAGAAACAGGGTAGAGGTTGGAGCCTTCCGAAAATCAATTCTCTATCATATTTCCTTAATTTCCTTAATATGCGTAAACCCATTTTAATGAACCCATTTTTAGAAACAGGAAAAAAGTGTTCTTAATTAAAAACTAGTAGTATTTATTTCCACAAGTCCTAGGTCATTTTCCGCCACATAGGACAAGAGACGTAAGATGTCTTATTATAAAGTTTTTATATTTCAAAAGCTCTATAAAAAATTCCAACGACTTACATTTAAAATATCACATTTCACTTTTACTTCGTTAAGTTTAATATAAATTGAAACTGCATTGAAAATTTCCACAACTTTAGTACATTTTTAAGCCGCTGTACAAATCTCCATTCAGCTTGTGATACTTTTGAGAAAAACTTTGCTTCTTTTTTTGTCGTCAGTTGTCTTATTGAGCGTCAGAATTATTTTCTTTAAAACATAACTTTAATAGTGGAATTATATCACATACTAACTTTAATGACCTAAACAAGATAAATAAATATATGAAATAGTATTTTGGCAAAATCGCTCGAAACATTTTTATTTTCATGTCATCTATAAATATCCATTTATGTCCCAATATTTTATTATGTCATCTCTTAACACCTCATAAAAGCTCGTCTAAAAAGCAAGAAAATTTCAAGAATTCTTGTCTTCTTTTTTTTTGCGTATTAGTAACCCATTACACTACTATATCCAACCAGGTGTGCATCCAATGAGGCCTTGCGCCTTTAAGTTACTCCTGCAATCCCTCCCCAAATCATCACACTTTGAATTTGTTTATGAAAACTTTAAAATGCGCACATTTATAAATCAAATGTGACTTTTAATTAAAAGTTCCCGAGTCGTGAGTCAAGAGTAAGGATAAGGAGTGTGTTGCTGGTATTTCCATTTTCCATTGCAGGAGTTGGAGACAGTCTTGTCTACTGCCTAAGATGCTGACGCCAAATGTCGCTGTCGTGGCTTAATTTTGTTTTTCCAACGCACCCTCATAAATCACAACACGCACAGTCCGTGTCCGTAGTAGACCCAGCTACTCGGTTTGTATTCAGACCGGAAGCGGGGTTGACTTGGTCATGCCGCAACTCACCCTGCCAGATATTAATTGAAGGTGCAAATGCGACGCAACCCCCTTAGAAAAAAAAAAACAAAAACAATAAAAGACTGATAGTCAGTGCTTTGTATTGAGGATTGAGGCAAATGCAAAATACGCAACAGTTTTTGATGTGCGCTCTGGGACCGGGATTCGTTGAAGTAACTACGGAAGTCTCCATTGCAGTCAACGAAGCAACACTCACATATTTGCAGCTTAAGTTAAGGGTTGTTGCGCCCTTGGCGCCAGCTTATTAGCTACCGGTCAGGGTTGCCCTGGTGACTTGGCTGGCTGGCTGGTGATGTCAACTGCTTCAAGCACGAAGAAATTATCATAATCATAACCGGGTAAGGTGCATTAAGCCAATGTAAACTTAACTGGTTTGAGTACTTTGGAACTCAAACTTTTGAAATGTGAGCTCAGTTTATATATGCGTAATAATTCTTTTTATAAACCATTGGGGAGTTTTTAAAGCTGGAATAGTTTAATTGCACGTTGGGATTTTGACTTGACTGAGTTGCTGTTGGGGTGTGGCCAGAGTGCGAATTATGGCTGGGATTAGCATAGATTTGGAATTGGCTTAAAACTTACTCAAGGGGTGTTATCTAAAAGTTCCTTAGGGAACTCTTCTTTTTTAGCTGAAAGTCGTCTGTACATAGCAAAGTTCATGATTTGGTTCTGTAATTCTTTACAATTTAATCTAACGTTTTATATTCAAACTGTCTTTGACTTCAATCTGGGATTTCAAATACAAGATCTTCAAAATAAATGCTTTGAAACTTTTCACACAGTCCATAGTCAAACAATCCAGCTCATAGGTGCATAGCATAAGAACAGCAAAAATACTTTTCTCTTAAGGGTTCTGGGGGTTAATCGTAAAGCTCGTAGTTTTAGCTAAGAGGAGTGTGTAAATAGACTGTACTTTCTTAAAAAACTGAAATTCACGCCCTTTGTGGAACTTCCATGTCTGCTTTCGGGATACGGGGAAGTTCACCCAACCCAAAGACATGGAACTCATGGAACTTTTGGTGTTACTTAAAATGGGGAAATTCTGACAGACTACCAACATTTGACTTCTAAGCCAGATTTTATTGATTTATTGAAGTCCGGTGCTATGACGTGCCAACTTAACCGTGGGGATGCTGACCTAAGATTTCAAGCCCCTCATTTGTCAAAACATCAACGCATCTATTTTTTTTAAAAACCTTCGAAAATTAAAACGGATATGCTTGAGTAATAGAGTTTTGTTAACCATTTCGAGAAGTATAGCTCTTAGACCAATAGATTTCTAAATAGTTTATTTAGTGGGGTTCTTGGATTATAATTTGACTCTTTTTTTATGGGCTAATGAAATAGTGGTAAGTACTTGATCAAAAATAATACGGAATCATCAGCTTGTTGCTCTTTGTTGTCCTACAGCTCATAGACCAACATATTTCCGAATACGTATTTTTATACCCTGTACTGTATGGAACAAAGGGAATATTGCGCTTATACAAGCCGAAAATGTATGTAACATTTAGAAGGAGACGTCGGAGACACCCCAATCCCCAGATCTCAGAGATGGTAAGAGCTAGAGTTACCAAACTTTCACATTAGATCCCATATTATTCCAAAGGAGACAAGTTTATTTTATTTTTTTGATATCGTGGTTAAATTATATAGCTCCCATAGGGGTGTTTGAGACGACCTCGACAAAAAAAAGAAAGTTTTAGATGAATAATTCGTTTGTTTATGAAGATATCGTAACCAAATTTGGTATTCGTAAGTTTTTTATAGTTCCCAATCACTGTGCCGAATTTCATCAAAATCGGTTGACATTATCATATAGCTCCCATAGGACCGATCGTCCAAAATAACTTTTTTTATATAAAAGTCGCTAAATTTCGTTTTCTAATAAAGATATCATAACCAGATTTGACATTAAGAAGTTTTTTAGAGTACTTGAGCAATGTACCAAATTTAAACAAAATTGGTTGACTATATCATATAGCTCCCATAGGGCCGATCTTCCAAAAAATTGATGAATACAATTTTTGAATAAAATTTGTTGTGTTTCGTTTGCTTACGAATAATTTAAGACCAATTTTAGCATTCGTAAGTTTTTTATAGTTCCTGTACTAAATTTAATCAAAATCTGTTGACTGTATCATATAGCTCATATAGGACCAATCGGTCCAAAAAACGTTTTTTATACAAAATTCAATGTGTTTCGTTTGTTTGTAAAGATATTTGAACCAAATTCAGATCTTTTTCAAGGTACCAAAGCAATGTGTCAAATTTGATCAAAATCGGTTAACTCCCATAGGAACGATCGGTCTAAAAAAATTGTTGCTTCAAAATTCTTCTGTTTTTGGCTTTTTATGAATTAATTAATTTAATTATTTTGGAATTAAATGTCTTTGGTATTCTTGAGCAATATACCGGATTTTATTGGAAGCTTATGTACAGGCTATCCAAAAGTTATCCGTGCCCGACTTTACCTACGCCATTTTTAGAAATAAGAAGATCTACAGAATTTATTTTTTAAGAATGTCATTCGATCTAGCACGTTTAAGCTAAAAAATATCAAAAGCTATTTGATACCAAAATACTTTTATTTTACATATTTTTTTAGGGACTATGACTTTTTTAAGACGTTTATGAAGTACAACTTTTAACTACACATCACATTTGTCGAAATGGACGATTTTGCTTAAATAATAGCTTTTCAAATATTTTAGATTATTTAAGTGGCTCGTCAGGTAGCTCGACTCTGATGAAAAAACAAAGAATTGTAGTATTATGTTTTACATGCTAATTTTGTGGTATTATTGGTTTCATGAAGAAAATAAAGCCTAGTAAATAATTAAACATAAAAATTTTTCGCCCAACTCTGCCAATGAGAACAGTTAGCAATTATCAGATTTAAAAATTACATTTCTAGCACAAATGCCGCGATAAATTTTTTCTGAAGAAATACAAAATTTATTGTGCTTTACATTAAAGTCTAAAAAGCCTCTGACGTATTGAAATTATGAGGGAGAAAGCTTTATAAATTTATTTAAAAGAAACTTTTATACATACCTTAGAAAAGTAATATAATAAAAAATATTTCAAAAAAAGGCGCACAAAAAAAAAACGACGTTGACTGCGGCGCCGATGCACGCGGCTTTCTGCTTCAACAATGCCTTGCGGATTTTTCACATTTATTTCATAAATTTATTTATTTATTTTTATTATATTTATTAAACGCACTTAATAATATCACAGAACAAAAAAAAATTAAAAAAAAAGGAAAGCAGAAATCTAAAAATAGAATTGCCGTAAAAGCAGCGCGGCTTTCGCCAGCTCAGCAGAAATACAGGCACACACATACGACGATCAAAACTGCGATGCCGACGCACTCGTTTTGCTGCTGCTGCTGCGACGTCGCGCCGTTAACCGACGCAGCTGCGCAATGCACCGTTACATTGGATTTGCACACAAAATTCGCACGAAAAACACAACAACCTCAATAGTTGTAATAATGCACACACACAACACTTAATATAGAGCATTTAACATTTTACTATAAAAATTTTTCACTTTTCCGACGCTTTTCCACAATTTAAATACCGCCTATAAGGATCACGTCACGCACAACTAAAAGAACAAAGCAAACTGACAATAAGAACTGAGCAGCCACTCTCTCAAATAATTTGAGTCAAATTGTCAAACCAACAACAAAAATCAATGCAATAGGTACAAGAATTGCTCAGCATACCAAAAGAGACAAGTGCAAATTCGAGATCACAACAACTACGCTTGACCAGACAAAAATGCTCTCTTGAGCATTTTGAAGTTGAGAGCGCCAAAGCAAAAACAAAAAAGTGCGAGCTTGTCATAAAGGACGCTGCTGAGCTAGCAACAACGATGCGAAAACCGCGCTGCTTTCGCTTTACGGCGATTTCTACTTTAAGATTTCTGCTCTTCTTTGCTGTGTTTGCTTCTTCCTTCTTTTAACAATTTTTGTTTTTACGCTCAGCTGCAGCTGCAAACAAAACAGTGTTGCTGTGCTGCAGCTAAATTAGAAAATATTTTGTTTCTGAGCGTTTATATAAGGTTGTCAAAAAGTCTTGCGGTATTTTTATTGAATTTTCAATTGTTCATAAAATTGGTTATTATAATGCGATTTAAGTCAAATATGCGCCGTTTTGTTCGATGACGAGTTCCCAACGAGATGCCAACTTCATAATGCCCTTCTTATAGAAGCTCGCTTCCCTATTGTCAAAAAACTCGGAGAGCCAATTTTCACAGGACTCTCTTGTGGACAACTTCCGATTACCAAGCGCGTTCGTCATGGACAGAAATAGGTGGTAATCACTTGGTGCGAGATCCGGACTATACGGTGGATGCAAAAGAACCTCCCATCCGAGCTCCCGGAGCTTCTGGCGCGTCACCAAAGATGTGTGTGACCTGGCGTTGTCCTGATGGAAGACAATTCGGCCTCTGTTGATCAAAGATGGCCTCTTCTGCATGAGTGCTGCATTCAAGCGGTCCAGTTGTTGGCAGTACAGGTCCGAATTGAGCGTTTGGCCATAGGGGAGCAGCTCATAGTGGATGATTCCCTGCCAATCCCACCAAACACACAGAAGAACCTTCCTGGCCGTCAATCCAGGCTTGGCCACCGTCTGGGCAGCTTCCCCGCTTTTCGACCACGACCGTTTACGCTTCACGTTGTCGTAAGTGACCCACTTTTCATCGCCAGTCACCATCCGCTTCAAAAACGGGTCGATTTTGTTGCGATTCAGAAGCGATCGCATGCATCCATACGGTCAAAAATGTTTTTTTGCGTCAAGTCGTGTGGCACCCATACATCGAGCTTCTTTTTCAATCCAAGCTTCTTCAAATGGTTTATAACGGTTTGATGACTCATGCCCAGCTCTTGGCCGATGCTACGGCTGCTACTATGCCGGTCTCTTTCGATCAATTCAGCGATTTTATCGCAATTTTCGACAACAGGCCTTCCGGTCCGTGGCGCATCTTCGATCACCTCTGCACCAGAACGAAAACGTTGAAACCCTCGTTGTGCGGTGGAAATGGAAACTGTATCGGGTCCATAAACTGCACAAATTTTATTGGCAGCATGAGATGCATTTTTGCCTTTATCGTAGTAGTACTGTAAAATATGCCGTATTTTCTCTTTATTTTGTTCCATGTTTGCGACGCTATAACTCACGAACGACTAAAAGCAAACAACAATTAATCAAACACGTGTTAGCACGTGAAAAGAGCTTTCCAAAAAGCTCTAGCGTGAACCGATGCGACGAATACAACTAGAACTACGCGCTTGCAAAGACAAGCTTGCGGAAATACCGCAAGACTTTTTTGACAACCTAATATTTGGGAAGCTGCAAATTTGAAACAGCTATAAATTTACACATAATCATAACAAAACAATTATTTTTGCATGATGATGATGATGAATCTAGAATAATATTCCAATATTTCAAAAATATAATAAAATATAAATAAAATCTTCATAAAGGCAAAAACAAAAAATCAATTTTTTACGCATATAAATTATTTGGAAACTTGTTGCCAAATAAGAATTTTGGCTAGAAAAAAATTTTCATTTAGACTTCTTAAGGTTAAAAAGGCTGTATTGGGGTTTTATAATGGTTTTTAAGCGATGCCTCATAATTTTCAAGAATCTATTTATCTCCTGGGGGGTTCAATTTTCTCAAGCTGTATAGCAACAGATGTTTGTAACGATTTCTTGGAAATAATTACTGAAGAATTTAGAGCCATTTTTTTGCAAAGAAATAATGAGATTTTCTTTTGTTTCATACTTATAATATTACTAGCCGGCCTCCGGCACGCTCGCTTCGCTCGCTCGTCTAGATCTTTATTTTCTTCCAATGATTTATTTTTGTGGCGAATTCACGAAATTGCATTATGTGCAAATATTGATCTGATCATATGTATTTTTATACAGAAATCAAAACAAGAATTGTAAGCAAAAATCGCAGAATTCATTTCTTCTTAAGAAAACTTTCTTGGAAAGGAATAACTAAATCAATATTAATTTCTAAAATTGATGAAATTGTAAATTATCCTACCGAGTTTTTAAATTCACCTGATTTGCCAGGAATGTTAGGAGTGGCAACCCTTATCCCTTAGGGGTATGAAAAATAGATGTTGGCCGATTCTCAGACCTGCCCAATAAGCACACAAAATTTCATGAGAATCGGTCTAGCCGTTTCAGATTTTTGTGTTTCCTTTCGACAAAAACAATTAAATAAAAAATATTAGTTAATCTGACAATGTACACAATGCCAACCTAAATTAAAAAAAAAATTTTGTTTTGGAAAATCAAATTGTCCTTTTTAGTATTTTCGTCGCAATTTTGTTATATTTTCTCAACCTTAAACAATCCTTGGACTTCCACGAACATTTCAAGACCAAAATTAGCCAAATCGGTTCAGCCGTTCGTGAGTCCATAAGCTTCAAAGGAACATAACATTGTGACACGAGAATTTTATATATAAGATATTATTATTAATATTTAAAAAAAATATTGTTTTTAAATTTTACTACGTTACACGTTTCAGCTTTTCGGCATAGTTTTAAACCATTTTTTGCCAAGAAAATATCAGATTTCTTTTCGTTTCATATTTATAACATATGGAAAAAGTTTAAAAAAATTGTGGTAATAATTTCATAATTAATTACCTATATTAAAAAATAATAATATTTTAATTTTTTACTATTTGAGTTAAATTTATTATTTTTTTTAAAGATATTAAAATTATGAGTAACGCATTTTTATACCTTGTACAGTATGGTACAAAGGGTATATTAAATTTGTACAAGTCGAAAATGTATGTAACAGATAGAAGGAGTCGTCGGAGACGCCCCAAAGCTACCTTATATATGATCAGGGTGACTAGAGAAGTCGATATACCCATGTCCGTCTAACCCTCCGTCTGTCCGTCCGTTTAAAAGCCTAGATCTCAGAGATGGTAAGAGCTGGAGTAACCTAACTTTCACATTAGATCCCGTATTTTTCCATAGGAGACAAGTTTATTTAATTTTTTGATATGGGGGTTAAATTATAAAGCTCCCATAGGGGTGTTTCAGACGACCACGAAAAAAAAAAAAAGCTTTAGATGAATAATTCGTTTGCTTATCAAGATATCATAACCAAATTTAGCATTCGATAATTTTTTATAGTTTCCAAGCACTGTACCAAATTTGATCAAAATCGGTTGACTATATCATATAGCTCCAATAGGACCGATCGGCCGAAATAACGTTTTTTATACAAAATTCGCTATATTTAATTTTTTAATTAAGATATCGTACCCAGATTTGGCATTCAGAAGTTTTTTAGAATATCCCAGCATTGTACGAAATATGATGAAATTCGGTTGACTGATCGGCCAAAATAACTTTTTGTATACAAAACTCGCTATATTTCGTTTTTTAATAAAGATATCATAACCAGATTTTGCGTTTTTTTTTAGAGCACTTAAGCAATGTGCCTATCTTCTAAAAAATCGATTTTTGAACCAAATTCGTTGTGTTTCGTTTGTTTGTAAAGATATTGAGACCAAATTTGGTACCTTTTTTAAGGTATCAAAGCACTGTGTCAAATTTGATCGATATCGGTTGACTATATCAGATAACTCCTATAGAGCCGATCTTCCAAAAAATCGATTAATGAACAAAATTTCTTTTGCTTCCTTTGTTTTTGAGGATATTTGAACCAAATTCGGCATTCAGATCTTTTTTAAGGTATTAAAGCACTGTGTCGATTTGATCAGTTGACTATATCATATAGCTCCCATAGGAACGCAAGGGCAAAAACAAATTTTTTACTTAAAAATTCTTCTGTTTTTGGTTTTTTATAAAGGAACCGGATTTTATAGCAAGCTAGTGGTACAAAGTCGTCCGCGCGCGACTTTACGTACGCCATTTTTTTAGTGTAGCTCCTGGGGCCAAAATTAGATATTTGTGCACTTGAAATTTTGTAACCAATATAAATAAAATAATATAATCGAATGCAAGCAGAATTAAATTAAAATATATATAGAGGAAAGTGGGGTGAATTCGGAAGAATTTTTCATAGATTTTTCGGAGTGACGATAGTGTTGTTTAGGGCATTGTGTACAAATTTTAGATTGATATGAAAAGTTTTTGGTAAGGTAGATTTATCTCCGCACAAAAAATGTCAAAATCGCTATTTTCTGGAGGTGAACTGGATTCATATATCCCAAAACGCCATATATTAATTCAATTCGCAAGCATTTGATTTGTTTATTATTGGTTGAAAAATACATTGAAATTAATGAATCTAGAAAATAAATAATTATGTCTAGTGAAATAGACTGAAAAGTAGATTTATTTAAAAAGAGCGAAATCATCTGAAACAGCACTCTTTTCGACGATTTTCTTTGCCTTCAGCATTTCCAACAAACCATGACAGCTTTGAACCGATTTATGGGGATTTTCGTAAGTTCTCGACATTTTGACACCAGAACAGTCGAAATCCGTGGTGAATAATTATTTGGCTCATTTCGATACAACTGGATTCACCCTAAATCGAGCTCCTGTATTCAACCCTAATCGTCTTTTTCGAAATGTAGTACGAACCCTTTAGCATTTTTTAAGTATAGAGTCTAATAATATAATGGATTTATTTACATTTTACTCGAGAAATGTTGCAATTTTAGCGATAAAAAAACTTGTCAACCTAAGTATCTACATATAAAGCATATCTTTGGATCTAACATAAGCATTAACAGCTGTTAATATAATGCTCTATACTCTCAACTCTGTTATGTTAACATAAGTCTCTCTATGTATTTCCATATGTTCAGAGAGTACTAAAATATATAGAGGCGAAGATTCTCTCTTAAGTGTAAGCCTCCAAAAGATTGCGCGCCAGATGGGGTCGGAAACACAATGTTTGCATATGCTTTTACCCCAAGCATTCCCATCTGGCGCGCGATCTTTCAACGGGGAAAAAAACTTTTTGAGTTATTTCGCCTCTATATATTTTAGTACTCTCCGATATGTTATAATTAACTAATAAGTCGCTTATCACATAAAACTTATTCTCAAAATCTATAGCAACGAAAACAGACGTGTTTAATTCTGTTCGGTCTATACCTAAATCATATATACAAGTTGTAGTGTTTTTTAGTAGAACTGTATAAATTTTTTTTAGAAAAAGTATACCGAACAGAAAAATACTTGTAAGTATTATCAAAAACTTGCGTCGGTCATAACGTTTATTTGAAAGTTGGTGTCAAAGTCAACTCAGGAATCCTTTACGATGCGTTTCCGGGTGCACTTCTCTCACGAATTCATCCCACATTCCTCGAATAGAAAGATTGAACTTATGTGACGGGGAGCCGGTATAGAAATAGAAATGGATGTAAGAAATTAATTCTCAATACATATATTGCGAAAAAAAAAAAAAAAAATTTAAGGGGCTGTAACTTTTGGGCTTCTTTAGGACAGACGGGTAGAGAAAAGGACAAACAAAAGCCTCAAATGGTCATCTTAGTAACACCAGTTCTGTCAAGAGAAAATGAAGGTCAAAGTGATGACCATCGTTAGGCCATGCGGATTTAAATGAAGAAAATTAATATTTCATCCTTTTTTCAAATATAAGGGTGCTTTGGAAAACTCTAATTGGAGATCTTTTTTCACCTACTGTCGATAAGATACGATCCATTAATAATTTAATGGCAAATTAATTGGATTTTTTCTTTGCTATGATAGCTATGTTGGCTTGTTAAGTACGAGGTGTATTCAAAAAGTATCGCGAATTTTGAATTTTCGCGGGTTGCGTGTATATTCAAATTTCGAATATGCCGACAAGCTCGGCATTTTGAATGTTCACTTAATTGTTGACAGCTGCTTTGCTTGCACGTGTTATGGCTCGTCTTCGATTTTTACCTATTAAATTTGTGTTATTTGTGTGAAAAACGAAATTAAGTGCGCGGATGCATTTCAAATGTTGACTGTGACATACTGAGAAGCTACCTTGGACGGAAGCAACGTTTATCGGTGGTACAAAATGTTCTCAGAAGGCCGAGAAGATTTGAACGATAAAGAGCGCGCCGGACGCACGAGCACTTCAATAAGAGATGAAAAAATTGATGAAGTTTAGAAAATGATATTGGCCAATCGTCGAATCACCGTTAGAGAAGTTGCTGAGGACCTAGACATATCGATTGTCTCTTGCCACTCGATTTTTATCAATGATTTGGGCATGAGACGGGTCGCCGCGAAATTCGTACCAAAATTGCTCAATTTCGACCAAAAACAGCATCGCATGAACATTGCTAATGAGATGTTGGACTTTATCCGCGACGACCCAAATTTGCTCCAGAGGGTCATAACTGGTGACGAATCTTGGGTTTATGGTTATGACGTGGAAACCAAAGCTTAATCATCTCAATGGAAGCTGCCGCACGAACCAAGAACGAAAAAAGCGCGCCAAATTCGGCCGAATGTGAAAGTTTTGCTTAGTTTTCTGCGATTGCAGGGGCGTGGTGCATCATGAGTTCTTGCCACAGGGTAGAACGGTCAATAAGGAATAATACCTGCAAAATATGTGCAATTTGAGCGAAGCAATCCGCCAGAAACAGATCGGATTTATGGAAGAACAAAAATTGGCTTTTGCACCACGATAACGCCCCTGCTCACACATCGTTGCTTGTGCGCGACTTTTTGGCCAAAAACAACACACTAATGCTGCCGCAGCCACCGTATTCCCCAGATCTGGCCCCCTGTGACTTTTTCTTTTTCTTTAAACTGAGGAGGCCCATGAAAGGACGACGCTACGCTACGATTGACGAGATAAAGACGGCATCAAAGGAGGAGCTAAACAAGATTAAAAAAATTATTTTTTGAAGTGCTTTGAAGATTGGAAAAAACGTTGACACAAGTGTATAATATCTCATGGGGATTACTTTGAAGGGGACAAAATAGACTTTCATAAATAAATAAATAATTTTTGAAAAAACACAAAATTCGCGATACTTTTTGAACACACCTCGAACGTGGTCTCATTTGGTTCAATAGCAGAAAAATAATTTTTTTTTTTAAATTTTACAACACCTACTTTAACACTGCTATTGGTATAGCCGGGCTTTTACCAATTTGACTCGAATCTTGCAACCCTGCTAGGAATCGTAGGTTCTGATAAAAAAGTATTATAGGGATACAGTATTATGGGACTCCATTGAATAATTAGCAGGCTGTACTAAACTCTTCACGCCTTTTGCCAGGGATACCTCCATAGATGAATTTAATTTTTTCCTCACTTTTCAACAATCATTTAAAGCACACAGCAAACCGACAAACCCATACCAGATAATAGCTTTTCAATAAAAAGAGTAGCTTGACGCAAAATGGTAAGTAACCCTGGCAACCCTGCAGCATTGCTGTCGTCATTGGACAATAACGCAGACAGTTGCAGGAGCAACTCACGCGTGTCCTGTGCATAATCGGGATTTACATGCTTTTGCATGCATCAATGCAAATCATTATGGCATAATGTACGGAGGATAGAATTCAGCCAAAAGAATTTTGATTTATGCGAGTTTAATGCAGTTACGAAAAGTAACTTCTTTAAGTAAAATATTTTCAAATACTTTTGAAGAAGTTGTAGAAAAAATGTTAAGTTCCTTTGCTGACAAATTCGTTACGCATAGGCGGAACTTGTTGCGGTGGGCAGTCATATAAACAGATATCAGTTGGGGGGAATCCATGACAACCTTTAAGGGCACAAAAATTGCATGCGCTGCACATGGCCCTTTAATGCCCCGGCACCCTGTATCGGTCACGTGCGCTTCTAATAAGCCTAATGCATGGGAAGCACAGAGTCAACGCAGTCTGCACCAGAACCCAATATTGGCAATATTTTAAAGTGCCATGGCAGACGACGCACACGACCCACAAACATGGAACAAGGGACGTCTGACATACTCCCCCCTCAGTTGTCATAAAAACGCAACGAATTTTTTGTTTTAATTAAATTCATATTTAGAGACAAAAGCAGAACCAAGCCTGATTTATGACCAGGGTTGCAATTGATGCGCTGTTTCAGGGTTGTATGACAACCCATTGAGAATGCAATCATTAAATGTTTGTTTCATTAATCTAATTGGCTTAAATGTAAGGTTTGTTGTCAAGGCAACTTTTTAATTGCCAAAAGCAACACTGTGAACTAGTTCCAAACTCGGCTGTTGAAATTCACACGCCTGTCCTACAAACCCTACCCCAAAAAAAACAGAAAATCTCTTGACTCAATTCTATTTTGGGAACTTTTCGTGTCAAAGTTCACAGTTTTAGCAACGTTAATTTGACATTTGCATTTGAATTTGCCAAAAAGCGCCTTCAACATAAAATGGGTTTTTTGTTGCTGTTTCAAAAAGTTTTTGGATACTGTGACAACCACAGCAGTTGGTTGGGAAAACTTTTCTCCTTTTTTTAGCTATCCTTTTTTCTAAGGGCGCTTTTTGTGTTTCAGCATTGATTGTTGGCAGATTTGCTAGGCAATTGACATGATTCCAAAAACTCGGCTTTATCAGTGAACATAACTTAACCCCAAAAGTGACGTAGAAGGCACAAAATCGATAAAGCAGATATGAGCTATATAGTAAATAACTGTATTTTATTTAAGTTGTTAAATTTTAATCCTTTCAAAAAGCTCTTTCTCTTTCAAAGTGTCCTGCTTTAAGCAGACTCTACTCCCATATGAGGTCAACAAACCCAGCTGAAAACTCTTAAAATTGTCTACGAATTGTTGATAGTTTACAGGCTACACAAAATTTTTCTATACGAATTATCTTTTATACCTAATACACATACAGATCCAAAATCGAATCGGGCAATCCGCGATATCATCATCAATTCCTTTGTCTCCGGTTGGAGCATTGGGCCTCGCTTGTTTCGGTGGTTCTTGTGTATTTTTGAGGTTTCTGCTATAGGTGAATTTGTGTTAATGTGACATGAATTTTGCACCTCCAAATCTGATGAGCAGGCTGCCGGAGCAGGGGGATTTCTCGAAATACGATTACCCCTTGGAGACTTTCTAATCATTACGTATTGATCCATGTTTAAATTAACTCTTATTCAGGTTAGTAGATTTTCAGCGATAGTTATAAGCACGAAGCGGAAGCTTAGTAGGAACTACCATCCTCTGATGACTAAGCTTATGTTAGCAGTAAACTTACGGGAAGTCTGTGGACGCTATCGTTGGCTCGCGAGGAGCTCCTCCGCTACCGTGCCTTCAACACGAGTCTGCCAACTCACGTGGGGGCTTGCAATGCATTAAAGCAAAGGTTGTTAGCATGATTGGTTATTGAATGGCGCCAAATCACTCGCCAATGACGCTAGAGAATCTTAGACACTCAGGATTTATAAGGAGTTCGGTGACACCCAAAAACCTTTCTGAGACTCTCCCCTCCTAGCCGCTGAACGCTGTCCGGGACTGCTTATTGGTTATTTGCTGCTAACCTTCATATCTGAAGGCCTTTCACTATCCGCAACATGTGACCCGTCCGGTTGCCTATAGCTCGGCATACGCGAAATGCCCCTAATATCGCGATCCGCGGTATAATAAACGCTATTTAAAGTGGCTATGACAAGCCGACGGGGGAAGTATGATTAGTGGAGGAGAAGTCAGAAGTATTTGAAATATGCAAAGCATTAAAGCAAGGAGACAGTCTTAGCCCACTACTGTTCGTCTTATTCATGGATTTAAATAGCTAAATCGTGTAAGAGGCAAACAGAAAAAACAATGATTGGGAACTGGAGACTTCAACCCATCTACCTGCAATTCCTTTTAGATGCGAACGACATTGTTATCATAGCAAACAATCCAGAAAGGCTGCGAAATACATTACAGAAGTGGTCCAACAATCTAAAAAGAAATGGAATGGAGGTCAACATAACCAAGAGCAAAGTAATGTGGGTCTCTAAAGAGGATAGGTCGACAGAGAATCTATATATAACATGCAACGGCATAGAAAAAGAGAGAATGGAACCTTATGAATCCCTCGGAACCATTGTTAGCTGTAAGGGAAAAATAGAGCAAGAAGTGCTAAGCCGGACCAAGAAAGCGGTCTCAGCGTACTATCAGATAAGTAACACAATAGTGGATAAACGGGAGATAAGTACAAAAACAAAACTCAAGCTTTACAACGGGTTTAGTTTTTACGGTTATAGTACCAATAGCACTGTACGGTACCGAGTCTATGCCGCTATTAGAATAACATCTGAGTAAATTTCAGGAAACAGAAATGAAGTACATACGAAGGGTCGCAGGAAAAACCAGGAGAGATATGGTCAGAAATGAAAGAATACGTTCAGAAGTAGGGCAGAAGAAGTCGATTATACAAGAAATCGAGGAGAGACAGCTAAAATGGTTCGGACATCTACATCGGATGGACGAGTCAAGAAAAGCCAAACAGGTACTGGAAATGAGAGCAGAAGGCAAAGCACTGAGAGGAAGACCCCGAAAAACTTGGGAAAAACGCATCCAGGATGTGGGAAGGATGAGGGGCAGAACCCTGGCAGAGATGAGAAGAGAGATGGATATCCCGAGGCTACCCCGACGCCTAACAGCAAATGGGGATTGAAGAACAAGAGAAGATCCGCGGAAAACTGTATAGAACCACCCATGGAGGTATCATTCAAGTTACCGGACCACAGTAGCATCTTCCAGGCGGAGGTGTTCGCCATAAATATGGCGGCAGATCTAGCGGTTACCCTAGAGCAGAGCCAAATAAATATTTTCGTTGATTGTCAAGCGGCAATCAAATCCATGCTAGCCTTCAGCATCAATTCCAAAGGTGTACTGTCAAGCAGGAACACATTAGATGAACTAAGCACCCATAGGGATGTGTGCGTTCTTTGAGCTCCCAGCCACCAGGGCATTGATGGAAATGAAATAGCTGACAGGCTCGCAAAGGAAGGTTCTGTATTAAGGCAACCGTCACTTGAGGATCTTAAAATTCTATTAAGGACGATTTTCCAAAGAGCAGAAGAAGGCGCTGTAAACAGATCCGACAGAAGGTGGAACAACACAACGAACTGCAAGATAGCTCGCACTATGTGTAAGCAAATCAATAACAGACTAGCCCAGTATATTCTACAATTCCCCCGATGTGACTGAAGACTCATAAGGGATATACCGACATAGCAGACAGGACACCTCAAAAGCTATTGGCGTTCGCCAAGCATATGCGCATTTTTGAAGACTAACGTGCATTGTACACCAGCCGCATGCTCCGGTTCCACTAAGAACTATGCAGTCTATGTGTGACTCCCCCAGGGGTCAACCAGTGTAACCTAACCTAACCTAACCCATCTTTTATAAAGCTCAGAAAGCTCTGTATGGGTAAGGAATTATTCTAGTACCTTGATTAAAAAGTTTCCAGAATCATAAACGTCTGGCGCTCTCAGTCGCCCAATTTGATGTCTCTTTTTTTTCTTAAATTGCTACATCTGTCAATGAAGTTCTTTGAAATTTTCTGCTTGAAAGCTTGAGATTTGTTAAAGTGACGCCGTATTGAGTACATCTACGTTTGTACATGTTTCCGATTTTTTGCAATTTTAAAAATAGAATTGGATTTTGTATTAAATGGGATGACGACATTGGAAATTATACAAAAGTGTTTCGACAACGATTTTCTGAAGAAAATAGTCATTTATCAGTGGCAAAGAGTCCGTCAACGAAGACTTGATTTCCAAGATTATTTAGGTAAAAACTAAAATGAAAACCATCCTACAACCACCGAATTCATCTGAATTTTCTCCATTCAGTTTTTCCTATTTGGTCGACTTAAAAAACCGATCCGTAGAACGCAATACAGCATCCAAGCTGTGGTCATGATAAAATCGAAGATAGCTCCGATTACAAAAAATGTTTCGAGGATAAGATAAAGCGCTAGCTTAAGTACTTTACAGTCGATGGGGAATACTTTGAAGTGGGCAATATCGATTTTGATGAATAATCTTATATTTTGGATATTCTGAATAAATTTCAGAAAGTTTTTGATCAAGGTTGTTACCTAGGCGGTAACCCAATCTTTGCACCCAATCTCCAAAATCCCATTTCACCTATTTGTTACAGCCATTCTGATAACAACAAAGTCGAGTTTTTTTGGCTCCCTATTTTACACGAAAAAAGAACCTACGTAAAAGTGGCTTTTCGGCGATTTTTATGTCGAGAAACAAGAAAATTGCATCCTTTTTTTTTAGATTTTTCGATAATCATGTTTTTGGACACATTTTCCAGTCATTAGGTTAGGTTGCACCTGGGGGGAGTCACACGTAGACTGCATAGTCCTTAGTGGAACCGGAGAATGCTGAAAGGCAGGTGTACAATGCACGTTAGTCGTCGAGTATGCGCTTATGTTTGGCGAACGCCAATAGCTTTTGAGGTACCCTTTCGGCTGCCTATTCTAGTAAGATAAACCAGAGTTTTCCTAGATATTTCAGCCTTGGTGCGCAGAAGGCGGGGCAGCGGAAGATAAGGTGTTTCAGAGTCTCTTTGGGCTCTGTCTCCCTACACTTCATGCATTAGCCTTGTAGTTCGCAGTCTGAGTCTTCAAGGACTACAGAACCGCGTTGTTGTTGTTGTGGCTGTAGATGTACAACTGTCCCGACCTGCTCCAACCAGTACAGAGGTGTGACCGCTGTCGACACGCAGAGGGGTATTATTGCCTCCGTGCCTACCGGTGGTAGCAGTCTCCACCGTCATTTGGGCTGACATTTCAGCCCAAGTTGTTTGCTTGGAGGACTCCAGAGCGCGGGGGTTTGGTTTTGCATTTTATTGTTGGGAACCACCCTATAGTATTGTATGCCTGCTGCCAGGAATCTCTGTCTCTAACCAGAATTGGAAATTCGGATACTGCTGCGCTGTTACCTCAGCTAGACCGTGCACTGGCCCAAGCCTCGAGGGAGGACAATTGCCTGACTTTGATGCTTGAGCCAGTACGCAGTCTATTGCCCAGCCGGCATCCTTTTGGACTGTTATGCTAGCCTAATCGTTAATATCCCTTAAACAAAATTTGGTATCGACTGGACCATAAACTATAGCGACAATTCGCTCTGAAAAAATATGTACTATAAATTATCAGAACATTCTATTGACTTAGACGAGCTTCATTAAAGCACCTTGCATCTATCCCGACTACTAAACACTTTCAGTTTAAAGCTATGTTGAAAAAGCACATTTTTCATGACAATTTACTTCCAAATTTGACAACTACTATAATTTAAACATTTTATTTTCAGTTACATACAAAATTTTTATTATAATAAATTTTTATTTTAATTGAACCTCGAAATTAAACCATGGATGGGACAGGAGAGAAGCAGGGCTGGACGCTCCGTTTACTGTTTATATGCACATTTGTGACACTTGGCACGGTCCTACCAATTGGATATTGCTTTGGCGTGATAAATGCACCCTCTGAGGTAGGTTCCATAGTCATCAGGAACACGCTTTTGTTTTTTTTATAATACTTGCCTTTATAGTACATCAAAAAATGGTCCGCTGTTTCCGCACAATCGCGCTATTCCCAGACACTAACTGATTCCCAACTGACACTCGTAATAACAGCCGTTGTATCCATGTTACAATTCGGTGGCATTATTGGCTCCCTTTTGGCTACCAGCTTCAACTCCAAGTGGGGACGTCGGGGCACACTGCTGATTAGCAGCATAATTCTAATTATCTCTGCAATAATGCAGGAACGTTGCCGTTGGGCTAACTCTATAGAGCTGCTTTTATTGGGTCGTCTTCTAGCTGGTATAGCATCAGCGATAATCTTTGCCACACAGCCCATGTACTTTGTGGAATTGGCTCCGCAGGAACTAAGCGGCAGCGTTGGTGTCTTTACATGCATTGGCGTTACGGGTGGCATAGTGCTGGCTCAATTCTTTAGCTTCGATTTTATGTTAGGAAATGAGCAATATTGGCCACAAGCTTTAGGCGCATATTCAGTCTTAGTAATCGTCGCGGTAATGGTGGGAGGTATATTTAATTTTCCTGAAAGTCCACGCTATATGATGTCCAAAGGCCGTATAGAGCAGGCTGAGGCTGTGCTGCTGCGACTACGCGGAGATCCAGAACGCGTCGAGCGTGAGCTCTTGGAGTATAAGGAGGAACAGCTACAGGAAAAGTCGACCATGGCTGCGGTTATATGCAATAGCAAACTCACCATGCCGCTTATACTGGTCATATCCTTTCATTTCGTTCAGCAGGCCAGCGGCATCAGTGTGGTGAGTAAAGCTTATGTCAATTTCATTCCATTTCGTTCCGTTCCGTATACTGTTTCATCTACATTTAGATTTGGTACTACTCTGTGGATATCTTTACTGGAGCGGGATTTTCGCTGACCATAGCGCTCTGGCTAAACTTTGCAGAAGGCGTCTGGAACTTTGTAGCTGCTCTTTTCGGACCCCTATGGATGAAATATTTCAATAGACGCTTCATTATGCTTTTGTCCTGCTTGTTTTCGGCCATTTTCTTGACGCTGCTTGCAGTTGGTCTCAAAATTATGGTAAGTACAAAACACAAAGCACTGTACTCTACAATAATTTGGCAATATTTTCAGGAAACCCATAAATTTGTATCAACATTTTGCATTATCTTTTTGTCCATGTATATTTTATGTTTTAATTGCGCGCTAGGAACCATTCCATACTTCATAGGCTCTGGTAGGTATTTTTATTTATATTTTACGTTTTTTTTTTGAAAATATTTGCATTTGTAGAAATCTTTGAGATTGCACCAAGGGCTGCAGCCATGTCGCTGGGCACTCTTTGCAACTGGACAACAAACACCATCTTGTGCATGATCTTTCCCATAATGCAAAAAGCCATTGGTCCCTTTGCGTTTCTACCTTGTGCTGTAGCCTGTGTTTATGGATTTTTATTAACCTACAGATATTTACCGGAAACTAAAAATCGGTCTACGAAAGAAGTTACGCCTCTTTTAGAACATGGTTTTAAATCGAAAATTAAATAATAAAAATATAAATTTATTGTTAAACAAGAAAGTTGGAAAAAAATGAAAATAAAAAAGTAATTTATGGATTTAATTGTAAAGCTTACTAAGAGAGTATTTGAGTTAAGTAAGGTAAGGTTAGGGCGGCAGTTGGAACTGACGTCCCAACTAAATTAGGCCAAGGATAGGCCCTTTGTAATACTGCTAGAGTGAGCTCACAATTCTTCCCCACTTGAGAAGTCTCCTACGAAAGGTGAGGAAGCCATCTGGCTGCCTGAATAAAACTTAAAAGGCATTTAAGACTCTGTTCAGAGAGCTGAGATAGATCGTCAAGAAAGTGTGACTTTAGGAACCTAAATCTATTACTGCCCAGCCCAGGGCAGTGACAGAAAAAGTCTTCCACCGTCTCCAGCTCCTCCTCATCGCCACAGCTTCAACAGAAGTCATGGTGGGGAGCATTCCCGTGATGGCACGGATAACAGATTAGCACTGGGCTCTGTTCAGACAGAAAAGCCATCTCCCCTAGAGACAAGCGGCAGTCATTCACTGACTTCATACGCGAAGTCATCGAAACTAGGGACTTAATAGCCGCTTGGCTGTCTGAATATATATACAAATGTTCTTATCTTGAACTTGTAGGTTTCTTATTGTTATTAAACCCTCCCGGATTGCAGTGACCTCTGCCTGAAAAACACTGCAGCGGTCCAGGAGTCGAAAAGCAGTTCTAGCATTGAATTCCTCAACGTAGACGCCTCCACCTACACGGTCGTCTAGCTTGGCCATATGTATACCCTGGCCGTCTTTTTCTTGAAGGAGGATGCTGGTAGTTCCTTGTCTAGCCAGCTCTGCCTGAAAGACACTGCAGTTTTCCGGGAGCCGAAAAGCAATTCTAATGTTGAAATCCTCAACGTAGACGCCTCCCCCTACGCGGTCGTCTAGCTTGGATCCGTCCGTGTATACCTTTATCGAGACCGCTGGGCCTGGTACACCTGTATTCCACTCCTCTCTGGTTGGAATATAGGCTCTGAATTTGGATGTAAAATGTTCCTGCGGTATGCAGTAGTCTGTACTTTCGGGTGAGTTGCACAACAATGAATATATACCAAACTCAACTCAGTAGGTCACTTGGCTTTCATTTTATCTGAAAAACAACATTAATCAACCATAAGTGCCCAGGATTAGCCCAGTTCAAAGCACTTTACTATTCTATGTATACCATCAACTTTGTACAAAATCCATTTAAAATTATATATCAACATAAATTTGATGTATTTTTAAGCTACTTAGAGCTCGCACTTGCCCATATGTAATCTCCTATGTATGTGTATACTTTCAAATTTGCATACGTTACGACCTTAAGCATCCTGACCCGACCCACCAGCCAATCCTCCTCAATGTTCCCACGTAATGGTAAGCCAAAGGCAAGTGCTATGCATGCTGCATGCCGCATAGCGTATCATGGTCATCATTACTCAACTTCCGGATGATGTGCTGTGAGTAAACAGCAGCTACTTTACGGCCGGACTAGCTTCGACTGCGGCGTGGTTCGCATTGGGTGGCAAAGTAATGATTCCCTAGCACATGTGTCCGACTTGGCTGTAAACAGCACTTGCTGTATCCAACCAAACGTGCAACGCATATTGAAAAGCTCAAAAAACTTTCCGAAACGGCTGCAGGTGAAAAGTGCAAAGCAGTCAAAGAGCAGCTTGGAGCAGCTGGAAGGATCAAGGAAGGATGAAGCAGGCAACTACGGCAGGAGTTTGCTTATGTTGTCAGTATGCTAGCAAAGCAACAGCAAAAATGGCAAAAGGAATACTATAAAAATAAAATGTACCATATTTTCTCGACTTTGTGATACTCTGCAGCTAATTTTAGAAACTCTAGTTATTTAAAAGATACAAAAAAAATAAGGAGTTCTGCTCCCTGCGTGCTCTTCATTTTTAGCTATTCTGATTTTTGCGGCACATACTTCTTATAAATTATAGCTATGACTATAATAATACTAATGTACTGTAATCAAAGAAAATATCTGGTAGAGCATTGACGACGATGACTTCCAGCTATGACTCAGGATATGATCAAAATTAAATTAATTAATAACACTGTCCAACAGTGAAAAAGAACTTTTCAAGTAACCTAGTGCACGTTGTAGGTCTTGACGAGTAGATCACGATAGCGTTTTTCAAAATTGTCTAACACCCCCAAAATCGGAAGTTATCGCTTAAAACCGTTTTTCGGGTCTGCGATCACTCCCACTATCACAAGGCGGCCATTTTTCAACCGATTTTCGATTGCTTTACGGTTTTGGAAAGAAGAAGATTCAAGCTTTAAGATGATATACATTTGTTTATACTTTATACAAAGCAACTTCGTGATTTTTAAAAGTTATCTAAGATTTACACTTTTTTTATTCGATTTTCACACTTTGATCATTTTTATATAACATTTTGTTAAAACACTTTAACTTTTTTACATTTAATCTTAAAGAAATATTAATTCCGAGTAAGAAAAGTTATGGTTTATTAAAATCGGTCGATAAATGCTTAAGTTACGACGCTTATTGTAAACAAGAAAATTCAATTTTCATCGACAAAAAAATGTTTTAGATGGATAATTCGTTTGTTCATGAAGATATCGTAACCAAATTTGGTATAATGCTTAAGAACAATAAAAAACTTACAAGTGCCAAATTTGGTCGCAATATTTTAGAAAACAAACGAAATACAACAAATTTTGTTAAAAAATCGATTTTTTGACCGATCATTCCTATGGGAGCTATATGATATAGTCAACCGATTTTCTTCAAATTTGGCGTTTTGAAATTTTTTAGAGCACTTAGGCAATGTGCCAAATTTCAACAAAATCGGTAGACTATATCATATAGCTCCCATAGGAATGATCGGTCAAAAAATCGATTTTTTAACAAAATTTGTTGTATTTCGTTTGTTTTCTAAAATATTGCGACCAAATTTGGCACTTGTAAGTTTTTTATTGTTCTTAAGCATTATACCAAATTTGGTTACGATATCTTCATGAACAAACGAATTATCCATCTAAAACATTTTTTTTTGTCGATGAAAATTGAATTTTCTTGTTTACAATAAGCGTCGTAACTTAAGCATTTATCGACCGATTTTAATAAACCAGATTTTAATAAACCATAACTTTTCTTACTCGGAATTAATATTTCTTTAAGATTAAAATGTAAAAAAGTTAAGGTGTTTTATCAAAATGTTATATAAAAATGACTTCAAAGTGTGAAAATCGAATAAAAAAAGTGTAAATCTTAGATAACTTTTTAAAAATCACGAAGTTGCTTTGTATAAAGTAAAAACAAATGTATATCATCTTAAAGCTTGAATCTTCTTCTTTCCAAAACCGTAAAGCAATCGAAAATCGGTTGAAAAATGGCGACGATTGTGATATGGGAGTGATCGCAGACCCGAAAAACGGTTTTTAAGCGATAACTTCCGATTTTGGGGGTGTTAGACAATTTTGAAAAACGCTATCGTGATCTACTCGTCAAGACCTACAACGTACACTAGGTCACTTGAAAAGTTCTTTGATTTTTTCAATTCTGTAGGACAGTGTAATTATTATTGAGCTAATCGATACAAATCTTTAGTTGTCGCCATTCTCACTCCGCTTACATCTTCAGGGACTTGATCTTGATTGATTTCTTAGATCAACTTGAGAAATTCCGTCAGGCTTGAGCAGAAAAAAGAGGAGGAATTTAACCACTGGACTATAGGTGGTAGAAGGGGAATCAGTCTTATTGCCATCTCATACAAGATCCTGTCGAGCGTATTATGTGAAAGACTGAAGCCATATGGCAACACACTGATCGGACCCTATCAGTGCCTGGTAAGTCCACCACAGACTAGATCTTCACTCTACGCCAAATCCTGGAAAAGACCCACGAAAAATAAATTGATACCCATCATCTTTTCATCGATTACAAAGCTGCATTCGATAGCCCGATAATGGATCCGAACTTTTGAATACTGTTCGAGGTTTCAGACAAGGTGACCCTCATGCGACCTCTTCAATTTCGTGATGGAAGGGGTACTGCGGAAGTCCGGTGTACATCTCAATGGCACTATTTTTTACAAGAGTGTCCAGCTTCTTGCATTCGCTGATAATATCGATATCATCGGGTGTTGCAAGCGAGATGATACTGCTTCATTTTCCGCAATCGAAAAAGGAGTCTGCGAAAGTGGGTCTAGCGGTAAACGAGGGCAAGACGAAGTATATCCTGTCTACGAACAGGGACGCAAGGCGTCTGTGCTCCCATATTGCACCGTACCGCTATACTTTTGAAGTGGTCAAGGAATTACCGTACCTTGGCACCGACGTTATCACCGAAAATGCCTGGAGATAAAGCGAAGAATCACACTTGCCAATAGGTGTTACTATGGTCTCAGTAAGCAGATGTGTAGCAGAGACGTCCCTCGAACAACAAAAGTAAAACTCTACAAGACTACCGCATACGGATGAACCACGAGCTGCACAAGCTCTACGACAACATAGATGTTGTCCAACGTATCACAATACAACGTCTGCGCTGTCTCGGGCATGTCATACGTATGGATAATGATGCTCCAGCGAAAAAGGTATTCGAAGCAAAAGCCGATAAGGAAGACGAAGGGGACGACCACGACTCCGATGGAAAGATCAAGTGGAGGAGAACCTATCCTCCCTTGGTATTTCTACTAATTGGAGAAGGCGCGCGCAAAGCGGAGGCGCCGGGCGCGAGCTGAGGTAGGCCGTAAACCGAAAACGGGTTGTCATGACCACACAATGAACTGTATGTGGATCCTTGGCAGAAACTTGGCACGGCTAAATCTTCTGTAATAGCTTTCATACGAAATCCCTAATTCATTAAGGGATTTACATTTTTTTAGAATATGTGAATGAGAGGATTTTTCGATGCGATCGAAACTTATAGATATATATCGTCTTTCATTTCACTACAAGAGGCTGGGGAACTGACTGATCGAGGGCGATGTTCTGCGCGCTGAGGCAGACAAGAGCCGCCATTTCAGATTTCGTCGAGATAAAAGTCTCCAAATATTGTACAATAAAAACCGCATTTGGCAATCAAAGCAGGATTTGCCAATTTTTAAAGGATCTCTCCTTTTACAATCGGAAAAATGTTTAGGCGGCGATTTGTTTCCAGCAGCAGCTTCATTTTGGCTACATTTTTATCAATCCTTCCAGCTGATCATTTTCTGCGAGGGGCTTTCGCCATTCCTGAAATAGTTTACGTCACCTTACACTGCTCAGCAGCGGTAGCAGCGTCCCCGTAGGCCTTTGCTTTATTATTCCAGAAGTATCCAAAGATTATTCCTAGGTTGACGCAGAATTAAATGATGTAGTGCCTTCGCTACCATGACAAGGTGGTTCAACCGCGCCTTCCCCACTACATTCCGCCTTGTTTTTTTTTTTTTTTGATCCCAAGGTCTTGAATCCCAAGGAAAAAAAACTTTAGTACGAGTATGAGTATAGATCTGTAGACTCTGTGTTTAAAGAAACTATCTAAAAACGTCGCCTGATGCATAATACCATTCAGTTAAAAATACAATCTATACAGAACCATCATATCGTTCCTGTATTCTCACATCTAGGTGTATCTAACGGTTTCTTAACAATGAGCCTGATTTCATTATAGGAAGTTGAAAATTTTGTTTTATGGCCCATATGCAGCCTGCAAAAATTTCGCACGGAATGACAAACTGTCGTTTATAGAAAAGAGTAAATTTTTAAATATTTTAGTCTTTATCCTTGAAAGTTTTAGTGCGATATACTTTTTTTTCCCAAATGCAACCAAAAGGATCTAGTAACACAACTTAAACAACTCATTTCACAACTGTCTAATTTTTTTATATAACACGAAATCTTCTAATCCCTGAATTATCTTTTTTCGCTCTTAAAATTTAACCGCCCATCTAAAGATAGTGTATAGTTGGTCAAAAATAGTAGCTGCTTGGCAGGCATCTTTGGGCAGCTGTCAGCCATGTTGCAGCAGCAGCTACCGCTTACCCAACGCTCCTCCAAGTACATAGATTCACCTATGGCAAGCAACACGCACACGATTTCAAACATAACGCAGAATGCTTAACCCAGTTTTTGGTGCACGTTTTCCACCAACTCCTCCTAAGAACCCCACCCAGAGCACCCTCCAGCATTGACTAATCATTTGTCTTCCTCTGCTGCTGCATTTTCCACTTGACAGTGCAGCAGTTTCCATTACGCACTGACAGCTGATTGCTAAGTTTATTATTGCTTTATTTTTTTCCGCTTATGAACACTGACGTCGTTTTCCAAATTCCCAAGTATTTTCGCTTTTTGGAGCACATAATTGCATAGCTCCGACGATTTATCAAATGTTGACCTTTAGCACAAAACTTTTAACTGGACTGCATATTTAAAGTTTAAGAGTGCCGAAACTTTTTGAAAAACGATTAGTTTCAAATGACAGTGGTTGCGTGTTTAAAGTTTTAAGTAGCCAAAAATAATGATTTCAACTCGAATAAAGCAAGACAGCAGCAAGAAATAAGATCATTAGAGTTTTTAAATAAAAACTCGTTAAAATGGGATGACTTCGAATTGGTAGAGAGAATCGCAATTTAAACAAAAATTACTTTTATTTGATAATATATTCTGGATTTTAGACTAGTTGGAAATTGTATTCTCAAGATTTTTTTAATATCTCCATGGTAAAATTGCTTGGCCGAAAAGATAATCGAGAAATTCTGCTTCAAAATGGATTTTGAAATTTTTGTAAGAATCTGCATTATGGATTAAACGAAAAAGAAAGCATTTCCTCATATACTCTATCCACCTCTGAAGAGATAAAATCGCAGACTTTTGTCTTTTGACGTCATAGGAAAATTGCTACCATTCTAAGATCATATCTTATGTTATAAAACTGATATGCCAATATTAACGCTCGCACTGCAAAATAAAATATTTAAGAACAATTATCACAAGGGGAAACGTATTTACACTTGACATCCCGAAACAACCAAGGTGTACATAGTACATTTGAAAAGTCACACGGGGCCAGATCTGGACTGTACGGTGCCTGGTATATGGTATTTATCGAGTGTTTTGCCTCAAATGCGTTAACAATCGTTGAGGCTCGATGAGATGGCATTTTTGGCATAGTCATTAAGTACAGTCCTACCAACACACAGAAACTCAAAATATTGAAAAATGGAAATTATCCGGAAACTTTTTTGTCACAATGTAGAGTGTATTTTTAAAGTTAAATGAGTCTTAAGAGACAACTTTTAGCTCGAGGAATGTGCACAGACAGAAGCTTACCGCAGAGGAGCTCTGTGAGTCCTGTGCGCTTTTCGGAGGATGCAGCGCTGGTGCTAGTTGGAATGGGACCGCTAGGCCTATTGGCCCGAGAATCAAGACAGACCAACTCGGGCCTTATGCACTCAACGATGCGTTCGTGGCAGGTGAGATGGGATAGTAGTCCCAACGGCAGTTGGACCAGGCGGCTCATACCTGCTATTCAACCGTGGGTGAGTTGGAAACACGAACAGTCTGGCTTCTACCTTACCGAACTCCTATCAGGCCACGGGTGTTTTAAATGCTACTTATTTAGGTTAAACACGAAACTGATCCATTTTGCACATACAGTGCACGGACCTTAGAAGACGCACAACATGTCTTTTTTGATTGTCCTAGATTTTCTGCAGAACGGGAAGAGCTAAGCTGAAGAATCAGGAAACCATTTATTGCTCCTGACTTGATAGAAATCCTTCTTATCTCACAAAACAATTGGTCAGCAGAGGTAATCCACAAATCTTTGGGTCGCGCCGAACGCCAGCGCAGAAGTTTTTAATCCTAGATGGGAATCTAGCTCCGGCTTTTGTGCCTGGTCCCCCTCGCGAAGTAATACTCCATGGTGGTACAGTGAGAGGGAAACGGAGAGTAGGTGGTAGGTTTAGTGGGTGAGGTAACAAAGTCCCCCACATATACAAAACAAAAACATATATTATCTCAGATCAATATTAAAGCAGGAGATGTTGATAGGAACAATATCAATAACTGTCTCCGAATGGTTCGACATCAGGACATATTAAAATGAAGAACAGTCCCAAGGCTGCCTTGATATCGCTGCCAATATTTTTTTAAACCTTTAAATATGGCACACAGTAAGCGTCCCTTTAGAAAAAAACAGAACTAAGTATGTTGCTGCATTCGAACATCTAGTACCTTTCATGGGTCCTTGATAGGTTAATAATAAAAATATTATTGGGTAATGCTGCATTGCGATCCGTAGGATCTATTGAGCTACCTTCTACCCCTAGAGCTCCTCAAGTAGCCCTATACCTGCAAAAAACTTAATTATTTGAGATAAGTCTAGTCTGGTGATGTCATATATCGGTGCTCTATACCCGCCGAGGAAAGCTCCTTCTTCTGGCAAGGCCGTATATATAGAGATTTACTCCTCAATCCCACAAAGCCTGCGGGTGTTCGAGCTAATGATTCACATTTAATAAAATTTTCCGCAGAGCAAACTCTTTATATCTGTTTAGCTAATCAAATTGGGCGAATCATATTCAATAAATCCATAAATTCGACTCTGATAATTTGCGTCGATCCTTAATATCTTTTGCAGCGAGCTGGGGCGGTATATCTTTTCTGCTCCAACTCCGATCATAAAATATTAGATTGAACCAAAAAAAATAGGTACCTCCCTTTCAGACAAACTTTTCAAAACTCATACTGCCTGGTTCGCGCTCACCCCAATATTACAAACGAGAGGATCTTATACAGGGCCGTAGAGAGAATATCCGGGCATCGGGGGAAATCTCGGATCCGGGCCCCTACCTATGTTTCTTAATTCCCTTCTCGACGGGCCTGATCTTATATATACTTCCCTTAACTCCCAGTTGGAGCATAGGGTTTTTAAAGAGCCTTAAGGACTTATGTTCTTTTGCAATTCTAATCTGGTTTTAAGCGCATGAAAAATGAAAAGCCGTAAAAAGCGTTCTCAGATAATTTTTATTTTCGATGTATCTATGTTATTACGGTTGGCTTTCTACAGATCTATGCTGAACCGTCTTTGTCTGATCCAGGCTCTTCGCCTATTAGTACTAGTATTTGGACCAACCTGTCAATAGCGCAAGGCAGGCAACAACAAATCCGTCTTCATCATCGGCTTTGGAAGCGGTTCTACCTCTGGTGGGAGGCCTTTACTATTGTCTGTCCTCATTCCTTCTCATTGGAAGATTTTTCTTTTCTCTTCTTTTGGTATGCAAAGTTGACATATTTTTTGGTCTTACAAAAATTTAATTCTAGCAATAGCTCAGTGTAGTAAAATTAGTCGATTAAAGATTTTTATTTTCTTAAGCAAATTGGTTCAAAAACTTTCTGTATGTCACGCTAAGTCTCATTTCACAAGCCTCTGAATCGAGAGTTATATTATTTAGAAAATCTAAGTCGGCTTTGACGTTCATTTCCTAAACATGGAACCAGTCATTTTTGTCCCATGTTTTAACCCTCTAATGCCCAAAAGTGATTTGAGGTATTTATTGTATTTTTGCCTACAATTGCAAAAGGTCCAGGTTTTTACACCATTTGAATTATTTTTTGTCAATTCCTAATAGCAAAGTTATGCAAGCTTTAAAAGCTCTATAAAACTTTTAAATATTAGGTTGTCAAAAAAGTCTTGCGGTATTTTTATTGAATTTTCAATTGTTCATAAAATTGGTTATAATAATGCGATTTAAGTCAAATATGCGCCGTTTTGTTCGATGACGAGTTCCCAACGAGATGCCAACTTCATAATGCCCCTCTTATAGAAGCTCGCTTCCCTATTGTCAAAAAACTCGGAGAGCCAATTTTCACAGGACTCTCTTGTGGACAACTTCCGATTACCAAGCGCGTTCGTCATGGACAGAAATAGGTGGTAATCACTTGGTGCGAGATCCGGACTATACGGTGGATGCAAAAGAACCTCCCATCCGAGCTCCCGGAGCTTCTGGCGCGTCACCAAAGATGTGTGTGGCCTGGCGTTGTCCTGATGGAAGACAATTCGGCCTCTGTTGATCAAAGATGGCCTCTTTTGCATGAGTGCTGCATTCAAGCGGTCCAGTTGTTGGCAGTACAGGTCCGAATTGAGCGTTTGGCCATAGGCGAGCAGCTCATAGTGGATGATTCCCTGCCAATCCCACCAAACACACAGAAGAACCTTCCTGGCCGTCAATCCAGGCTTGGCCACCGTCTGGGCAGCTTCCCCGCTTTTCGACCACGACCGTTTACGCTTCACGTTGTCGTAAGTGACCCACTTTTCATCGCCAGTCACCATCCGCTTCAAAAACGCGTCGATTTTGTTGCGATTCAGAAGCGATTCGCATGCATCCATACGGTCAAAAATGTTGTTTTGCGTCAAGTCGTGTGGCACCCATACATCGAGCTTCTTTTTCAATCCAAGCTTCTTCAAATGGCTTATAACGGTTTGATGACTCATGCCCAGCTCTTGGCCGATGCTACGGCTGCTACTATGCCGGTCTCTTTCGATCAATTCAGCGATTTTATCGCAATTTTCGACAACAGGCCTTCCGGACCGTGGCGCATCTTCGAACACCTCTGCACCAGAACGAAAACGTTGAAACCATCGTTGTGCGGTGGAAATGGAAACTGTATCGGGTCCATAAACTGCACAAATTTTATTGGCAGCATGAGATGCATTTTTGCCTTTATCGTAGTAGTACTGTAAAATATGCCGTATTTTCTCTTTATTTTGCTCCATGTTTGCGACGCTATAGCTCACGAACGACTAAAAGCAAACAACAATTAATCAAACACGTGTTAGCACGTGAAAAGAGCTTTCCAAAAAGCTCTAGCGTGAACCGATGCGACGAATACAACTAGAACTACGCGCTTGCAAAGACAAGCTTGCGGAAATACCGCAAGACTTTTTTGACAACCTAATATATTATTCTTATAATCACTGCACTTGTGATTTTTGAGTTTATTTTTTCGGTTACGAGTTTTTTGCAAAAGTTATTTTTTAAATACCATAACAAGAAATAATATAATAATCTTTTAATACTATAAAAACTGTTCATAAAAAAATTAACATATAAAATCAAAGTCCAAAAATTTCATTACCGACTTATTTTTGATTTAAATCCTTAAGAAGCTTTTTGAGATTTTCCACTTACCTGTAAAAAAAAAAGAAAATTGTATATAATTTTAAGTCATTTTTATTTATGTTTTTTTATTCGTTCATTGTTATATAAATATTTTTAATATAGGGATTAGAGGGTTAAGCACACAATGACGAATGAAAAAGCTGTAAATCGATTTGGCAGCTGTAAAGTGTTGCCACATTGTCACGATTTCGTTTTGCTAGCAAATGTTTCATTTTCATTTTATTTTACCTATTTTAAAAACAACTTACAACACTGTTTAGTTGAATAGGGGGGCTATAGAAATTGTGTTGAATCAAAAGTTTACTTTGCAGCTGGCTTTAAAGATTATTTCGGGCGTATGTTAATATATTTATATTTATGTTATATTTATAGCAAAGTGCCAGATGACCAGCCACCAACTAAGGACGACATCATAGAAGCTATTAACTTTATGAGGAACTTTAAGTCGCCTGGTGAAGATAATATTACGAATGAGCTATTAAGGAACGCAGGCACTAAATACATCGAATGAATGCAACACCTAATCACATTAATTTGGAATGAAGAAGCAATGCCAACAGATTGGAACACAGCAGTAATAATACCGATTCTTAAAAAAGGTGACAAAACAAACTGCAAACTTTTGAGCACGACGTACAAAATATTCGCCAGAATTGTGAACAAAAGGCTTATAAAGTACGCTGAAATGGTGCTTCCGGAATACCAATGCGGATTCAGGCCAGGAAGGTCAACATCTGATCAAATATTTTCTCTAAAACAGTCAATGGAGAAATGCTATGAACACAATATTGACTTACATATGCTCTTTATCGATTTTAAACAAGCATTTTATAGTATTAATCGAAAGATTATTCCCATCATATTTAAAAGATGTAAAATCCCAGATAAATTAATAAGGATTGTCATGATGACTTTACGGAGTTCCAAAGCGAAAATAATGATACAAGACTCAGAGGCCTTTCCTACACAAACCGGTGTAAGACAGGGCGATACCCTGTCATCTACAATTTGCAATCTCTTGTTATGCAGCGCAATAGACGAAGTAAGTGATGCTAAAAGAACCGGATATATTCTAAATAGGGCAACGCAAATATACGCCTACGCCGACGACATCGCAATAATTAACAGGGACAAAGCCGATATATCACGAACGTTCTATGATATCGAAGCAGCGGCAGAAAGAATAGGGCTGAAAATCAATTAAGAAAAACAAACTATATGTTGATGTCAACTTATAGAAGCAAAATGGCTGCAAACACAATAAAGATAGGGGAATACACTTTTAAAGCGGTAGAATCTTTCACGTATTTGGGCTGCAAGTTAAGCAGCGATAACGCAATGCATGCCACAATTGACGATAGAATCCAAGCGGGCAACAGATCATACGCATCACTTATAAAACTCTTCAAATCACGGCTCCTCAGTAGAACATGTAAATTAGCGCTATATAAAACTGTAGTCAGGCCAGTAGTATGCTACGGATCTGAATCTTGGACGCTGAGTGAAAAAAACAAATCCAAGCTAATGGTATTTGAAAGGGAAATTCTAAGAAAAATTTTTGGCGCTATTAATGACAATGGAGAGTGGCGAATTAGATGGAACTACGAACTAGATCAGCTTATTAGAGGAGAAAACATTTTACGTTTCATTAAAGCACAATTCACGAATGGAACCTTCTAGAGCCCAAAAGGAAATCTTAGATGCAAAATCATACAACACCAGAACAAGAGGCAGACCAAGATCGCGATGGATGGAAGAACTAAAGGAGAATATGGATAAGATTAAGAAAAAAACTGGAAAGAATCAGCAAATAATCGTGCAACCTGGAGGCATTATGTTCAGCAGTCCAAAGCAAAGTGCCTCTTTTAGGTACAGATGACATTAAAGCAGTAAACCTTTGGAAGAAGACATCGCACTGGGTTCACGGAATCTCAAATTCGTACAATACAATACAAGTCATCAGCACAATATTTTAGTTATCCTAATTAAGTTCTTTGGTATTGTACTAAAAATGAGAAAAGCGCTTTATTAGCGGTTCCAAGAAGCTCGACTCTGGCGCACAAAATTGACTTTTATCATTAATTTCGCTTGGCTTCACATTTTAATTCAAATGTCAAAGCAATCAAAAGCCAAACTAAATTAACATATCTTCATATATTTACATATAGTTCACAAGAAATGAGCGTAAACTTAATAAATGTCAAGTTAATTAAATTTGGCAAAGCCACGCAGTCAAACATTTGACACACACGGTCACACTAAACTTGGCCAAAACCAGTCAAATGCAATGCGACGTTTATTTGATTGCTGCCAATGCGACACGGCAAAAGATGATATAAAATGTAACAAAAAAAAAAACGACAAAAACAAAATGGAGGATAAGAAAGCGGAAAGCGGACAGCAATCGAGAAAGTCAAAAGCTTGCGAACACCGCAGTTACGGCGGGCATACATGGGATGGATAACGACGGACGGATGGAAAAGTGCTCGTAAAAATCACATGAAAATCGATTGACGTTTAAAGTGAAATTGCAAAATGTTTGCAATAAAATGTTGCTGCCACTGAAAATATCGCTGCAGCAGCTGCTGAAATGACGAAGATAAAAACGCAATCAAACAACAAATATCGCATGTGTTTGTATTTGTATGGACATGTGTGTAAAAATGCACTCGAGCACGCGCTGCAAGGATGACGATGTTGTCGATGACTGCCGCATCAGCAGCAGCAGTAGCAGCAGCAGCAGTGCTGCCAACTTAACTATGTTAAAGAGTTGTCATTGAGTTGTTTGCAGAGTTGTCATCATGTGTGTGTTTGTGTGTACTGCAAAGATATTGCAGTTGCAACGTGTTGAAGTGGCGCCTCGATAAAATTGTGTCAAACTGTGATTGCATTTTTGTGACTGACATTCAATTGCAACCCTGTGTTGTGTGGGTTTTCTGTGTGTGTGTCTGTGTGTGTGTGTGTTTGGCTACCCATACAGAGCTGAGTTGTTGTGGGTGTGAGCTATTAAGTGCTCACAGACGCTCTACTCAACACTCAACACATCCTCAAATCGTTCACATGGATTACGACTTTTTAAATGTTATTGGGTGTGACTCAGTGTATGGTGCATATGGAAGCGATGTCAAGTTCAATGTGGTCTCAAGTCAAGAGCAACTAAGATAGTTGACTTTTAAATGGTTTAAGTCGTTATCTAGGAGAGAGACTGATGATAGCAGTATACGTACATAAGTTACAAAGTGCTTCGAAATAAATTCCTTAAGGGAACACGAAACTTGCGGCAACAATGAGGGTGGTAGTTGAAAAAATTCTAGGGAAAATAGATTTAATTCAATTCAATTGTATAACATGGGGAATATTAAAATCGCGGAGTGGAGACGACGTTGCGTCGCGACGTGGCAAAATTAAATCAATTTACCGAAACATAAAAAATGTCAAAATCTCAAGTTAGGTTATCTCAAGGGGAAGTCCTTGCAAATTTGATCGAGAAAATCTAATTTTTTTAACAAAAAATAATAGCTACATATTTGCAGAATATGTATAGGAAAGTATTTTTCGATGCGATCGATATTGATTGATCTTGAACGCGCATGCTGAGCGACTTTCTAAAAACTTTAAAAGCGTTTTTCTCGGAACCATGTTTTTCATCAGAATTTCAAGCACAGGCATTGCTCTATTGTTCCGATTCCCTTTATTTTAAGCATGTTTGAAAGGATAAAATTTAGGGTAATTTTGTTATACTAATATACAAATCACGAAAGAGAGAAACATTTTCGAGCGTCCACATTTCAGGTTATTTTTTGTCAAAACTCATTTTGATTTAGTATAAGCAATAGAGAATTTCTTAATTTCGATAAACAAAAACATTTTTCATTTCATTTCACTACAAGAGCCTGGAGAGCTAAAATCGGGCACGATGTTCAGCGTGCATAGACAGACAAGAGCCGCCATTTTGAATTCGTCAAGATAAAAATGTCCAATTATTGTACAATAAAAATCGCATTTAACAATAAAGACAGGAATTTTGTGTTTTTATCATTCCACAAATAATTCCTAAATTTCGTCTTCTTTTCGGACATATTTGAAATATTTTGAAGTCTCTTCAGAAGAAGTTTTTCAAATTGGTTGAATAAGTGCTCCCTTTTTCATTTTTCTTGACGAAAATTAAAAAATCTGATAGATACAAAAAAGTTGTCATGTAAACATTGTATAATATGTGGAGGGTGTTTTTTTTTTAATAGGGTCCGGATTTCCGAAAGGGATATCTCCGAAAAGTTGTAACCTTTGACAAATTTAAATATAATTTTATTCAGCAATCATCATGGTAGAGTTTACACTACAAAGCGCGGTCCGAAGAAAATATCGCTGTTGAAGAGGTCAATGCAAAGGAAAATCCAAATTTATCGATTTGCAACGTGTTACCAGTGATCGATACATAGCGATGTTCAACGATTTTTTTTGCTTCCAAATTTATGTGACATCGAGTTCTGGCAACCATTGATTTACCGAAAACTCAATTTGGTGCGAAGACTGGTCATGTGATTTGACCCCTTTCGATTATTTTCTTTGGGGACACGTCAAGTCGTCGGTTTATGTAGACAAGCCAATAAAAATTGGCTCGAAAGTAGAACTAGCCATCGATTCGATTTTGAACCGCTTTAATTGATTCTATTTTTCCGGCAATAAAATTGATTCTTGTATATTGAGCATTGGTCTTTTATGTAAATTATGGCGGATCAATTTGTACGAAGCAGATAAACGATTGGGGCTCTCAGCGATTTTGTCGGGAGACTTGGGCTGACGGCAGCCCCTGTGGAAAACCCCTGTGGCAACAATGGTTCACGGATGGGTCCAAAACTGAGCAGGGTGTAGAAGTTGGAATCGTTGAACCCAACACCAGAATATCTACCGCAATGGGCATCTGGCCCAGCGTCTTTCAAGCGTCTTTCATGCCATAGAGATCTGCGTCCTTAGTATCCTTCTCAAGGGAACTAGGGGAGCAAACATATGCATGCAAACAATGCCACAACTACCTCCAAACCCTGTCCGCCTGGAACAAAGTCGTGCTATGTTGGGTGCCTGAACACCCGGGAGTGGATGGTAACACGATCGCTGACGGTCTAGCATGACAAGGTGCCTCCCCCTGACTACTTCTCCTGCGCCGTTTTGTGGTATTGGTTGGTCCACAATCAAAACCATGATAAACAAATGGGCCGCCGGAGAACATGGGAGATACTGGTTCTCCCTTCCGGGGCTTCGTCAAGCAAAAGACCTCTGGATACGATCAACACAAAAGGTCTTGGCAGAGCGGACCTAAAGCTCCTGGTAGCTTACCTATTTGGCCACACTGTATGTAACACCAAGGTTTTTTTTTAATAATCACAAATCGAATTAGACCTGCCGTTTACAAGGCCAAAAAACCTTATTTTTCCTCTAGCCAAATGTATGCCAGACATATTTTTCAATTATTAAATGATACAAAATTATCTTTGCAATAAAACCATATTTGGAATCATTATATAACATTTAAGTTTGAAATTCGCACGCCCTTTAAAAACACTCTTTATAAACATACTTATGCCAAAATTAAAATTAAAAATATGGCAAAAATCAGATTGATAAAATTAATTTATAAACTGCAAAAGAAACATTTTCATATGTGATTAATGAAACGAAGTGGAAATGGAACATTTTCAAGCCTAACGAAATTGCGACAATCTGGCAACACTTTGCAGTTGTCAAATCGATTTATAGCTACGTCATTTGGTGCATAGTTTTTGTGTTTGCTGAAAATGTCGGACAAAAAAAAGTTGCCTGTAGACGAATTGGACGTCGAAGCGGATCTGGATTTTCTTAAAGACGTAGCGCAAGAGAATAATATGACTCTCGATCCAGAGGCACGTGAGCTGATGCTCAGTGTGGCGTACAGTGAGTTTTTAAAACAATTTGCTAAAAACATGATTTTAAACGAGATTCTTTACCACATTAAGCTATTGCCAGAGATAAATTGTTGGAGGCAAAAACGTTCGCCAACCATGCCCAGAAAACGAATGTGGACAAGAAAAGTTTTAGTATGACTGTCAATGAAGTGCCACAGCTAGCTGAAGGAAATTCATCCCAGATAGAGCTAGGAATATTGCCAAAGCCGATGGTAGAGACTGGTTTATTATTGCCTCCTTTGCGCCATTGTCAGCTTGGACCAAACCCGATAATATTAGGCGAAGAACCTGGAACAGACGAAGACGGATCAGCAACAGCCGTTAGAGAGACATAACCCCAAATGTATTAAATAGATGGCTGAATAAAAAATATTACTATATATTCTGGACTCCTAAGAGGATCATAGAGGACTAACAGGAGCATAGAGCCTCAAACTTGGTTACATTCATCGTGTTGTCATTATAACGTGAAATTAGCTCCTCCAAATCCTCTGTGCTGGCTGTCCTCGCAGGGGGAATGACCAATAATTGTTGGGTACCTCTTAGAGACATGTTTCAATTATTGTTTTGTTCCATGTTACTCTGACATCTTTAATGAGAATCAATGGGTGATGGGCTTAAAGATTGTTTAGTTAGAAGTCGCCTGATATGGGGAAATAGACGCTTATGTCATGGCAATTTGGCTGCCAAAAAGGCAGCAGGATTTGTTGTGGACTGCTCTTAGCTTCAGGACTCTACCTCGACCTTACCTGCATGGGTTTCTCGAAAAAAAAAATATTTCGGAATCCTATTAAAACGAAGTGCCAAATGAAAACATATAATAACATGGTTAACATTATTACAAACTTAATCTAACAACCACCAAAAGGCCGCACTTACCACAAAATAATAGGAAAACATTTGTTTTTGGCCAAAATAGCTCATAGTTTGTGCCCATTACCAAAAGCCAACATTGCAACCTGTCAGCACGCTATTGGCCAGTTATTGGAACACGTGGCTTTAAGAGGGTGCTGCCACCACAATTATCGGGAGAGAAAAAAGGCTTTCAATTTCACTTGGTTTGCTTTCTGTAAACAGCTTTGCCCGGCATCGTCGCCAATGTGGTGGTCGTCTGCTTACGATTTTCTAGCGTTCCTACGGCTTGGTGCGACCTAGTGAGTCCAGTCCAGTCCGGTTCGGTTCAATCAAGTCAAGCATGGAACCGAAAGCGGCACGCAAACGCATCAAATCAATGAAAGTGCTGCCAATAGCGCTGAACAGAAGCAGTTTAAGAGCTGAGCTCTTACACTACAAAAAATTTGTGAAAATTTGGCTTAGTAAATAAGTTTTTTTTTATAAATTGCTTATAATTCACAATCAGTTTTTGTAACACATACAATCAGCGAGTTGTATTGGTTTAAATTAGGGATGAGCGATACCGATCCGATACTTTGAATATCGAAAAAATCGAAGTCGATACTGAATATTCGATACAGATATTTTAGTTCTCAATTAATCATCGATCGGATACCAATTTGCTTAGGTTTGGTATCGAAATAAATTTATGACATTAAACGCTTGCAATTTATTTTCTAAAAGGCCCCTTTAAGGTCGTCCATTCGCTATACTGATCTAGTTGGCTCCATTTCCAAAAAATATAATAAAGGAGTAAACACAGTAAATAAAATGGACCACTGCGTATAAAAACAAAAAGCTTGTACCATTCTTAGTTTCATTTTATTTTATTATGAACATTAGAAAATTGTGGTTTCTTTGTTGAGGAAACGACTCCATTTTGTTCAATTCTTCTTTAATAAAACGTCAAAAAATGCATACCGATACCGTCGATATCGATTTCTTTTTAGGAGGAATCGAACCGGATCGGTATCGAGTTTTTAGGAATACTCAATACTTCGATTCGTCTTTTTTTCGGTATCGAGCATCCCTAGTTTAAAAAGGCAGTCAAAGCCCCTAAATCAGGTAAAAATTTAGTTAATAAAGAATTTCAAAATTTAAATTTAAATTTTTAGCTTTGCATTTTTTTCAAAAACCCATTTTTTCTGAAGTACATTACATACTGAATAACTCATCTCAAGAGCAGAGACTACAGTTAATTTGTAATTTACTTATACTAAAAAAAGTACCAATCATTCCACAATAAGTTGCATTCATTTTTTGGAAATAATATTTTTAGATTTGTAGAACAACCAGTTTTATATGTTCCTAGTCTTTATAAGTATAATCTAGAGGATTAACTGTTCTAACAAAGGCATTTCATTATATGATTTTTATATATATGAAAAAATTTTATTGCTGTCGAACTATCTAGTGGATTTATCTTTACCTAAGTAGCAATCGCAATAAATCTTATCAAGCGATTTATTCGCAGAAAAAGCTTTTATACTTGCCAACTTATATGTCAAGCATTTCATCATACTTCCTATCAATTGTTCATAAAATAGTTTTATGCACAAAATAATTTTGTTGTAAGTTTCTGGTGTAGCTTTTGATGGTTATCTCATACTTAGGGGCCAACTTTATCAGAAAAAATGTCATTTTATGGATTTAGAGAAAAAAAATCATTCTTTAATCATAAGTTTGAAGCACTTTTAGGAATTACCTGGCGCATAGATTTTCTAATAATCAAAATAAGAAGATATTTGTTAAGTCACTGTTTTTTTTATGGATTTTTGCTTAGTTTAAAAAAGTTTCATCCAATATACATAAATTTTATTCTCAAAATTGGGCAAAATATAAAGAAAACTTCGTAACCTGGCTTAGTTTTTGTGATAGCCTTGTATAGATTTTTCTAGTGGAAGTAACAAATCTTGACGAAATAGTTTTCGGGATCATCACTGTGTGTCGTTCTCAGTCACCTTATTTGGTGACTCTTTTTCGTAATTTGCAGTCGATTTAGAGTAGTTTGAAGGAGACATCATCGATTTTGACAAATAATCTTCTATTTTTAATTTTCTGAATAAATTCCGCGATCAAGGTAACTTTACATTTTGTGTATTTAATTTATTTTTTTATTATTTACAAATTTTAAAGATAGAAAGAGTAACAAAAAGTATATAGCTGAGGAACTCAAACCTTCAGACTTGTTGACCTTTTTTTTTTGAGTAATCGAATTCTCATTTTTTTATATATTGTGATATGAAAATAAGATTATTCGGTCGTGCTCCTAAAAACGAGTCCGAACATTTTATTCGGATTCGTTTTGAAACCACATCCACCTCTGATTTGGATTCAGCGATCAAAAAAACGTATAATAAAAATGGTCTGACCCGGACTCGAATGACATTTTGTATAAGGTTTTTTGAGGTTATGTAAGAACACTGACGTGCTGGGGTTTTTTGGACCTCGGATTCAGATTTAGCGTCCCCGAAAACATATAGTAAACATGGTCTGACCTCCAGATACGAAAAAACATTTTTTTTGTGTGGCTGTGTAATTATAAACAGTATTAAAATTATACTAAATATAGTCAACCTATTTTGATTAAATTCAGTACAGTGCTTAGAAAATTAAAAAAACTTACGAATACCAAATTTGATTTCAATATCTTCACAAACAAACGAAACACAAGAAATTTTGTTAAAAAATCGATTTTTTCGAAGATCGGCCCAATGGGAGCTATATGATATAGTCACCCGATTTATATTCAAATTTAGCATGCAGTGCTTGGGAACTATAAAATACATATCTTTATAAACAAACGATTTATCCATCTAAAACATTTTTTCTTTCGAGGTCGTCTGAAACACTCCTATGGGAGCTATATAATTTAGCTCGATATCATAAAAAATTAAATAAACTTGTCTCCTATGGAATAATATGTGGAATTAATGTTAAAGTTTGATTACTGTAGCTCTTACCATATCTGAGATCTCGGCCTTCAAACGGACAGACCGGACAGACAGACGGACATGGGTATATCGACTTCTCTATTCACCCTGATCATATTTTAGGTAACTTTGGGGTGTCTCCGTGACTTCTTCTATATGTTACATATATTTTCGGCTTGCACAAACTTAATATACCTTTGTAACATATTTGTATATAATCATATATTACCCTTTGTACCATACGTTCCAGATTATAAAAATGGTTTGCTTTCGTTTTCCTAAACACGCTTGTTGTATAATTATTTAATTAATTTTAAAAATTGATGTAAAGTTTTTGGAATTTTTCAAAACTTTTACTTATTTTTTTTTTAATAAAACATTATCTTAGATAGAAAAACAAAAATTTTACATGTCCATAATTATTAGTAATATTTAAATTAGCAATTTCTTCTTGAAACGCTTTTTTCCTTGACTTGAATAAAATAGAATAATTCGATTTCGTTTTCGGATGAAGGTTGTATAACTAATAAATGAGTTTTAAAAATTTGTATATAAATTTTTTAGTATTTCGAAACTTTTTTTTCAATAATCAAATTCAAAAATTAATTTTTTTTTTTTTATTATGTCCTAGCCAGAAAAGAACATTTTACATGTCAGGTCGATAATTATGAATAATGTTTAAATAATATAAAAATAAGCATTTTCTATTTGAATTTAGTTTCTTCCTTGATTAAAAAAAAAAAAAACCAATAGTGATAATGGTGTATGGAAATTTTCACTGCGATCGTAAGGTGCAATTGTGCTTCCTACTGACCTTAAAGCTCATCTGCTAGTACTACGAAAAGGAAACTTAACTATTTTGCAAAGTTCTTAACGTGTACTTTATAGGTTCGCAGGTGCTCTTTACCTATCAAAACCAAACATAAACTTATAAAAGATAATTTTTTTAAAAATATCATCAAAGAAATTTCTATTCAAGTGTCCCTATAACATTTTCCCCCTTTTTAATAATCGTAAATTCTCCTGATAAGTTAAAAAAAACGAATTATACTTTTTTACACCTATTTTTTGAGTATCATTCATAAATGTTCTTATTTTCTCTCAGTGCACTGCCACAGCCCTGTTTTGCACTTCATTGAGCTTGCGCCAATACACACAAGCCCACACACCCACCCACACATACACACATCCACCCACACACACACACACCCACAAACATTTAGAGTTTTATTTTTTTTTCCGAACTTACCAAAAGTCAATGAAGCTGAAGCTAAAATGCTTGCAGCGCTACTTAAAGCATTTTCCATTCGCTTTATTTTCCTATTTGGCTACTTCGACTCTGTTTTACTCTGCGAGTTTATGAAAATGAAAATTGCTAAGAAAATGGAAAATTCCTCATCGTCGTAGTAGTATAGTAGCTATATATGTATGTAGTACAATTCTTTCGATTTTTTTTTTGTGCTATTGCAATTTTGCGCTCTGCTTTTGGTCTGCTCAGCTCTGCCCAACTATGGCCATGTAATTGCACTTGTATGAGCTTATTGAGGCATGCCCCGAGACCCCTCCCCACCGCCCCCTGATCCATACGCTGCTGGTCTGTTGCACACAAATCCACTCGCTGCGGCTTGCTCCAATGTACGTATGCTTGATTTAATGTGAATACAAATCGCTTATCAGCAGAGTAACAGCAAAAAAAAAAAAAAAATGAATGAAATATGTAATAAAGCCACCATAAATAACAAAAAAAATAATAAATAATATAAAAAATATTACATGAATCTTTTATTTGGACGTTGGGTATTGTAGAAACGGCGACAGTCGAGCAAACAAACAGTGACGGGTTCATATAAAGAGAAGAGTATGCACTTGAAACGGGTCAGTCAGAATAGTTCAGGAAGTGCATTGGTCATAATTAGTCTTTATATACAAGTGGGTAAGTATATAAGATAAGATATGGCTGCGATTCTCACTAAAAATAGTTGCTTTATTTTGAAAGTTATACGAGAAGTAGCAATCCACTGTGCAAGCGACAATTAAAAAGTGAGGCTTGATTGGAGATGGGCGCGTGACGGGCAATTAAATCGTGACACGTGCGCTTTGAAGTAAAGTTTTGTGGAGTGTGTGTTCGACGTGACTGTACAGAATATATTCGTGTGGCAAGAGAGTTTATTTTTTAGTGTTCGTGTACGCACAGCTTCAAAAACAGGAACCGCGTCCTTTAGTCTAGTCGTGATTGGAACCTCTGATTGCATTGTATTTTTAAGTGTTATGAACCATAGCTGTCATTTAAAGATTTGCTAGGGATGTCGATTTTGGAATAATCGTGCAAATCAGTGCCCTTAGTCGGGATTCTGAAGATTTGTGAGCAATGATATTATCCTAACACAAAAAATAATTTGTATTGGATAGAAATAATCTTAAGAATGGCATCAATAAAATATTTTAAAAATAATACAAAAATTATGAACCATGTGTGTGCTTGTGAATGAATTCCAAAAATTCGTTATTATTTCGATGTAATTTTTTTTTTGGTGAAGTCAGAAAAACAAAAACAAAAATACAAAATAATTTTCCACAAATATCTTACTTAAAATATGCATAAATATAAACTAAGAATACGAAGGAATATTTTTTAAAAAAATTTCATATTAAATTACGAGTACTTTTGAAACTATTTTGCCGATTAATTTTGAGTTCTCTTGCAACAGATTATTCAATTTGAAAATATTCTTTGTAAAATTAGGAGCCGCAAACACGAGGTTTCAATGAATTCAAATATTTAATTTGTTTTCATTTTCGGGCACGCAGCCGAAGAACTTTTTCAAAAAATTTTATCTTTTTAACTATAGTAGGTAAGTTAGTGTTTTAAAAAGTATGACCGAATCAATTGTTGGCTTCCTTGACTGTAAATAAATACTAAATATTAAAAAAAACAAAAAAAAAAAAAGTAAAACGATTCTTATTAATATAACGTGTCGTGAATGGTTTCAAAAGTTTAAAAATGGCGAATATGACGTGCAAAACAAGGATCGTCCCGAACCCGTGAAAAAGTTCAAGGATACTGAATTAGAGACTTTACTGGATGAAGATCGTTGTATAACGCAACAGGAACTTGCAAATTTATTGAGCGTGACTCAGCAAGCCGTTTCTCATCGCCTAAAAAGCTTAGGAATGATTCAGAAACTGGGACATTGGGTGCCGTATGAGTTGAAGCCGAGGGACATCGAACGGCGCCTTTGCACGTGCTAATAACTCTTCCAACGGCAAACCGAAAGAGTTTTTTTCATCGAATCCTGACCGGCGATGAAAAGTGGAAACACTATGACAACCCGAAGCGGAATAAATCGTGGGGACTTCCCGGCCATGCAACAACTTCAACAGCGCATCCGAACATTCATGGCTCGAAGCTGATGCTCTGTATTTGGTGGGACCAGCTCGGCGTAGTGTATTATGAACTCTTGCATCCAGGCGAAACCATTACAGGAGCTCTGTATCGGGCGCAACCAATACGCCAGAGTCGAGCAATGAAGGAAAAACGCCCGGAATACTCGGAAAGACTCGATAAGGTTATACTTCTGAATGACAACGCTCGGCCATATGTTTCCAAGGTAGTGAAACAATACCTGGAAACTTTAAAATGGGACATCCTACCCCACCCGCCTTACTCCGCTTACATCATCCCTTCTAATTTTTACTTATTCCGATTGATGCACGACCTGGCCGAACAGCACTTTCGTTCTTTCGAAGAAGCCAAAAATTGCATCGATTCGTGAAACGAGTCAAAAGAAGAACAATTTTTCCGACGATGAATTTAGAAGCTGTCAAAAAGATGGGAAAAAGCAACAACTAACAATGGAAATTATTTTGAAGAATGAGTATGTAACGAGTTTTTTACAATAAACCCTCAAATCATGAGAAAAAACGGCAGTTTTCTATTTGTACACCCAATAAAAGTACAGAAAAATTAATTTTTGATAATAATTTCATTTTCCCAACCATTGGACCAGATTATTAATTTACGAAAATGCATTAAAAAAACACTAAATAATTTGGAAAAAAAAATAATGTTTGTATGTTTGCCGTGATAGATGTTTGTGAACAAATAAGATTTTGGAGAATTCAAGCTGAACTTTTTAAGGAAATTAAATATACTAATAAAAATGTTCTAGAAATTACGAATTAAGTATTCAAAAATTGTTACTGATTTTTGATTGCAGTGTCTTATTCTAGTGCAGTAGAAATAATAATAATAGACTTGCTAGAACGCACTCAATTAAGGTTGGAACTGATTAGACCTATTGGATGCATTTATGATATTAGAATTCTATAAAAACAGTATATAGTACAAAAATGGCGACATCGCTAAAGTCGGGCGCGGACGACTTTGGGATACCCTGTACCACAATCTGAAATCCAGTATCCTTCATTAAAAAACAAAATATCAACGAATTTTTAAGCAACAATTTATTTTTGGCCAATCGTTCCTATAAGAGATATATTATATATTCAACCGATTTTGGTCAAAGTAGGTACAGTGCTTGCGAACTATAATAAACTTTCGAATGCTAAATTTGGTTACGAGTTATCCATCTAAATCTTTTAATTTTGTTCGAGGTCGTCTGAAACACGCCTATGGGAGCTATATTATGTAACCCCGATATCAAAAAAATAGAATAAACCTTCTCATATGGAATAATAAGGGATCTAATGTGAAAGTTTGGCTACTCCAGCTCTTACCATCTCTGAGATCTAGGCGTTCAAACGGACAGACGGACGGACGGACAGACGGACATGGGTATATCGACTTCTCTATTCACCCTGATCATATTTTAGGTAACTTTGGGGTGTCTCCGACGACTCCTATATGTTGCATTTATTTTCGGCTTGCACAAACTTAATATACCCTTTTTACCATACGGTAAAGGGTTTAAAAATACCATAAGTACCAAAATACTATTAAAGATGAAAAAAAAATTATAAATAGTCTTAGATATCGCCCCAAAGTGCTGCTTTCGTCAACTTTCCTTCAAGATCTTCTTATTATTATAACAATTATAATTGACATAATTTAGTTAAATTTTTTTTTATGTTACGATGCGATAAAAACTATTTTTCAGACGAATTTTATGCTATACCATTTTTTTTTATCGTACATTGAGCTTCGGCAAAACATGAAAAGTTTATCAAGCTGCCAATAAATTGACCAGTTGGGTATATCATATCAAAGTCTGTATCCAGATAAAAGTTTTATATCCATCATTTTGAAGTGGTCTGACAAAAAATTACCCAAATTTATGTAATAGATCAAATAAGAAATTGGTTATGTATTGTACTATAATACAGAGCTCATATGAGTAAGCGTGTACTGAATTTAATTATAGTAAATAATTGAGAGCTGATAAGCCCCTGACATTATCAATCGTGAATTCTACATATATTCTATTTATTTTTTTGTGATTCAGTCGTCGTGAGTTGCTCAAAATGAAAGCACAATTGCTGGCACTGTTCTGCCTAGTAGCGCCCAGCTGGACGCGGGAACTGTTTCCCACTGCTCAAAATATACGCTGGAGCTGCTATGTAAATGCTACAGGCTACGCCTTTGATATGGAGAGCGTAAGTGCAGCAGGATCAACTATAAATCCATTCAATTAACTAATCATTCCCATAGATGTCTGGCTATTGGTATGAGGCGGCACGTGTGCCCAATGTGGATGTATTACAGTGTCTAAATGTCTCTACGCCGGCTACGCTTAACGAGAACGATGAGTATCAACTGCAACTGGAGTACATCAGCATGGTCACTGGCAAAGGGGTTCCAACACGGGAGAATGTCTCATTTCCCTGGGATGATTACACCAAAAATGGTATTTTTAACTTGCACTATACCGGAGAGTTCCTCAAATTGACGGTCACCTATAAACTGGTCTATACGGATTATAGAAACATAGCCTTACTATGTGGTTACACGGGCATGTCTCCAATACCACTCTTTAAACTTATGACGCGTCAGCGGCAACTTAATCCGGAGCTTATAAAATTAATGGAGTCTCTGCTAGCTCAATATCCGCTGGGCTCTCAAGTTGTCTGGGAGGAACAATCCCCGGAAAGATGCAATGGCGCATCCAGCATAGCGGGATTATCTTTATTTACAATAAGTTTAAGTTTGGCTGTTGGAATAAGCAGATTATTGGCGGCAGGGAGAGTGTAGCTATTTAATATTTTGTGATATAATTAGTAACGTATCGTATGAGAGAGCATCTGACAAAGAGTCTATAAATGTTATAAAAATTTAGGAGGTGCTGCCTATTGTTTTTTAATAGATATTATTGAATCTGATTATATTGTTCCACAATAAAATTATAAAAATAAATTTGTTTACTTTCGAGTGGCATTTTCAGTGACTTAATAAACATATGCGATAAGGTGCTTTGAAAATGCTAATCATCTAGCGCCGCGAAACTCCTAAGTTAAGGGTACACAATTAAAAGATTATTTAGTATTATTATGGTTATTTTTTTAATAAATTTGTATTTCTATGTCCCCTGCAAATTCGTATTTATTCTTTTGTGAAACAAGGCTTTGTCTTAGAGAACTCTAAGCAAACTATGTCGTTGTGACGTCATAATGACTTAATTACATCGTTCATTTAACTTTGAAATTTTATGCGCTTCAAAATTTTTGAAATTAAAAAAAAATTAATATAAATTTTCCTGGCAACGTCCCCTAGGCTTAGCATTGGAACCTCTATTAATAAATCTTCGAAGAGAACAGGGACCTACGGTATCTTGAATTAACGGAGAATAGTACTTTAAATCGCAGGCAATTGAGTAGTAGAAACCTCTCGCGCAACAAAACTATCACTCCACAAGGCACTCATCCTTCCAGTGCTTCTTTACGGCGCGGAAGCCTGGACCGTGTCGCTAACTGATGCAGCTGCCTTGGGAGTTTTCGAGAGGAAAGTACTGCGCAAGATCTTTGGTCCTATTCGAGTTGGCGATGACTACCGCATCCGCACCAACCAGGAGCAGTATGAGCTCTTCAACGACATGGACGTTGCTCAGCGTATCAACATCCAGCGACTTCGCTGGCTCGGGCATGTCGGTAGGATGGACGAGGATGCTCCAGCTAGACATGTGTTCGATGCGGTAGTCAGCGGTCGTAGGCGGAGAGGACGACCGTGTTTGCGTTGGAAAGACCAAGTGGAAGGGGCCCTGTCTTCGCTCGGTGTGACCAACTGGAGAAGGCGAGCGCAATGTAGAGGCGCCTGGAGAGATGTTTTAAGGCAGGCCGTAATCCGGTAATCGGGTTGTTATGGCCACATAAGAAGAGGAAGAAGTACTTTAAATCGAGTAAAACTGACAAAAATATTCTTAAACGGAAGGAATTACGAAAAAAAAAAATGGATGACTCATCACTCTGTCAAATTTCTGATCGAAATATTAAACGGTTCAGCTGAAAACCGTGAAAATCTACTGCGGGGGAACGAGGGAAGATATTGACATGATTCAACAAACTTCATCTCAGGAAACATGGTCAAGTGGTAAACTTTCCTAGCTCTTATAGTCTTCAAGATCTAGGTGTTCATACAGATGAAGGGATGAACAGACGGACATGGCACAATCGCTATCCGAGTTTATGATAAGCATTTGGTATAAAGGACTTGGGGTCTGCCACGCCTCCTTCTGTCCGTTACATATAGAACATACATTACACAAATCTGGTATGCCCTTTGTACTTTTAAGTACAGGGTACAAAAATTGTGGACAACTGATCTCGGAAAAAATATTGTTTTTTTAAAGATAGGCTCAGTCTCACGAAAAATAATCGATTTTTAGGTTCGGAGGTCAGACCATTTTTACGAAACAATTTTGGAGTCGCTGAATCCCAATTCGGGGCTTAAAGCTGCATCACAGCAGGTCTCTGGCATAGCCTTGAAAACAAGGTATTTTAAAGATTATCTCAGGACAACGAAATGCTTGAAGCTTCCGAGCTTCGGATTAGGCATCCCAAAAGCATATAAAAGACATATTTTAAACCAAAACAAAACTTGGTTTTTAGAGTTTATCTAAGAAAAAATTTTTGTAGGAGTTTTTTTATTTAATGATTATCTTTCTTAAATAATAAAAATCTTTACAAAAAAACTTTTCCCTAAAAAATAGACAAAGGATCCATTAAACAAAGAATTTTTTCAGCTTTTTTCACTATAAAGCAATTCAATCAAAGCGAAGAACTTAAACAACAATCTGGCAACGCTTAGCTGGGGGCAACAAAATGAGCGAATAAAATATAACCTGGCAACGTAAACATGGTAAACTATTAAAAATATGTCTTTGTACGTTGCCTGCTTTGGTGCATCCTCTATGTTGCATGCTACATAGTACGTATATATACTATATAATGAAATTCCTAGCTGCTGCTGCTGCTTTGTGCCAAGTCTCGACTTGACGCGGCGGCTGCACATTTTTTAGTATCAATCTAGGTGAAATATTAACAAGCAAGTCGAGACTAAAGTTTACCCTTGATGGAGAGCCGCCAACACAGCGCCAACCCTGAGCCGAGGACAGCTCATAAAAATTCCTTTAGACTAGCGAGCGAGCGCACAAAGCCGGCGCTGGGGACACAATCCTGCAGAGCGCCCAGCCCAGTCATTGGTATCACGCGTTTTAAGTGGCGGGACAACGTTGAAACAATAGACTCAAGTTAACTTAAATTGATTTTCAGACGGTTGTGACGCGTCGAGCCGCCATTTTGTTGCACACTCGTCGCCATTTTGTCGACGACTAGTGACTGCCGAGTATCTAGCCTGAAAACATAAAAAAGCAAAAGTTTGTGAAAAGTCAGGGTCGGATTGTGATGGCTAAGGTGGTAAGGCCTGCATATTCAAATGATGGGCCATCTGAATTACAGATCTGATTTAGTACCTTAGAAGTTATATTTGTTACCGCCTAGCAGTAACTAACGACCAGGTCAATATTATTTTGACAGCAGAAGAAGCTGATCAAGTCTTCAAAAAGCTCGATTTAGAAGAAACCATTTCAGAGTGGAAGAAGATATTAGGCAGTCCAAAATCGTTTACTTCGAAAAACTTCAAGATGAATAACTGGAAAACGGCATAACTATATAAGTCGAGCTCCATCCATTTCTGTAGAGCTATTCATACTAAAAATAAGTAACACAATCTAAGAAAATCGTAACCGTGGAAGAAAAATCCATTCTAGCTCCGTTTTATTTAAATTTCAAAATAAATTTGGGTGCAATATTATCTTGCATTCGATTACTAATATATCCAATAGGCCAAGAAAAAAATATGTTTTTTAATTCTCTCAATATTCGTAAGTAATTACTAATAAACTAATGTTTCGCAGAGCTGAACTTTAGAGGTTCGACCGGGATCGGCTTACATCTTTTTTAAAAAATTATTCAATGTTTTGTTTTAGAAAATTTTTAATCATTTTCTGCAGACACTCTCAAATTATATTTCCAAAAATTGTTTGGCTTCAGTATCAGTGTCCAAGCAAATACTATTTGCTGAATGGGATATGGAAATGAATTTTCCAAAAAATATAATAATAATAAATAAATAAAAGGTTAAATTAAAAAAAATAGTATATTTATCTTATATGTATTTGTATAATATTGATCTATAAAATAAATTTATTCTTTCAGAAAATATAATTTTTTATAAAACTGTATCCTTTTTGGCCGCATAAAAACTTGTTAGAAAACGTTCAATTTTCTAACAAGTTTTTATGCAGCTAAAATGGATTTCATTTGTCTATTTTGATACTATGTAGTTTCCGATTCATACCAAATTTCTTAAAAATATGTATTGACATTTCTGAAACATATCTTAAGAAAAAATGTATGAAAATTCTTGAAAAAATGTCTTAGATTTGAGCGAAACCGACCAGATAGCAGTTTTATCAGAAATTAAAAAAAAAAATGGCGGACGTAAAGTCGGGCGCAGACGACTTTAGGATACCCTGTACCACTAGCTTGTAATAAAGTCCGATTTCTTCACAAAAAACCAAAAACAGAAGAATTTTTAAGCAAAAAATTTGTTTTTGACCGATCGTTCCTATGGGAGCTATATGATATAATCCACCGATTTCAATAAAATTTGACACAGTGCTTAAATACCTTAAAAAATATATGAATGCCAAATTTATTTCAAATATCTTTACAAACAAACAAAACACATCGAATTTTGTATAAAAAACGTGTTTTTGGACCGATTGGTCCTATGGGAGCTATATGATCTAGTCAAACGATTTGGATTAAATTTGGTACAGTGCTTAGAAACTATAAAATACTCACGAATGTCAAATTTGGTCCCAGTATTCTAACAAACAAATGAAACACAACAAATTTTGTTAAAAAATCGATTTTTTGGAAGATCGGACCTATGGGAGCTATATGATATAGTCAACCGATTTTGTTCAAATTTGGCACATTGCTTAAGTGGTCTAAAAAATTTCCAAACGCCAAATCTGGTTAGGATATCTTTATTAAAAAACGAAATATAGCGAATTTTTCTTTAAAAAAGTTATTTTGGCCGATCGGTCCTATGGGAGCTATATGATATAGTCAACCGATTTCGATCAAATTTGGTACAGTGATTGGGAACTATAAAAAACTTTCGAATACCAAATTTGGTTACGATATCTTCATAAACAAACGAATTATTCATCTAAAACGCTTTTTTTTTGTCGAGGTCGTCTCAAACACCCCCATGGGAGCTATATAATTTATCCCCGATATCAAAAAAATAAAATAAACTTGCCTCCTATGGAATAATATGGGATCTAATGTGAAAGTTTGGTAACTCTAGCTCTTACCATCTCTGAGATCTAGGCGTTCACACGGACGGACAGACGGACATGAGTATATCGACTTCTCTATTCACCCTGATCATATTTTAGGTAACTTTGGGGTGTCTCCGACGTCTCCTTCTATATGTTACATACATTTTCGGCTTGCACAAACTTAATATACCCTTAGTACCATACGGTACAGGGTATAAAAATTATATTATAGATATAACTAAATATTATTCCAATTTTTTTATTTTTTATTTGTGACATATTTTTCTATTTTATATTTTTCTGGAAAATAAAATTCTCCGTACAAAAATAGCAACATTTTTTTAAGCGTTATTGATTTATCGCCGCCAAATCAGCCATTTCGCCCACTGTGCGCTGGGAGATCCTGGACACCTGTTGCAGAAATGATGCAGCTAAAACTAGCAACAGGTGGTCGGCAGACGGTATATTATCAAAGGCCGATGGTCATTAATTGAGCAAGCTGTCCAGATTTATGTTCTGGGTCTAATATGTCAACTTTATCCGACGATATCTTAAAATTCGTTTTCCGTTATTAGTATTATTTAGATTATTTTTATAATGACTATAGGTAGTTTTATGGGCCAGTGTTTTTATTTTTTTGGATATTAATTGCGCGCTAAGTTCCTATAAGACCTTAATAAATGCCATATCAAATAATGACGATGATAGATAAAAATAAAAATTTATCCATATTTTTATTTTTGCCGATTAAATTTCTTCGCCAAAAAAACATTTTTTATAATGTCACATCTCACACAATTTTCTTGCGCCATCTAGCGGCAATGTCAACACTTCAAGAGATTTTCACCTAGAGTCCCAACTCACTTAAACCGTTGTGATACCGGAATTGGGAGTGATAAGGATATAGAATAGAAAGGAAAAATTAAGTGAAATATGATAAATGAAAAGTTAAGGACTATGCTTACGCGAAATTTGAGCCCACAATCTTTGGAATTATAAACTATCGAAGTCGCAAGAGTTTTCAGCTAACTTGATTAAGGGGGGTAACCAGTTTTGACTGATCAAAATTTTTTTATTTCATAAATTTTTAGTATAACTAGTCAAGAATATTTGGTCAAAATTTGAAAGCAAACTTCGTATTAATCCCTAATGCTATGAGGGCTTAAGTGATCGCCCGTCGGTTCGGAGTTGAACCTCACGGTAGTTAAAACGGAGCGTTTTTCTCAAAAACGACTTTTTTCCAACTTGTGGGCATTCTAGCTTGAAAAGTTATTGACGAATCGTTCTAAAATTGGTGTGAACATTCTTCATTTAATTCAAATCTAGATGAACCTAATTCTGGGGTTATATGGTTATTGAAAATATGTTTTTTTATGCAAAATATATGAAATAATATTGTTATAAAAACATAACATTGTCTTGAAACACCTCAAAAAAATGAAATAAAAAAATTTTTTTTTACGGGATCAGGTTCATATTCTTAGAAAATGTGTTGCTACCGAAAAAAAAAAAATTGCGATGATTACAAATGAAAATTGATACCACTGGTGGTACCGTGAGAGGGAAACGGAGAGTAGGTGGTAGGTTTAGTGGTTGAGGTAACACAAGTCCCACACTTTTCGGCTTTTCAAGCTTCCCCTACCTATACAAAAAAAAAAAAAAAAAAAACAGGAATGCCCACACGCAAAATACTACGATGACAAACGTCCATGGACAGCACGATCTAACGACACTATTTCCGGCAGAATTTACTTGAAAAAGTTCTGAAGTCTACTTCAAAACATGAATAAAATACTCCCAAATTTAAAAAAAATCTGTTTATTCATTCCCTATGTAAAAAAATCACGAAAAACAAACAAAACCGCGGCCACCTAAGCTGGTCTCTCCCCTTAAATTAAAAAATAAAGTTGAAGACAGGAGAGAATTTTTTTGTTTAAATCTGAAGAAATTCCTAACGTCTTCTGCTATAAGAGCCAAAATTTGTATAGTCAGATAATAAAAATTGATTCGATTAATTTTATTTTTGTCCGCCTTAAAATATTTTCCATCAGTCATCCTAACATTACGCAAACATGGCCCTAGGCCCATTACCCCCGTCTCGAAAAATCCATCCCTGGCAGTAATTGTTGCTGGGACTGCTGCACCTTGATTGCAAGTTATTTGCAATTTTGTGCAAATTTCAAAAACGACTGCACCAACAAAGTCAAGTAAGGCGCAAGGAGTACTTGGTGCTGCCTTTGTGGCGTCTCCGACGAAGGTTCCGGAGGGTGCTGTGCAGTTGCTGCACTTGAAAATTTTTACTGTACGCGAAATTTTTTATGCAATTTACCACGGCATTGTGTCGAGCTTCAGCGTAGTCCGGAGTCGCGAATACACCCAGACCTCTCTGAGGAAGGTTTCCTTCCAACCAAGGCAGTCTCTCTGTATGCTTTAGTTACTGGCTAAAGTGTTTTGACGGCATTCCTGCCAGTTGCTCAACTTTTACTGCGAAAGTCTTTTTAGTTGCAACATAGTATAGTATATATGTATATATAAGTATAGTATATAAAGTAGGTATATATGTATAGATACATAACTGCGCATTGTTGAATTTGCATCGTTTTTTATATTGAAATTGGCACTTAATTTGTGTCACTCTTTGTAGAGATTGTAACAGCAGAGTTTATTATTGTAAATATTTGTTACTATAGCTTTTGTAATCAAATTCCAGATGACAGGCGAGACACGGAAACGTTTTTTATTTAGATAAATGCATTTGAATCTTTGATTGGATGTGAATGGCAATGAATTGTTGTAAGAAGAAGAAAAGGAAAGGTAAATATTGCGTCTTTTGCAGTACGTTGCGAAGGTGGTTTCAGAATTAGCCAGCTAATAACTGAAATAAGAAAATGATAGAATTATTTTATATTTTTTAATCCAGTTTTTTGTAGCTTTTTAGTTTTTTCCAGCAATCTTTAATAGCTTCGATAAACTTTTTATAATAAGAACCTGCACGTTTACTATCTGGTGTTTATAATTCGGGAGCTTATTTCAAAATGAAGTCCAAAGCATTAATTTATCCCTCAGTTCTATGACCGCAACTTAAATTTCAAGAAATCGATTCAGATCCATTCGCCGAGTATTATGCAAAAATTGTATCTAATTATTTTAATTCATTCATGCTCATAAAATATTATTATTGTCTACACAGATCTGAGGAGAGCATTATTTTTTGGATTTCTTCTTTGCATATGTAGGTCTGGATTGTAATACAGATGATTAAAGATCCCATCTAATCTAAGCGACTAATGGAAGATTTTGATACAAAGCAATATATGTATCTAGCTAATAGGTTTTTTACAAAGGGGCTTATCTGACATTTAATGTCGAAGATGCTACGTATAAATCTGCCGTTCCGAAAGTTTCAATATCATTCCAACATCTTGTGAAAATGTTCCTATCTTAGTGTGCCGATGAAAATATATTCGATAATTTTTTTGTGCAGCTCTAAATTCGCTGCGAAATTGTAAACAATGTCCACAAAAAGAGTGACAACTTTGAATTCCTAAGAAGGCGCAAAAGTATTGAGTATTCCAAAAAAAAAACTCCAAGCCGATACGATTCGATTCTCCCAAAAAATAAATCAATATCGACGTTATCGGCATCGACAAAATGGAAGCGTTTGCTCGACAAAGAAATCAAAATTTTCTAATGTTCATAATAAATTCAGGTAGGGGTATAACATTAATTAAGAATGATATAAGCTTTTTCATATTTAATTATTTTCGAAAAGTTTATTCCGACTATTGCAAAATAAATTGCAAGCGCCAAATGTAAAACGAAATTTATCTCGATTCCGATTTTAAGCTAATTCAACAATTAATCGAGAATCAAAATGTTGGTAGCAAATATTCAGTATCGTCTTTGATTTTCGATATATTAAAAAAAACTCGCATCGGTATCGCGCATTCCTAATTGAGATACAATGTTTTACCAAAAAATGTGTTGAAGTAGAGACTTCTTTTGAAGAGTCAAAATAAGTTTTTCAAACCCCTTCGAAAAGTGCTTCCCTTTTCTTATTTCTTGCCGAAAGTGAAAAAATCGGATAGTTACAAAAAGTTGTCAGGTAAACATTGTACAATATGTAAAGGGTGTTTTTTTTTCTATTAGGGACCGGATTTGTGAAACGTATATCTCCGCAAAGTTGGTACTTTTGATAAATTTATTCAGTAAGGAGTAACAGTTCATTATGGTAAGATTTACATCACAAAAACGTCTGGAAATCTTCGAGATTTATAATCAAAATCATTGTTCAATTACGGAGCTCTTCGTGCAATTTATGGACCGAATAATCGTCATACAGATCGTGCAATTCGTCGTGTTATTGATCATGTTCGAAGCCCAATACTATTCCAGGAGTAAAAGAAATAAAATAAGAAGAGGATTGATCATGCTCAAACTCATTTGATATTCCACGATGTCCGAACACCAAGCAGAAGGAAATAAGCGCGGTCTGAAGAAAATATCGCTGTTGAAGAGGTCAGCGTAGAGGCATATCCAAATTTATCGAGCGTGGTACCGATGATCGATACATAGCTCTACGATTGTTTGCTTCGAAATTTACGTGACCTCGATGACTAAGAGTTCTGGCAACCATTGATTTACCTAAAACTCTTTTCGGTGAGAAGATTATTTCAAGAAATGGGCCCACCAACTGATCGCGTAATTTGATACCTTTCGATAATTTTCTTTGGGGACACATCAAGTCGTTGGTTTACGTAGGGAAGTAGTAACGACTGTAAAACCAACATTTAACGTGCGATTACTGAAATACGGCTCAAAATGTTCTCTTCTAAAATTTTACTTTGACCTTTCATTTATAAAGCCAAAACACGTTATTTTTCCTCTAGCCAAATGTGTGTCAGAAATCATTTTCAATCTTTAAATGATACAAAATTATCTTTCCAATAAAACCATATTTGGAGTCGTAACATTAATTTTTTATATTACACTTAAGTTTAAAATTCGGACGCGCTTAAAAAAATACCCTTTATATTCATACTTATACCAAAATCGAAATTAAAGGTATGGCGAAATTCAGTTTTATAAAACTCATAAAATAAATAAGAGAATTTTCACATGTGATTGATGAAACAAAGTGGAAATGGAACATTTTCAAGCCATTCGAAATTGCAACAGTCTGGCAACACTTTGCAGCTGTCAAATCGATTTATAGCTACGTCATTTGGTGCATAGTTTTTGTGTTTGCTGAAAATGTCGGGCAAAAAAGAGTTACCTGTAGACGAAATGGACGTCGAAGCGGACCTGGAATTTATTAAAGACATGGAGCAAGAGAATAATATGCCTCTCGATCCAGAGGCACGTGAGTTGATGCTCAGTGTGGCGTACAGTGAGTTTTTAAAACAATTTGCTAAAAACATGATTTTAAACGAAATTCTTTACTACATTAAGCTATTGCCAGAGATAAATTGTTGGAGGCAAAAACGTTCGCCAACCATGCCGAGAAAACGACTGTGGACAAGAAAAGTTTTGGAATGACTGTCAATAAAGTGCCAAAGCTAGCTGCAGGAACGTCATCCCAGAAAGAGCAAGGAATATTGCCAAAGCCGATGGTAGAGACCGGTTTATTATTGCCTCCTTTGCGCCATTGTCAGCTTGGACCAAACCCGATAGTATTAGACGAAGCACCTGGAACAGACGAAGACGGATCAGCAACAGCCAATAGAAAGACAAAACCCCAAATGTATTAGATAGATGGCTAAATAAAAAATATTACTACTACTACTACGAATTCTGGACTCCTAAGTGGAGCATAGAGCCTCTTGGGTACATTCATCGTGTTGTCGTTATAACGTGAGATGAGCACCTCCAAATCCTCTGTGCTGGCTGCCGTAGCAGGGGAATTGACCAATAATGGTTGGGTACCCCTAGGAGACATGCTTCAATTATTGTTTTGTTCCATGTTATTCTGACATCTTTTAAGAGAATCAAGGAGTGATGGGTTCAAAGATTGTTAAGTTAGAAGCCGCCCCTGATATAGGGAAACAGACGCTTACCTGATGGCAATTTGGCTGCCAAAAAGGCATCAGGATTTATTGTGGACTGCTCTTAGCTTCAGGACTCTTCCTCGACCTTACCTGCTTGGGTAGTCCTACCGATAGCTATGCCACCGCCGGCATCGGTCTTGGATTCATCGCCCCTAATGAGCCCCCTCAACAACGACAAGTTGGCAGTCCCCGAGAGAAAATATTAACGATTTCCAACTATAAATATTTCCGAATCCTATTAAAACGAAGTGCCAAATCAAAATTTAATGGGTAAAATCGAAGAATTCGCTACATTTTCTTTTAGCCCATAGAAGAACGAAGAAAGAAAAAATAATTTAGAAAGGGTTTTGCTGTGGATCATAAAACATGGGAACTAAATATACGAATTATTTTTTTTATAAATTTATGGTAAATAAACTTAAATTTCAAACATTATAGCGAGTTTTAAATTGTTTTGCCTATTTCGTTATTTGCAACTGCTACATACTATATCATAAGTAGATCAGGTCTTATGGATCGTATTCATCTTTCTCTTAATTGTTTCTGGTGACTAGCTCTAACATTTTGACTCTATTTTCGATGGGGGTGGCATTCCCGAATTCGTATTCGTATATTATGGACATATGAAGTATGACCAGGTGCGGATCTAGAATTTGGTCTTGGTCTTTCTTCACTTCAAAGTGTATTAAAAACAGAACTCGCGAAAGACTTTCAGTCCATTCCCCCTATTTCCCGATAGGTGAAGCAACACAAGAAAATCTTTCAATTGGGCAAGCATTCCTGAAAGATACTGACTGGATTACTAAAGAGACAGTATACAACTACAATAAAATGGATGGTCATTACGGCTTCTATCAAGTGTAGGGTCTATGCCGTTGAAGAAAAATCGCGCCAACATATGCTTACTGAGTGTGAAGCTCTTGCCAGAAGATCTTTGGCGATCTTAGTATCTCGATGTCCCCCGAGTAGGACCATTCCAAGCAATTAAAATTATCTTTAAAATTCAAAAGCTTAGCAGCTCTAGTAAGGAAAAAAAGCTCCTCAGTGTTCAGGTCAGCTTTCCCAATAAAATTTATAAGCTTTTCTCGAGGCCCTATGAACCTACTTGGTATAAGGAAACCTATATCCCTCTATTATATCAACAAGTTTTTTTTCTCATATTTTTGATGAATTTTCATAAATTGGCATATTTATTGGTTTGTGGAGACGTAGACGCTTTTGCGCTGTGGGAGAAATTCAAGTCGAAATTGGGAGAAGACTCGAACGAACCAACAGCACTTTCGATTATTCAAGATTTATTAGAAAAAGAAGGCATGACACTGAAACAAGTTGGATTGCCAGAAATTACGAACGAAGATGAAACTATGCAAGATACTGTAGTGGAGGAGGATTTTGCCATAGGTAAACATAAACGCCTGTTTAACAGAATGTCCGAGCAGGTGAACGAAGACCAGAAACATGCTCGCGACGTTGTAGGAAGGTCGATATTGGGTAAATCCGCGCAGAATTTATTCTTTAAATATGGACCTGGCGGAACCGGTAAGACTTTTCTCTACAAATCGTTAATTCATATGTGCAAGGCCTTGAAGAGAAAAATCGCAAATATTGCCTGGACTGGGATCGCCGCTATACTTCTTTATACGGGCGAATGGCTCACAAGACTTTCGATTTGCCATTACACATTGGTAATGAACACGGAACGTTGAATCGGAGTAGAAAAATGAAGCAACAACTCCAGGACGTAGGCGTGAATTTTTGGCATAAGGCTTCGATGATACCTCAAGCCAAACTGAGTACGATAAACCGCACGTTCCGTGAAATATACGTAAGCGAGGAGGAGTTCGCCGGGAAGATCGTAGTGTTGGGTGGAGATTTGAGTCAAGTGTTGCCTGCAGTGAAAAAAGGCAGAAAGCGCCAAATACTAGACGCGTGTTTGAAGATATCGCCTTTGAGGGATAAATTCCACCAACTAAAACTGAAAAAAAAATATGAGAGCTCAAGGAGACTCTTTAGAATACGCCAATTGGCTGTTTGATGTAGGTGACTATAAAATAGAAGATTTAGATATACCAAATGGCATGCTCTGTGAAGACGTAATCGACGAGATGTATCCGTTCGATATTAATGTTGAAGAAATGGCAATGAGAGCAATTTTAGCCGCAAGAAATTATGAAGTGAAAAAAATAAATCTATCTATTCTTGATAGAGAATACACATCCGGGGATGTTGTGAAGTGTCATTCGATTGATACAGCCTGTGAAGCTGTTCATGAGAGTGCCGCTCTACAATATCCACCCGAATATTTGAATTTCCTAACTCAGTCTGGTCTCCCACCAGCGGACCTACAGCTAAAGACAGGGTGCATAGTAATGTTGCTCAGACATCTCTGCATCACAGACAATGGGATGCAATGCAATGGGAAATAAATAAAAAAAAAACATTCTTTTTTAAATCGAAAAATGGTATTGATCATAAAATTTTTTTGCGAAGGATAAATGAAATTATATACTTGGATATTTTTGATTTTTTCTCCTCGGGGGAGGCTGTGACCCCTAGAGGAAGCGTCGCAGGTGGCGGATAGTGAACGCCTTCCAGATATGGGTGGTAGGAGAGAAATTAAATATCTCGCGCGGACCAAACACGCCCAGAGAAGGTAAACTCTGTCAAAAAATCACATGGCAGGACTCGATGCCAAATCCCAGTACGTCCCACAGACGTGTTGTCGTTCGCGAAAGGCTGGTAACCTTTCCGATAAAAACACCCCTACCCAAGAAACGGTTCCGCCCTATGTTCTGTATAACAGCGACAACTAAAGTTATATTGTTCTTGTCAAGGAAATAATAATAATACGAATTTTTGATTTAACTAATTAAATCTTAAAAAAAAAGTGCATTAGAAATTTCGTAACCGTGGAAGCTTATCCTTACAAATCCTTCTGAATCATAGTTGTAAAATCAAAAAAATAAATATTTTCAAAAAAGTTTAGCTTTTTTCACAAAATTATTTTATTTATTATATAAATTTATATCCCCCTTCCAACCCATTAAAACTTTAAATAGTAAAAATTTCATCACGCTGCAAAAAGCACAAAAATAAAGCTTAATAAAAGCTTTCCCTGACTGTAAATCTGCTTAAGCTCCACATAGTTCAGATAGTTAGCAAATACTCTTAACCATGAAGTTATTTAAATTTTTAATGCTTCCCCACATAAGTACCTGGAAGCAATTAAGTTAACCGCAATTACTTTAAGCAGCCAGCAAGGAGTAAAAAAAAATCGCAATAAAACTTTGGAATATAATTCAAAGCATTTGCTAAGAACTGTGCAGCACCGTTAGATGCACGCCATTTTGTTGCTGCCACATGGCACAAAATGGCGGCGTCGACGTCGTCTCTGTGTGAGTATTTACTTTGGCATGCCCATTGCCTTGTGTGGTGTGTCATATTTATCAAAGTCTGTGGCAAATAATTTTATTAACTTTTGCGCAAAACTTTAGCCCAGCCTCGGTGAAATGTTCGCTCTGTAATTTCAAAGTTCAGAGTGCAAGTTTGAAACAGTTGTAGGTACAGTTTTTACCTGAGTGCATGTCCAACTCTCCTTTTTGTTGTACAATAACTTATCTACTTTCTTTTTTATACCCTTCACAGGCGCATATTTTATTATTATCCTTTTGTGCAAATAAATGTATTTTTGCGCAAATTACAGAGCATAGAGCTGCAACATCCAGACGATTTTAAAGTTGCTGCACTTGCTCGAGAGCTCAGGACCCCTCCAGTACCGAGTTGAACACTTTGTATAGTCGTCCTTGGCGTCCTCGTCGGCGTCGTCTTTTGCACCGTTTGTTTGTATGCAACGATAAAAACTTTTGTCCAGATCTAATCAAAAATTCACTTAAAAAGTTTTCGCTTGGCTGTTGGCTTTTGGAATGAGTTCGTTTCAAGTGCAACCTGCCCCCAGTTCCAGCTCCAGCTTCATTGTTGCAAATGTTCATTTTGTTGCAGTTTCATTGTTCATTGTTTGAGCTGCCAAGTCAGTCTATTAGTTTGAGTACAGTCAGACAAAACTAAAGCATAATGAAATCTACTAAGACACTTTCTCTCTATCAATATTATGAACTTTGACAAAAGTATCGGCTAATTTTGGAGAACAATTTAAACAAAATTTCGAAAATGTTGAATTAGGTAATAAAATGAGGGGAAGTCGAAGCTTCCCCCCAGCATTGTTAAATGTATTGTAAATACGACGCTCCCACATTTTAAATCTTATCTCAAAGTGCACATAAACTCGATTATCTAATCAAGCAGCTGATATTTATAGCAATTTATTTATAAAAAATAAAGACCTTGTCAATAAGCTAAATGCATCGAACGATTAAATTCTAGAAATAGCTTAGCTACTGCAATATAATTTTGAAGCTAGGTGGTCTAATCTTCAAGATAATATTATGGATTACATCTTATCGTCTCAAGTTCAGCTAAACGCGGGTATTTTAATAAGTATAATTTAAGTACAGTATATTTCTTTAAACTTCAGCAAACTCTGGTAGGTTATTTTAAGAGGTCTCCTTCTCTTACATATATTTAATATCTCTATCTTAACTTTGATGGAGGGTATAAAAAACTGTTTTAATTGGAACTATTCTCGACTTTAACCCAAAAAAAAACGCAACAAAATTTCAATGAATGCCTCAAACGCTATACAAAAATTCCCCAAAAAGAAATATTACAAAGATCGTATTTTCTCAATCGAATGGTATCCCAAAGTCGGGAGCGGACGACTTTGGGATACCCTGTACCACTAGCTTGCAATAAAATCCAGGTTCCTTCGTAAAAAACCAAAAACAGAAGAATTTTTAAGCCACAATTTTTTTTTGACATATCGTTCCTATGGGAAGTATATGATATAGTCAACGATTTCGATCAAATTTGACATAGTGCTTTAATATCTTAAAAAAGATCTGAATGCCGAATTTTGTTCAAATATCTTTACAAACGAACGAAACAACGAATTTTGTATAAAAATATTTTTGTTTGGACCGATTCGACCTATGGGAGCTATATGATATAGTCAACCGATTTTGTTCAAATTTAGTACAATGCTTGGGTACTCTCAAAAACTTCTTAATGCCAAATCGGGTGGGATATATTTTTTTTTTAAATTTTGTATAAAAAAAGTTATTTTGGCCGATCGGCCCTATGGGAGCTATATTATATAGTCAACCGATTTTAATCAAATTTGGTACAGTGCTTAGAAACTACATGCCAAATTTGGCTACGATATCTTTACCAATTTTTCATCTACAACTTTTTTTTCGAGCTCGTCTGAACACTCCTATAGGAGCTAAAAAATTTACCCCGATATCAAAAAAATAAAATAAACTTGTCTCCTATGGAAAATATGTGATCTAATATGAAAGCTTGGTTACTCTGGCTCCTACCATCTCTGAGGCCTAGGCATTCAAACTGACAGATGGGCGGACATGGGTATATCGGCTTCTCTAGTCACCCTGATCATATTTTAGGTAACTTTGGGGTGCCTCCGACGACTCCATCCATATGTTACATACATTTTCGACTTGCACAAACTTAACATGCAGGGTACAAAAATGGGCAACATGTCAAAAGAATACAAATTCTGAAATTACGAATTTCATAAAATTCATATTTAAAAAATCAGGAAAAAAGATCTTTAAAAATTAAATAGCAGAAATATTTTACATTCCGCATTAATTGGTCAGTCAAAATTTAAGTCCAAAGACAAATTTTTTGAGCTGAAATGTAACTAAAAATTATTTTACTTTCAGGATGCCACTTCAACTGAAAGTGAGAGGATGAATATTCAATGGAAGAAGCCTTATAGTTTTGGACATAAGGACTCGGCATGCGGTTCTTGTGTTACATAGTAAAGCTACTTGAAAGAAAATTTTCTTACGAATTTTGATTGTTGAATTGACAGTTTTTGGTTTTTTAAGATAAAATTCTAAAAGGATGTCTTTTTACAACATAATGAACAAAACGATTCTGTTAAAATATTTTTAATTCTCTTTTTGTAAGTATACGAATTTTCCCCTCTTGTTCTATGGTACTTATTTAAAGAATATCCCCTTTTTTGTGTGCCAGTACTACCGATAATATCGATAGTTTTAACTATTGAAGTCTAAACTATCAAGTGGTGGCACTATCGATAGTATCCCACCTCTACCCGCAACATATTTTGACGCTCTTTAGTAGCGGCTGAACAGAAAAGCTTTTTATATTATTTCACAAAAAAAAAAAAAAAGAAACAAGTAGGACAACACTGTTTCTTTGTTTATATTGGGCTGAGAATCAATTTTTTGTGGTCTGTCTTTCGTGTTAGTTACATAATTTGGTATCACCACCCTTTAATTTAAGAGTTCAAAAGATCAATTATAAATTTTTTTGGGCAAAGTTTTGGCTATTTTTTGCACCCTGCACATCACCTCAAAAGTAGGGAAAAAATCGCAGTTTTTTCGGGTACATAGCCCCAAATATCTCATAATCCTGACATGATGGGCCAATGCAGACCCCGGATTTGGATTCTACGCAGTAAATTTCTTTAAAAATTACCTTTAGCTTTCCAACAACTAAGCCATGTTGAGCTGTGTTATTGTTTTGTTTGGAACTAGGCATGCGCGATACCAATGCAATATTTTGAATATCAAGAATATCGAAGCTGCTACTGAATATTCGATACCGATAATTTAGTTCTCGATTAATCGTCGATCCGATACCAATTTGCTTAGTATCGGTATCGAGTAAAAATTCGTTTTACATTACAATTTATTTTCCTTAAAATCCCTTTAAGGTGGTCTGGTGCCACTTTGAAAAAGTAATAGAGTTACAACATTAGAAAAATGAACCACTGAGTGTAAATAAGAAATAGTTTCTGTTCTCCTTCGTTTTGTTGAAATTATTTATTAACATTAGTAAATTTTGGTTTCTTTGTCGTTTTCCATTTTGTTTAATTTTTCTTAAAAAAAGTTAAAACTCGATACCGATACCGTCGATATCGATCTCTTTTTGGTAGAATCGATTCGCATCGGTATCGAATTTTTATGGAATACTCAATACTTCGATTCGAGCGATCGATACTTCCGGTATCGAGCATCCCTACTGCGTACTGTGGACTTTTTTTAGAGCTCAATATTTTTCCAGTAAATAAATTTATTATTATTTGTATAAAATATTTTTGAAGTCGGGTTACGTATACCTTAGACTTGTATGAGGTCTGTAATGAGTAAAAGTAGGCTTGGCAAACTCAAAGTTTTTTTTTACAATTGTGAGCTATAAATAACTATAACAGCAAAAAGATGACCAATGTATGTTCTTAAGTGAAGTTTGTCTATCTGATCCCTGCTTAGAAGAATTTCAAGACTTTTATCCTCATTTAAAAATTCATCCTACCAAATTACTATGATGTTCATTAAGAGTATTCCACTCAACAGCTCCTAATTTAATTTTTCTTGGTTTAGGCTTATTTTTTCCTTGATGACTGAATGACTCTGGGTCATTCTTCCCATAAGGGAGCTTACCAACTTGAATACAAATTCTTCGTAACAATTACAGCTTCACTGGGTTATCATGTTTTGGCTACTCAAAATAAAACTGCCAATTTTTCAGTCAGCCTCAACTCTTCAAATAATAGCTAATATTTCGGAAGCTGAATCAGCATTATCATATTACAATTAAACTCTTATAAAAGTCCTTAAATTAAGCCTACTTATGGTGAACGACTGACACTTCTCTATGGGGTCGTTTATGTTTTCTTTATATTTATTTTCCAACATTGTATGTATGTGTTATATAATCGTAATGACATAGCCAAATTCATTCATTCATTCATTCACCCACTCGCTCAATGAAGCAAACAATTTAAATTCTAACATATTGCTGAACAAAAACAAACATAACGACAATTTCACGGTACAAATGTTTCGATTAAAAAATATTGCAATCAAATCAAACCACAGCAGGGGGGTAGTTCGGCAGTTCCTTTTTTTATTTCTTTTCCAAGTCTATGACAACCCACACACACCCGCACACACACAGACATACTTATATATATACGCAAATACTCATATGTGCAAAAAAAAAAAGGGGGGAAGAATCAAAAGGAGAGATGAAGAAGCAAAGATATATGTGTATTAAGAAAACCCCAGGAGCTACTCAGACTTTATTTGATATTTGGTGAAGCACGACAATGAATAATAACTACATGGAATGCATATGGTAGGAAAAAAAACTATAAAACGAAGTAAGGTTAAGGACAACCCTTGATATGGGTAGCAGGATAGGGTTGCTGCAATTTTAATAGATGTCTTTTTGGGTTATGAAACTTGTGAACACAATGCTGTGTGGTTTGTCTTTCTTTGCTGCCAGGTTGTCATAAGCCAAGTGGAGCGAAGCATTTGACCAAAGACTTTTACCATAAATACCATCAAGAGGAAATAGATGATGGGGCAACATCAGATGCTTCGGGCATCTGCATACTGCAGGGAGTGAACTGTTTTACAAGAAAAAGAAGTTGTGAAAATCTTAAAAGAGTGGTCGCGTGTCTACTTAAATGGGAACATCATGTTTGATATTACTGCCGTAATTACCGGTAGGGCTTAAAATCCATATAGATATGTATGAAAACAAGTATTATAGTTAATCTGCTCGTATTGCGGTTTATAAAATCTAAGGAAAAATTGGAAAACAATAATAATTGCTTGTTTTACCCGTTCGGGGATTGCAACCATATCGTGGTGAGGGAGCTCATTAGGGGCGATGAATCCAAGAGCGATGCCGGCGGTAGCATAGCTATCGGTAGGGCCACTCATGCAGGTAAGGTCGAGGAAGAGTCCTGAAGCTAAGAGCAGTCCACAACAAAACCTGAAGCCTATTGACAATCAGGTAAGCGTCTGTTTCCCCATATCAGGGGCGGCTTCTAACTAAAGAATCTTTGAATCCATCACCCATTGTTTCTCATAAAAGATGTCAGAATAACATGGAACAAAACCATAATGGAATCATGTCACCAAGGGGTACTCAACAATTATTGGTCAATCCCCCTGATACGGCAGCCAGCACAGAGGATTTGGAGGTGCTCATCTCACGTTATAACGACAACACGATGAATGTAACCAAGAGACTCTATGCTCCACTTAGGAGTCCAGAATTCGTAGTAGTAGCAGTAATATTTTTTATTCAGTCATTTATCTAATACATTTGGGGTTTTGTCTTTCTAACGGCTGTTGCTGATCCGTCTTCGTTTGTTCCAGGTGCTTCGTCTAATACTATCGGGTTTGGTCCAAGCTGACAATGGCGCAAAGGAGGCAATAATAAACCAGTCTCTACCATTGGCTTTGGCAATATTTCTAGCTCTATCTGGGATGACTTTCCTGCAGCTAGCTTTGGCACTTTATTGACAGTCATTCCAAAACTTTTCTTGTCCACAGTCGTTTTTTCGGCATGGTTGGCGTACTTTTTTGCCTCCAACAGTTTATCTCTGGCAATGGCTTAATGTGTTAAAGAATATCATTTAAAATCATGTTTTTAGCAAAATGTTTTAAGAACTCACTGTACGCCACACTGAGCATCAGCTCACGTGCCTCTGGATCGAGAGGCATATTATTCTCTTGCTCCATGTCTTTAATAAATTCCAGGTCCGCCTCGACGTCCATTTCGTCTACAGGTAACTCTTTTTTGCCCGACATTTTCAGCAAACACAAAAACTATGCACCAAATGACGTAGCTATAAATCGATTTGACAGCTGCAAAGTGCTGCCAGATTGTCGCAATTTCGTTTGGCTTGAAAATGTTCCATTACCACTTTGTTTCATCAATCACATGTCAAAATGTTTCTTTTGCAGTTTATAAATTAATTTTATCAATCCGATTTTTATCATATTTTTAATTTTAATTTCGGCTTAAATTTGTATATAAAGGGTGTTTTGTTAAAGCGCGTGCGGATTTCAATCTTAAATGTAATATACAAAAATTAATGTAATGACTCCAAATATGGTTTCATTGGAAATATAATTTTGTATCATTTAATAATTGAAAATGATTTCTGACACACATTGGCTAGAGGAAAAATAAGGTTTTTTTGACCTTTTAAATGGCAGGTCTAAGTCGATTTGTGAATATTTTGAAAACAAATTATTTTAAAAAAATTCTCGAAACTCGAAATTCATTTTGGACCCATAGTTTAAAAACGCCTAATTGGCTTAAAGAATCAAAATCGCTGAGAGACCCAAATCGTTTTTCTGCTTCATACAAATTGATCCGCCATAATGTACATAAAATATCGATGTTCAACAACAAGAATCGATTTTATTTTCGGAAATGGAATGGATTAAATCAGTTTAGAATCGGATGCACAGCTCTACTTTCGAGCCAATTTTTAGCACACACAGCCAGCACAGAAGATTTGGAAGTTTTGGATTTCACGTTATAACGACAACACGACCATTTTAAGAATAAGCACTTCTTTTATTTCAATTAAAGAAAAACTAATATATTTATTATAAATTTGAAAAGAAAGCTCCTGGGAAAAATTGAAAATTTTGATAATTCTTACAGATCTTATTGATACAACCCAATCTGGTTCCACTTTGTTCTTAATAATAAGTTTTTGTTAGGAATAAAATTCTCCATAAGCCACAAGAAAAATTCGAAAACTATAATAATTAAATAATATCAATTTAATACTAAACAAATTGTTTTTTACTAAAAAGACTAAAAAAAATGTTTAATGAATTTAAAAAAAAAAAATACATATTACTGGAAAAAGTGAAAAAATTCCAATAATTTCTATCGATCTTATTGATGTTACCCTATCTAGTTCCACGTTACCCTTATTAATAGCTTTCTTAGGTATAACACCCATATAATGCCGACTATCTCCTTATATCCTGGTAGATATAACCAGAAGAAAAATCTGAAAATAATAATAATTACTTGCAATAATATTTTAATACTACGCCAATTTTTTTTTAAATCTAAAAAATATTTTAATATAAGCATGAAAAAATAAAATCTTTAAAAAAAGGAGAAAATTTCCGATTTTATTCCATAGTACATACAATTCTTTCCCGATTTAATAGATCGTAAGCTCGAAATGTTCGTAGAAGAATTCTCTTTCAATCAAAAGCTTAAAATAATTTGAGAAAAATGTTTTCTTTAATAAAATGCAGTCCGTAAATTAGTAATTTTGAAACATATTCGATAAAATCTTGAAAACGGTTTTAAAGAACAAAAAAATGTAATAAATTTTCGTGATTCTCCACCCAAAATAACCCTTAAAACCTTTTTTTCGAAATTTCCTTTTCGCGTAAGCTAGAGGTATTTTTACCGATCTTAGGCTCAGAAATGTAAAAAAAATATCTACATTATCAAAATTTGGAACCCGTAAATATCAGATTTAATTATTATTGGGGCATTGTCATCCTGGAGCATCTCCTCCAGGATGGTTAAAGAGTGCCATAACTACCTCCAAACCCTGTCCGCCCGGAACAAAGTCGTGCTATGTTGGGTGCCTGGACACTAGGGAGTGGATGGTAACACGATTGCTGACGATCTAGCACGACAGGGTGCCTCCATCCTGACCGCATCTCCTTCGCCGTTTTGTTATCAAAACCATGATAAACAAATGAGCCGCAGGAGAACATAGAAGATACTGGTTCTCCCTTCCGTGGCTTCGTCAAGCAAAAGTGCTTGTCAAACCTCTGGATGCGATCAAGACAAAAAGTCTTGGCAGAGCGGACGTAAAGCTCCTGGTAGCTTACCTATCTGGCCATCACTCTGCTAGGTACCATCTACAGAAAATTGGCCTATCGGACTCTTCAGAGTGCAGACTCTGTCTAGAAGACGATGAAACCACCAGAAATATTCTCTGTGACTGCCCAGCGCTGGTATGGGACAGAGTCTGTCACATGGGAAAGGAACGAATTAGTCCCTTCCATCTCAGGTCAATACCAACAAAAAACATACTGCTATTCATGCGGAAAACGGAAAATCTGTTGCTTTAACTTAAGGGTATAGTACAAAAGACCTTTTGATCGTAGTGTGCCCCCTATTTGTGAGGAACCCTTTGTCGGAAAAACAAATATCAGATCAAGTTCTGCCGGCTTATATAAAAAGTCCGCATCTAGAGTTTTATTATCGTAGCTCCCAGTATCTGTAAATTAAAGGCGTTCATACGGACGCACAGATTCTTCTGACTTCCCGATTATATTGGTAGTAATTTTTGGGGTCTTCGACTTGGTTTCTCTTTACCTATGTTGGTTGGTAATATATTTGCATCAGAGCCATAGAGAGACACCCGACACACCATAAAGAGACACCCCCTTGGGTTATTGTAGAATAGAATGGTCCTATAAGGTTTTTTGAGAAAAATGAGCTCGATCTCTATCAAGAAAATCTATAAATTGTATAAGCACAAAATACCCCTTACTTAAAGTTTACAAGGTATAAAAATCTATTTTTCAAAAGCGGTTGAGAAATTCAGATCATTTTTTTATACTTCGTCAATAATACAAAATTTTAATTACTGTCCATTATTTGTTATTTAATTTGAAAATATTTAAATATTGTTTTTTTTAGTATAAAATCAAATCACTTTCAATAAAAAAAATGGCGGACGTAAAGTCGGGCGCGGACGACTTTAGGATACCCTGTACCACTAGCTTGTAATAAAGTCCGATTTCTTCACAAAAAACCAAAAACAGAAGAATTTTTAAGCAAAAAATTTGTTTTTGACCGATCGTTCCTATGGGAACTATATGATATAGTCAACCGATTTCAATAAAATTTGACACAGTGCTTAAATACCTTAATAAAGATATGAACGCCAAAGTTATTTCAAATATCTTTACAAACAAACAAAACACATCGAATTTTGTATAAAAACGTGTTTTTGGACCGATTGGTCCTATGGGAGCTATATGATCTAGTCAAACGATTTGGATTAAATTTAGTACAGTGCTTAGGAACTATAAAATACTCACGAATGCCAAATTTGGTTCCAATATCTTAACAAACAAACGAAACACAAAAAATTTTGTTAAAAAATCGATTTTTTGGAAGATCGGACCTATGGGAGGTATATGATATAGTCAACCGATTTTGTTCAAATTTGGCACATTGCTTAAGTGGTCTAAAAAATTTCCAAACGCCAAATCTGGTTACGATATCTTTATTAAAAAACGAAATATAGCGAATTTTTCTTTACAAAAGTTATTTTGGCCGATCGGTCCTATGGGAGCTATATGATATAGTCAACCGATTTTGATCAAATTTGGTACAGTGATTGGGAACTATAAAAAACTTTCGAATACCAAATTTTGTTACGATATCTTCATAAACAAACGAATTATTCATCTAAAACGCTTTTTTTTGTCGAGGTCGTCTCAAACACCCCCATGGGAGCTATATAATTTATCCCCGATATCAAAAAAATAAAATAAACTTGCCTCCTATGGAATAATATGGGATCTAATGTGAAAGTTTGGTAACTCTAGCTCTTACCATCTCTGAGATCTAGGCGTTCACACGGACGGACAGACGGACAGACGGACAGACGGACATGGGTATATCGACTTCTCTATTCACCCTGATCATATTTTAGGTAACTTTCGAGTGTCTCCGACGTCTCCTTCTATATGTTACATACATTTTCGGCTTGCACAAACTTAATATACCCTTAGTACCATACGGTACAGGGTATAAAAATCATAATTTATCGAATTTTACGAATTCGTTTATCTGTTTTGTTATTGCAACACACAAAATCAAAGACTGTTTCCAGGGCTGGACACTTCGCTTTCCTACATATCAAAGTTAAACTAAGCAGTTCCAGATTATAATCATATTTGCAGTACCTTTTAATTTCTTTAAAAAAATTACCCCACTTTTTTGTGTAGCCAATTTCCAGCAACCCTTCATCAAAACTTAAATGATATGTGACATTGATATGCCATTAATATATAAATAATAAAATCCATTATTAGCTCATTAATCATAATTAAATGAGCCAGCAAAATTGTAAAATGTTGTCAAAGGGATAACAGAGTAAACGCTTTTTCCTTTTATTTTCTAGTAGACCAAATTATGATTGAAATAAAATGTGGAAAATCTATTAGCGTGCAAAGAAAACAAGAAAGAAAAACTTTAAGCCAGTGCCAAAAGTTGAGCTGCCAAAAAGAGATTTGGCCATAAATCTCAATTTTGCACAAATTAGGCGACGATATGCCAAACAAGCCACAAATAATATATGGCGACTGGAGGTCTTTTGGGGCCTTAAGCCAAGTTGAGTGCTGCCGCTACCTGAAGCCATGTCAGCCACACATCAAATCCAACTATAACTCAACTCAACCGAACTGAGCTGAACTCGGCCAGGACATGAACAGGACATAGCGGTCCGGTATGGGACATGTGCTGAGCATTTGCTTTGTATACACTGAAAAAAAAAGGCATAAAGGGTATATTCCATTTTTACAAAGGAACTTCACGTAGAAGAAAACTTCAAAAATAATACTATAATAATACTAAAATAATAATACTAAGATTTAAGTTCTATTGCTTCAGTATTTTTAATACCATGGCCATATTTATCACCTTCTTGGTTAAGAATTTTGTGTCTTGGGCGCACAGTCTTTAAAAGGGGAGCTGTTGGAGTTTTAAGCCAAATTGTTTCCTATATTTGAACCATTTTTGATTACTAGAATCTAAAAATTTGTTTGTAGAAAAGATATAGTCATAAAAATCAGTATTTAGACTCATGTGTTAGTGATATAAGTGGTAGGAGGGTAGCCTATACATGGATCTGTGGACTGATTGTATTTAAAATAAAATACCAAAAAAAAAAAAAAACTTTTCAGGACTATCCCATCTTTTGATTTGTTATACTAGTTAAAATCACTGGAAGTTCTGGATCTGATAAAAAGTTCTCTCTATAAGATGCATTTAAAGCACCGGTGGACAACCAATTGACCTTCAAGTGCTAGGTAGCCTATAAATGGATCTGTGGACTGATTCCATTTAAAATACAATACCAAAAAAAAACTTTTCAAGACTATCCCATCTTTTCACTAGTTATACTAGCTAAAATCACTGAAAATTTTGGAACTGATAAACAGAATTCTATAAAAGATGTATTCAGGGCACCGGTGGACAAACAATTTACCTTCAAAAAAGTATACAGTTTTCGACTTTTATAATGTAATGCCGTCTTTCTTAGTTCATATTGAGTGCCGTCCGAAAAGTTTACGATTTATAAATGAACAACGATGATAGTTCCTAAAAGCCCTTAAAGGAGACTGCAAGATATCAGGTATTTCAAAAAATGTTCCATCATCTAGACCACCCATTATCAACATAGCATGTCAATTTTTTTACATTATATGGTAGGATCAAGATGTAAGTGAACTATATTTCTGTAATGCGCGGGGGCCATCCAAAAAGTTTACGATTTATAAATGAACAACGATGATAGTTCCTAAAAGCCCTTGAAGGAGACTGCAAGATATCAGGTATCTTAAAAAATGTTCCATCATCATAATATCAACATAGCAGGTCAATTTTTTTACATTATGTACAATGTAGGTGAACTATATTTCTGTAGAGCGAATGGATAGGTTTAGCGATATCTGACCACTTGGGCGTGGCATAATGGAGCCATCCAAACACACCGATATTTTTTCTAGCCGCCAGCTGTTTTATTGGTAATAAGCTTTCCGGGAACCTTCCCCACGATAGAGAAGCGCTACGTCATTAGATTCTGCCCGAAAGCTTGTCGAAAACGATTAGCAAGACGGGCGTCCATCAACGCTGCGCTTTTGGCCCTACAATCCAAATATTGCACCGGCAGACTTCCTTCTCCTTACACAGCTCGAGTGGGATCTCAAGAGAAACCGATACAGCTTCGTAGAAGACGTCCTAGAGGCATCTCTAAAGAGAATCCCAAAAACCAAGTTCCAAAAGGCGTAAGTTCGGCGGGAATCGCGTCGAAACACAAGGAGGACATTTCGGAGATAACTAAGAATTGGTAACGATAAGTTCACTGAAAAAATTTAAACTTATTTAATCCTACTACTTTTTATACTGCCCTGTATTTATCTTTAATGCAGCAGAGTTCTGAAATATTGAACCCGTAACCGCTCTCCTTGCCGGCCCGAAATTCCTTTGCAGCCCCGATCCAGACAAAAGTTCCATCGGCTCCGAAACTTTGTTTGTTCCGATTTTGAACCAGTAGCTCTTTGTGCCACAAACATTTACAGCTGTCAGCAACTAAGCATTAAGGGTATCTAAAAGTCGTCATGTGATGACTTTTTTTGATCCACTTGTTTTTCTTACTTTTTGTAGGTTAGGCCGCTGTGACATTTGGTCAATTTATCGTTATTTCGGCCAAGCCAACAAAAAATCAATTTTCTCTATGATAAAAGTCGAGTCTTCGTCCGCATTGAGACCGAGTATTGTTGAAGCCAAGAAGCGCTACATAAAAAAAAATAAAAGAACAAAAAAAAAACTTTGGAGGAATTGAACTGCTGCTGGTAAAACATTTAGGTGATTTATGCCTTGGAAACTGTTTTTGAAATGTTGCTCAGGCCGTGTATGGGCCATGGTCATGAGTTTTGAATTGGTTGGAATTGGGTTGGCCATGGTAGGTATTCGGATGTCTCGCTTGTTGGCCAAAGGCAAGTGGTTCAAACAGTGTAAGAGAACAAACGAGTGCTAAAGTAATAGAGGGCAAGAGAGTGGAGCGAAAAACTGTCCAAAGTATACAAATTGGCTGGCATGAGTTATTGATGATGCAGCCTATGAAATGAACGACCACAGTGCGTTCCCCAATGCTGACTAACTGACGGATTGACGAACTGACTAAGTGACTCAATGACTGAGAGTAGCGCAGTTGAAACAAATGTCTGCCATTTGCACGAAATCTACTCCCAAAGTTTTGTGGCTGCCCATGGGCTAAAAAAACAAATGAATGGAACAAGACTTTACTAATTGCAATTATATGCAAAGCCTTAAGGGGTGCGGCGAATGTGGAATCAAGTTGGGACACAGAAACAGGAAGTAACCTTTCAAATCGGTTTGCAACTTTGTTTCACAGCGTTCCACTTTATAAGGACTAAGTGCATGTAAGTGTGACCATATTGAAAAAAATAACGTTTCTCTTTTCAGGGTTGGAACAGTGAAAGAATTTTAACACTATTCTAAAACATTGATAGCACTCAACAGGAACTATCATTTCAAATGGGTTTGCATCTTTGATTCACCGCGCTCAACTTTATAAGGAGCAAGTGATTGCAAATGTGACCATATTGAAAAAAATCAACGTTTCTCTTTTATTTAGAGGTGGAACAGTGGGGTGCTCTTGGCAGTCAATTCCTACTCCTAAGTTCCAAATCCATATTCAATGAAAAGAAACTCCAAGAGGTTACCGTCTTAATGCTAGAAATCCAGCTTCGACAGCTGGCACAAGGATTTTGGACGATGAATGAAACCAACACCATCCAAAAGTATCGAACTCAAAGATCTAACATCAAACAACTTGAAGATCTGGAGTATGCTGACAATTTGCCCCTAGCCGATAGACTGCAGATTAGTATTAGTAAACCCAAAGTGATGGCTGGCAGCTACTGTGCCAACTCGGGACCGTCACTTTACATAAATGAAGAGGGCGTAGAGTGCTTAGGTGCTATTAGTTACTTCAAAGGGAGTTGCTGATGACGATCTTGCAGCGAGAATTAACAAAGCGAAAGCGGCGTTTAATATACTACGTGATTTGTTACAAAAACCCAAAATTCGAATTTTCAACTCTGACGTCAAATCTATCTTGTTTAATGGCTGCAATAGTTGGAAACACACGAGAGGAACAGACGCACGCAAGATTCTACATATATGGTGGCCCAACCGTATTAGTAATGTAGATCTTTGGAACGTAACTAATGAGAGACATGCACCAGTAGAAGTATTTGTTGGATCCCTTCGGAGATCCAACGAGAACCTTGCTTGACAGGCACTTCGTTGGAATCCTCAGGGGAGATATAGTCGCGAAGCAAAAACATGGAGAAGGTCTATTGATCATGATCTACAATTCGCCAGCTACTCATAGAATGATATCTGCCGTGAATCCCGTAAAAGAGTTTGCTACAAGTGGATGGTCGAGACCTATGCTCGACTGGGAGTGGAGGATGACAGAAGGAAGAAACAGTGAGATTCTTAAACATTTTTAGGTATGTTAAATATTTTAAGATAATAGATCCGATACTGGCTGAGCCTTTTAACATTTGGCAACTACGGCGCAGATCATTTAATTTAAATACGACAGAAGAGGCCATAAATGCTGATATAAGAATCAATTTCTGCTTAAAAATTGCCAGCAAAAGTCGGGCATAATTGCATAAAGGCAAGAATATTCGAATATTAACCAACCAGACATAAGGACCGACTAACTACATTTAGCTGTTTACATATGGTTATCGGTTAAGTTTTGTTGAAACAGTTTTTGTGAAATAAATAAATCTTATATATAAAATTCTCGTGTCACAATGTTATGTTCCTTTGAAGCTTATGGACTCACGAACGGCTGAACCGATTTGGCTAATTTTGGTCTTGAAATGTTCGTGGAAGTCCAAGGATTGTTTAAGGTTGAGAAAATATAACAAAATTGCGACGAAAATACTAAAAACAACAATTTGATTTTCCAATACAATTTTTTTTTTAATTTAGGTTGGCATTGTGTATATTGTCAGATTAACTAATATTTTTTAGTTAATAGTTTTTGTCGTAAGGAAACACAAAAATTATAAACGATTCATGTTTTGATTTCTGTGTAATATACATATGATCAGATCAATATTTGCACATAATGCCGCCAAAAAGACGTAACATTGGCAGACGTTCGCGTAGAACTCAATTGCAATCATCCCGAAGAACAGCTGAAGCTGAGGAACAACGTTTACAAAGGAATGAGTTGAATCGATTAAGAGAAGCAAGATCACATGCTGCATTCGAATATAACAATACGATCGATTATAGCTCGCGTCAATCTGTTGTAATTGGAACAATGAACAAGGTATGTGTTCAGTGCCAAGCACTGAAATTTCCCAATGAAACAGCAGGCCTGCTTATTATCAAAAGCAGTGTATTCGGAGAGGTTCGCTGCTGGATGTATTCGGTAGAATGGCAGAAGAGAGGATTACCTCATGCGCACATTTTGATTTGGTTGGTTCAGAAAATACTACCGCATGAAATTGATGATGTGATATCGGCGGAAATCCCAGTTCAAATGATCCAAAATTCGAGGTTATCACAAAGAATATGATCCACGGACCATATGGTGTGCTCAACCCAACTTCACCATGCATGATCGACGGCAAATACTCCAAAAGATATCCAAGGGCATTGACTTCGGACACTGTTACGGGCTACGATGGATACCCATTATATTGCCGTAGATCAACAGGAGACAAAGGCAGATCAACCACAATCAAAGTGCAAAAACAAGAAATTGAAATTGACAATCGTTGGGTTGTTCCATTTTCGCCATTATTATCAAAAACGTATAAAGCCCACATTAACGTCGAGTATTGCAACTCAGTAAAGTCAATAAAATATATCTGCAAATACGTCAATAAGGGAAGCGATATGGCGATTTTTGGTGTGAGAGCCGACAATGTGAATGACGAAATTTCACAATATCAAATAGGACGTTGCATTAGCAGTAACGAGGCAATATGGCGAATTTTCTCATTCCAAATTCACGAACGACACCCAACCGTTGTCCATTTAGCAGTTCATCTAGAAAATAGTCAACGTGTTTCTAGACGAGCCAGCGAAGCGAGCGTGCCGGAGGCCGGCTAGGTAAAAGATAAACTTTTGAACAATTGTCAGTACAAGTTTACAGAAATTGCAATTAAAATTATATTCTGTAAACAATGTACGTTTATCGATTATTTAGAAACAGCTGTTTACTTTTCTAATACACTAAATAATACCAAGAACATCAAAAAAATATGTTTACGGTTCGATAATAGTGCTTTTTACAATATTTTTTAAATTGTAAGTTCTTGTTAAACATCACTTGAAAATAAATACATATAATTACTGCCCTCAGTTAGAGGAAGCCCAAAAATAATGGCATAAATAAATCAGGCGTGCATTTTGTTTATTTTTCATTAAACACGATATCGAAAGTTTGCCATCACTAACAAAATAATTTTAATTTTTTAATAATTTCTTTTAAAAACAGCCTCAACGTCAACTTAGCAAACTAAATAAAATAGTTGCTGTACAAAAATTTAGAATAAAAGAAAAAAAAATGTTGCATTATATCGATCATTATCGATAACCAATATATTTTCTGATTACCAACTTTTTATTTCCTGTTTCTGTGTCCAATTGTTTGCTGCAACAACGTGGAGTTAATTTTGCTTTAGTGATTATTTAATTAAAATAAAATATAAAATACAAATTACAGGCGCTGCTATTGTATTGTAATATTGTGAGCTTCAATTTTGTGAATTAAAGTTGTTAAAAGTGGGTGAGTTCTGATTGCACGTGCTGTGATTTTTTTCAAGCACAAATACATACGCCAATAAGCACATACGTATGTACACGCACGTATGCATGCATGCGAGTATGCATGTTTGTGTGTACATACAATTATTACCAATTGGATTGTTCTTTTACATTCTTCTTCAACAAATCCAGTAGAACTATTTACAAACATTTCCTTTCAACATAACTGCACTACAAATAATAAATTTACATGCACATGCAAATGTACAAACATTGCCTTATGTATTGTCAATTCCTTTTTAATTAAACGCCATCTTTAAAAAAATGCTCATTACAATTTCGCTCTCACACTTGCTCTCTCTCGCCTTCCCTTTTACACCTTCTCGCTCGGCATACGCTCAGCTCAGCTGCTCTCTAACACACGTACGTCATTTCAATGCAGTCAATACATATGTAAATCTGTTAGGAAATTATTAGCCAACGGTTATTATACATATAATAAAATTTTATATATATAAGTGCATATGTACGTATGTATTATTCCAAATTATTTTACGCTCTCCAATTGTGATTTTCTTACGCGTCATGTTTGCAGTTAATAAGGCAACTTTTGCCAGCGGTAAAATCCGTACATACTAACGAAAGTGGCGCAAAGCATAAGCAAAAAAAGTTCCGTTGCATAAATCAAAGCAAAGCACCGTAAATACGGTACAAGGACTTTTGTCTACGAGTATAAAAATGAATAGAGTAGAAATAACGGCCGGTAAGACAAATTTTAAGTTGTTGTTGGCTGCTGCGTTGCAAATTTTGTATGCGTTGTATGTGTGCGTATGCGTATGCATGATTATAGAAACCAAAACAAATTTTGCAACACAGCAGTCAACAACAACTTAACACGTTAGAGCAGTAGAGACGATGTCGTTCGAATTTTTCTTTCATACTCGTTGCACGCATGCATAGTTTTATTAATGTTCAACTGCGAAACTAGCGAGTAAACGCTAATGGCCGTTGTCTCTGCTCTATCTATTTTTTATACTCGTTGCTTTTGTGGCGCTAATTCAGCGTATTTTTTAAGGAATTTAACGAAACTTGTTACTGAACTTTTGTTTTTTTTTTTTTTAATTGTTTAAAAATTTATTTTAAGCAAATCCTCATTATTAGTTTTTGAAATATTGTAGCAATATGGAAGGAATCCACTTTTTAGTGTAAAATGTGGCACACTGTACTTGCATAAGTTTTTTTTTTACACTCTGTAGTATCTTTCTGCACGCTGCACTGTGGTCTATTTGGCCTATCTAGCGAAAGAAAAGTTATTTCTTCTAAAATAATCAACATATCTCTATCAAATTTGACATTTGATATTCTAGATAGATGCTTATACATACATAGGTATCAATTTCGAACCGAATCAGACGCCTATACATATTATATGAGTACATAATATACATATTTAGCAATATCTGTGGCATGTATCAGCACATCTGCTTTTTTAATTTTTCGTAACTAATAAATGACAAGATTTTTAGGTATTTTGTGTGTATCATGAGTAAGAATTTGTTCTATAGTATTCTCTAAATTAAAAAAAAAACTAAATTATGCCAATATAACTCAATCTTTTGATTCGAATAAAAAGTTAAAGTTATATATTCAATGAAAAGTAGATGTATGGGAGATTTGCTTATGTGTGTATTCAGTAGTTAAAAACCCTATATGTTCGATACACTGTAAACTTCTTTAAAATAAGAGTAACATAAGGGCGGGTGGTTTCGGTTTGATTCTGGATTTTTTTTGTTAGTACTGTCCTACGTGAATGCAAATTTTTAAATATTAGCAGCCACGTTTTGAGGGAATATAAATAATTTTGCTTTAAGGGAACACAAAAAATGTTCAAATCAATTGGTGAGTTTTACAAAGAAATTTGAATAAAAATATAATAGAAAGCCGCATATTTTCAAAAGAGTTCCACTTTTAAATACGAATACTTTTCGTCCGATCATACTTATAAAGATCCTAAATAAAGAACATTCCACGCAAATTTATCTCACGGTTTGTCAATATCGTCGTACCTTTTAAATAGATTACTCTCTGATCTCACGGTTCTCCAAAAATAATGTTGATTTAGACAAAAGCATACAGCAACTGCTTTCAGAAGATTTATGGATATTTATGAATATTTGCTTAATAAATATAATTGCCTAGCCTAAATTAAATTCAAAAGGTTATTTAAAAAAAAATTTTTTTAATTTAAAAATAAATTAATAGTTAACTGAAAAACATTTTAAACTAAAATATGTTAAAATAAAAAAAATGTAATAGTGAAAAAAATGTTTTCGATCTTAGTGCCTTCATTTCAAGTTATTAATTTTGCGGCGCTAGAAACTTTTTTTGACCGAGTGGTCCAATGGGAACAATATGATATAGTCAACCGATTCTGATCAAATTTGGTATTCTAAAAAACTTCTAAATTTCAAATGTGGTCCCAATCTATTTCAAAACAAACGAAACACAGAAATTTTTTTCATAAAACGTTTTTTTTGGACGATCGGTTCTATTGGAGATATATGTATAATATAATACAAATATTGATAATATAGTTAAAGTATTAGAAAAAAGTGAAGTCTTCGCAACATTTTGTCAATTAAAAAAAATCGCCCTCTGGCGATACTCAAAATTAAAAATCAATGTCAAAAACAGATTCCTCGACCCCAAAAACCCCTAAATACACATTTGGTTAGAGAAGAAACTCCGTTTCTTGGCCATTTCAATGCACTATCTAAGCCGATTTTGGAACATTTTGAAAAAATCCTTTTTTGAAAAAGAGGCAGACTCGAAAATTATTTTAAACCCATAGTTCCTTTGGCAAAGTTGCTTAGAATGAGCCAAATAATCAAAATCGTAGTGAGCCTCAGAACGTTTATTTGGCTCCATACACATTGACCCGCCCTAACGTATACTTATGTTTTTTTTTTTTGGTCTACAAGATATAGACACTCATACAGACTGACATATGTAGATATGTATGCAGTTCAAGTTATTTTGACCTCCTGACGACTATGGAGGTATTATTGATCTTATATTCCAAGCTATCTTGCACTCATTTGAAGCTGCTCTTCAAATAATCATTGCCAAATTTTTTTGCTTTTTCATCTCAATATAAGTCCTTATATATTTGCAAAACTAGATACCTTCATCTTTAATAATAAAAATTATAATTTATATTTTTTTAATTTTTTTCAGTTGTCGATAATTGGTAAATTAAAATTATTTATCATTTATCTTCCTTATTTGTTATATGCTTTCTCGTCATTTGCCTAACATCATTTTATATTTAAAGAAAAATTTAAAGATGGACTATAGCCACTACCGCCGCTCCACCCTGGGCAACGCTTTGCAGGACACTCTGGACGATATGATGCAAAAGGGAAGCTTGACTCCGGCTTTGGCTAACAAAGTTTTCCAAAGCTATGATAAAAGCGTTAATAAGACTATACCTCAGCAGGTAAATTCTACGGTTTACTTTCGAGCTAAACGATTGGAATCTTATCGCTTTTGCGATAATGTCTGGACCTTAATTCTTAGTGATGTTCAATTTTTTGAAAACCTTGAGTTCGGGAGAATTGATAAGGTCAAGATTGTGGCCTGCGATGGGAGCAGACGAAAATTTTCCTATACACCGTAAGTAATCGAATATAAGTACATTAATCTTAAAATCTTTTGATGTGAATTGATGATTGAAGATACATTTACAAAATACTTCTAATACATTTTTTTTTTTTTTTCAGTTCAACCAAACAACAAAATAATGGAAATTAGGAAACAAAGTTTGAAGAAAATCAATACCAATTTTAAACTTAAAACCATTATTTAAATAAAAGGTTGCTTATTTCTTACCTGAAGATAAAATAATAAAAAAATATATAAAAAATCCTTAAAAAATATTCAAATTTAATTTAAAAAAAAAGGGTGCCTTTTTAAAGACACACTTTTTGCAAGAGGTTTATGGACATCGGTATATTAATTTATATTAGGCTCACATGAGTTTACTAACCAAATTTTGGCGGAAGGGGAATTTCGTTACACTCTTTAGAGCTTACGATCTTATAAATATTTGCAGCAAGTTTAAAGTTTGTTTTTTTTGGCCGGATAACATTTACTATGGGACTGTAAGCGACAAATTCTGCTATAGGGAAACAGGGCAAGATATCATCGTGAATCAAAAAACTTGCACGAATATTCTTGGCTAGATCTCTACTTGATGTGATGGTAAGCATTTGCTTATGAAGCTGTAACACAAATTAAGTATATCCAACTTTTTTAATTTTTTTTCGATTTTTCCACAGTAAAATGCTGATGACACTTTTCTATCAATTCATAATTTTCGCTTTCTCAGGAACTGCCCAATTATTAGTAAACACACCAAAATATAAACATTTATTTGGTAGGGGGGGCCAGAGCAAACAAGAATCCATCCACATGCATGGCTCATGTGCACACAATAGACCAGACCAGGCTTTTGGTCAGTTTTGGTTAATTGAAAGCAAACAATTCCGAGGGAAATGTTGCTCAAACACGCAAAAACCAAAGACCAGAAGAGTGTCCAAAAAAAATGAAACCAAAACGAAAGTTCAAGAAATACAACCCCTAAAAATTATTTATGTTTCACATATATTGACCATTCATTTGGCTTTTAACGCCTGATTCCCGGTCAGGGTGCGCCGCCTTGGACACTCTCTCACTCGACTCGTTCCAGGGCTGTTAACTGTCGCGGTTGTGACAATTTATTAAGTTGTATGTTACACTTAAACATTTATTAGGTTATGTTGAAGCAGTTGCTGTTTTGCTGTTGTTTTTGGTGTCGTCTTGCACGGAAATTAGTGAAACCGTATAGTCCTGGTTCGTTCGAGATGTCCTGCTCGTCTTTGTGGTTGTAACTTAATTAACCGTTTCGTGACTTGGGCAGGGCTAAAAGCCAAAGCAATTGACACGGTGACACTAGCGCGTGCTATGTCCTTTGTCCGGGCTTTATATATGGACGAGGGCAGTCAGAAAAGTTTTTAGAGTGGCATGAATGATCGAAAATAACATTTTAGTCTTTCTTCGAATCACAGAGCTTAATTCAGCGGTACTCAAACAACGCGCTTCAATTTATCACATTGAACTCTCAAATGAACACATTCCCATCAAGTTTATGCCACAATCCGAAGAATAAATTGGTTGGGAAAGCATAGATCTCATTTATAGCCACGCTTATCTTTATTCTTCTATTGGACAAGACATTTTCGTGGACTGTATCTATGAATCCTGGAGTGGAGCTGCAATGAATTTTACAATGTGCCTCAAAAAGACAACGAAATAGTTCAATTTTTGGACTGTGGCTATATAAATTGGTGCGCTTATTTCGATTAAACTTCTTTTTCTTCTTTTATGGCGCGACGAACCCGATGTGAGTTTAGGCCTGTATCGCTCGCCTCAATAATCCGAGGCTTTTTTGATTCTTTCGTGGTCTTGGGGTGTGAAAAGGAAATGACGACTGACTGAATCTTCGACTCCATTGCATGCTAGTAGATGTCTAGTTACGCTTTTATGCAAAACGTCCTCAAAAGCAGATCGCCTGAAGGGCCGCCTTCTCACATTAGCTCATCCCTGGAAAAAGGTATCCAGGGGCTAACCAGAGGGTACCTAGCGTAAAGCTGGAGGTTGTGAGCTACTTGGATCGGCCAGTTAGGGAATCGTCGCTGTTTACTCCCGTGTGACAATCAGGCAGCTTTCCGCGCAAGCGCACCCCACAGACCGACCCCACCCTCCCGATTAAACTTCACAAAAATGTATTTTTAATGGTATCCAGGGGCTAATCAGAGGGTACCTAGCGTAAAGCTGGCGGTTGTGAGCTACTTGGATCCTGGATACTTGGAACTTCACAAAAACGTATTTTTAATTAACTCTTATAAAACTTTACAGGGTAATCCAATAGAAAACACCCAAAGAAAATCAGCCATAAGCCTAACCTAAACCTCTAACAAAATACAAACTGATAAGTTTTCTTTCCAATCCAACTATTTTTCAGCCCACCCTCGCATATTTTTGTATGTCCATTGCTGTATGTTTACATAATTCACGATTTTTGTCGTTTCATGTTGAGCTAGCATAATTTTCAGGCATTTAGTTGGTCCTGTACTCCCGGCCCCTTTCTTCCTAATGCTGCTTCCGTTTTCCACGCCCGGAAACATTTTGGTTAAATGTCTGGTCATTTGTAGTTCTTGTTGTTGTTCCTACTGCTGCTCCTTGACCACTTGACGGAAATGAGCAAGAAATGAGCCAGTTTGTTGTTATTGTTGTCGTGGTCTTGGGGTTGCTCCATACACAAAAATGTCAACATTTTCACCTGGACGAGCTTATCTATACGAGAGCTTGTAGGCGTTCCTGAGCGCGTGTGTGTTTGTGTGTTTGAAATTAGCACAACATTAAATTACACGATTTTGGACAGCGATAATGCCATTATGAATATATATTTGTTATTATGTCCCGAGACATGAATTATGTGCTCTCAACATTGCCACCGCTGTGTCATCAAATACAGAGTAACCTCCCACTTATGGAGTTGGTATTTGTATCTGGAGTGTATAAATTAGTGCGTCTTAGTTGGTTTTAATTAGGCCAATGCTTTTAGGCTTAGTTGGGTTCGTTGGTGTGGAACCAAATAATGTAAGAGCTAAAACAAATAACTAAAGATAACGAATATGACAATGATAAGGTGTATCCTATAACAGAGGGGTGTGCTAAAAGTTGTTAAGCTTTATTATTATAGATTTATTGGTAGCGACGCGGGAACTAAACGATTTGTTAAAATTGTTGAGCAGAAAGGTCTTAGTCAGTTGCAACGGGAGCATAACAGCTCTAAAGTTCTCTGTGGGGGATCCTAAGTTTTTAATGAGTCCGAGAAATACCCTTGTCAATCCGGCACTGTACGTTTTACATTGTTTTCATACCCTGCTCCCATTGAGGACATTATGATCACCAACAATACGGATATAGCCATATATCTCCGTTCGTATGAAAACATTGATCTCGGGGACCAAGAAAACAAACAGGCGAAGAAGCTCAAAATCACACATTGCCATGGGAAAAAGATTTTTATTCCAGCATCGGTATTTATTTATACTAAGAATCTGGTGGCCAAGAACGATTCGTAACGGACGGTTGTGGGAAATAACTAAACAGCCGATCGACAAACAAATATTGAGGCGAAAATATGGTTGGCTGGGACACACCCTACGTAAACCTATCGACGAAATGGCACATAGAGTATAAGAATGGAACCCCAGGGCAGAAAAACCGCGGACGTTCAAGAAGTACATGGCGAAGGTCAATTAGGAGAACTTCGAGCAATAGCGCGAAATAGAAATAGTTGGAAAATTTTTGTAGATAGACTAAGTTCTTAAATTTTTATTTTTTAGAACATGTCAAAATAATAATAATCGGTATAAAAAAACAAGAAACCACAAATATAGCTGCTACTCAGTTTGTCGTAATAAAATTATACAATTATCATCATCGAATAAAAAAAGCCTACTTTAAATATTCGCACCTGCTCATACATATACTGGCGGCTACAAGGGGAACATTAAGATAGATTGCCCCTCGAACACATCTCTAACCCAAATGTAAGTGACGAAAATAAAAAGCGCTAAAATTCTTACGAGAACTTGGCTTGGGAAGGCATCTTTATCGTAAGTAAATTTATTCATCCTGGCGTTGCTACTTATTGCTTACAATATCGATACACATGAAATTTCGACTATTTTACAAATCTTAGTTTTCATAATTGTCAAGTCTGACTTTTTTCCATATTTGCATCAGTTTAATATCCTTTTTATCCTGCAAGTATGATTTGAACGCAAATTACAATTGGTAAGTTAATAAACAACTTTCAAAACTGGTCTTCCTCTCTTAAAATCCAATTTTCAGATTTCTTAGTGCTGGGTATCACAATCGGCAACTAGCATTTGTCCATCTAGTTTCTGTTAACGCTTTAAGGAGCAGAGTTTCCCTGATAACCACTTTGCTCTAAAGGCAATGATCACGTAGTTGGCATATGGCCACGACTATGCTTTGCCATATCTGTGTGTGAGTCTATGATCCTCTAGAGGGCTCCATATTCAATTTGATGCGGCGTTATATAGCCTATAACCAGCAGACAATGAAGACGCTTCCAACGATACCTCATTTGTCCAATTATTATATGCGGTTTAAAAAATAAACGATAACAGATGAATATACATATTGCATATTGTTCTTATTTCTAAAATGTGATTTTGAGACAAAATAAAGTCTTAAGGATAAGACTCTTCAAAATAAGTCGTGAAAAAAAATAAATTCATGACAAAAATCCTATTTTCGGCTTCCCAACAATCTTGAAATTAGTCGTTTATGGCTCATTTAAGAACAAACTATTTTTGTTTCTAGAATGAAAGAAGAATATTTTAGATTTAAATAAGACTGTGAAAGACCAATCTTGTTAAAAATCTAAAATTAGAATCTTCAAGACTAAAATGTTCGTTAGTAAACCTTTTTTTATAATATTTTCACAATCTTTATATTATATTATAAAAATCAAAAAGAAATATATTCTTGATCTTTAAGTTTATTTATTTATTGAGAAAAAAAATTTACACAATCTTAAAAATAAGATTAAAATGTTCAAGTCTAAAATATTCGTACGTAAAACTTTTTTTATAGTATTTTCACAATCTTGTATTATAAATATCGAAAAAAAATGGTTTCTTGATCTTCTTTAAGTTTATAAATTTATTGAGAAAACAATTTTATACCAATCTTAAAAATAAGATTAAAATGTTCAAGATTAAAATAGTCTTGAGTAAAACTTTTTTGCATATTTTCCAAAATCTTGAAATTATTTATAAAATCAGAAAAATATTTTCATGATCTTCTGTAGAGTTTATACATTTTTTCAGAAAAGTTCACTTTTAAACGAATTTTACAATGCTTCTTAATCTCATTTTAAGATTATTTATGAGCTTTTTTTTTTAATGGCCATGTTTAAAGGGTTATTGGGGTTTAATTTTAATGTGTTTTGTAAGCCAATGAGAAATGAATTACATTTTTGACTTCAACTTTTATTGCACCTTTTAAGTACCCTAGCTATATCACATTTCATATAAAAATATTACATTATAACTTTTCCTACATTTGAACATATCAATAAGCAATCATTGGACAATTTTTGGGTCTAATGCTCTTATGGTGTCCAAAATCTGGGTTCATCCTAAAGATAACACAGAAACATTTCTTAAGTTATATCACTTCGGATTTTCTACAAGTTACTCTATCTAAACAGAAGAAATCTACCAGAAATCTATCAAAAAATATGGGTTTCCTACCGTATAATACTTTGCTAATTAAAGCTTCCCTTCTACAGTTGAAATTATATCTAGGAGAAAGCATAGGGACACTTCTTAAATTACATCACTTCGAACTTTCTTCAAATTATTCTATCTAATCATCTTTTTCTAAACCGAAGAAATCTACCCTGCTAAACTTAAAAAACCTAACTTTAATTGAAAACTGAAAAACTTGCTATACTCTATACCTAATAATCTGTTGCTAAACTGTAGCAAACTTCCTTGGCCACACTTACACATGAGCAGAAAAAGCAACAGTAAATAGCTGCCAAATCTTCCGTTTTTCTGCGATAAACTAGAGAGAAAATAAATAAAAATAAAGAAAAATAAAAAGAAAAAACTCAGACCACCCAGACATTCAAGTGGCTTGGCGGCCTGCCACACTTCAATGGCGCTTAGCTTCTCATGTTCATATAATAATCTTGATTTTGTGGTCAATTGAATTCCTAACTTCTCAAGCTCAACAGTAGCACAAACTGATATCTTGGGGGCGTCTATGAAGTGTGCTGCTCTTAGGATGATGAAGACCAAGCAGATGATGAGGATAACGTTGAAGATGATGAGCAAATCAATGAAGATGATGATGATGACAGTGTAAACTCCATAAGTGTTTGCCTTGGCCATTGGCATGGCGCTCAACAGCTCACAACGAAATGACTGACCGGAAAATAAAGCCAATGGCCAAAATGCTCTTGCCTACTTATTGGCCATTGATTTTCTAAAATTGTTGAGTGTGGCAGTCAAAATGGTAACAGCAGCAACAACAACCACTGCAGAGTAAACCACTTTGGGTTCTAACAAGCAAAATACTAGCCAATTTTATACATTGTGATTTTTTATGAGTGGGCTAAAAAATGTTGCTTTTGTTTTTCCAGCAGCCACAAAAGCCTAACTTGGCTGATTACATTTGCCATGCAGGAAAATTCAGCTAACCAGAACGGACCGCCCTAGACATATCCCTGGAACTGCTTAAACCACAAGCCATAGTATCCGCAACACGTTTCGTTGTAGTTTCGTTTAGTTTTTGTGTTTCCGGTTACATTCGAACATCTTTATGGGTAATTAAAACTTTTGCACATTTTCGCTTCGATTTGGTCGGGATTTCATGCCATCACCATCACCCACCCCCTCACACATCCTGACGGCATGTGCTTTCAATTTATTGCAGTTCAATAATACAATTTCTTCTTCTTTCTTTTTGGTTATTTTCGAAAACTATTTCTATACCCAATAACATTGTCGAACACAGTTTGCCGCCGCCGCCTGCAAAATGTTTGCCAACACGTAGCCATTTTTCCCTTCACACTCGAATGTGCAACATTATTGAAATTGTGCAACACGGCTTTGTGATAAGTTTGTGGGGTTTTTGCGGGTCTTAGTTTTGGGTATCGATAAACGTGCAACTTGCAACTTATGTAGGTAGCTTTTGCATGCCATTTGGCAAATTATTTGGCTGCGAATGTTTGGCATTAGTTTTTTGGGGGCGAAAAATTGCGATTTCTTTCAATTGCAATTATTTGTGAGCAAAGACAGAGATAATATATTTGCTGCAAACATTTGCACACAAAATGTGGAGCAAAATATTTTTGGCAGGATTTACGAGTAGATGCAGGAAGATATATGCGAAAGTACTTTTTAGTCTAAAATAGATTTTAAAGTTATCACATAAAAATTTTTAACATTTTGAAGTGACGAATTACTAGGAAAAAAAGGGTGGTAAGTTGTCAGGTTTGGTTAGTTTACACCAGTTGGACCCCTGGGGGCAGCCGCACGTAGGCCGAATAGTTCTTAGTGGTACCGGGTAGGTTCTTAAGTTTATATAGTTTTTTCTTTGCGATTTTCAGACAATTGAGGGGAGCGACAAAAGCATATTATTTCCTAAAAAAAATAAAAGATTGAATCACAGTTTGGGCAGGTCAGTAGTTCAAAAATCTATCTATACATCGACTACGAAGGAACTTTCCACTTTAATTACAGGATGATGAAGGTCTTCTTCATTCTTCCAATATAAAATTCCTTCGACCTATGATTTTCGAATCAGTAAATAAAGTTAAACTAAGAATATAATAGTTATATCTATCAGCGTAGCAAATAAGTCTTTTTAAAAGCCTAGGAAATCTTTGGAGAATGCTGCTGACGGACCAATTTTTCATTTTGCAATAAACTTTCGAAAGACCCGTGTGAACGTCTGTGCCCAATGTTTTCCTGACAAAATTTTATTCATTGTCTATGGTTACCTCGTAATCTGTGCAACATCCCTGGTTTGCATTTTTTTTTTTAGGAAGATTACTATCATGGTTCTTTTTATAACCAGAAGGAATATATTAAGTCTGTGCAAATATATGTAACATAGAAAAAGAGACGTCTGGAGACTACCAAAGTTACCTCCAATAAAAAAAAATATAGAAATATTTTATCGCCTGTCTGCATGAATGTCTACTTTTAGAGACTATAGGAGGTAGGAGAGAGATCTGGATCTTATATGTGCTTGTGTTCTCAAATGTCAATATATGTCTTTCCGCCTGTCAGTATGATCGTCTAAGTCTTGAAGACTATAAGCTAGGAGAGACATCTCGATGCGTATGTACTAGTGCACACCCATGTCAAGACATGTCTTTCCACCTGTCTGTATGGAAGCCTGTCTTGGAGACTATACAAGCTAGGAGAGAGATCTGGATCTTGTATGTGCTTACATGTCAAGACATGATCTACGCACTCCTGTCTGATATGAACGTCTAGATATTAAAGACTAGAAGCTAGGAGAGAGGCCTGTGTTCTTGAATGTGCTCACATGTCAAGACATGCCATTTGCCACTATAATAGTCTAAATATGAGCTAGGGAGAGATCTGTATCTTGAATGTGCTCACATGTCAAGGCATGTCTTTCAGCCTATAGAAGCTAGGAGAAGTAGATCTGGATCTTATATGTGCTTGTCTACTCATATGTCAAAACATGTCGTATCGCCTGTCTGTACAAACGTCTAGATCTTGGAGTCTATAGGAGCTAGAAGAGAGATTTGGATCTTGTATGTTCTCACATGTCAAGACATTTCTTTACGCCTCCCTGGATGAAAGTCTAGATCTTGGGGACTACAGGAGCTAGTGTCAGTGGCGGAGTTATCGTACAGGCAACATAGGCTGACGACTAGGGCGGCAGAATTTGAGTCAACTGAATTAAAAAAAAAACAATTTTAATGAACAATTCGATCAATATGAAGAGAAAGCTCTCTCTATTTAAACAATTCAGGAATACAAAACATTCAGGCAGCGTCGGAGGAATCAGAATCTACAACCTGGTGAAAATAGAGACAATAGTATCCAATTGAGTGGCCACTCAACGTTATCTTGGAACGTACTTTGACAGAATTGACACGAACATGTAAGGCATATAAAAAATCTATTCGAAATTTTCTCTCATCACTGATATTAAACATCTGAGCAACGAAGAATTACGTGAGAAATCCACCATATTGAGCAACTACTACACGCAAGATATTGAGGAAAATTTGGGAAATTAAATGGTCTTTTTCAAGGCATACTGTATCGAAGAGAACATTTCAAATTATTCTCCGCTGGAACTGTTGAAAATGCTGAGACAGGATATCTACAGATCTCTTACCCTAATGTTGAAATTGCGTTGCGGATGTTTGTTTCAATTCCTATTTCGAATTTTAGCGCAGGAAGATAGTTTTCTGTTTTAAAACGCATGAAAAACTATCTCAGATCTTCATTGGGAGAAAACAAACTGAATGCTCTTGCGTTGTTAAAGATAGAGTCAGAGTTTAGTTTCTATCTATCGATTGTGAAGATATCATCCGCGAATTTGCAGCTGAAAAATCAAAACGTAAAGAACTGTGAATAAGAAGTGTTTGAAAAAGGGTTTTTGTTGAATACCTTATCCATGCCGATGTCGAATTTGTTATAATAGTTCCGTTAAGTATTTCATTAATAGCGAACTATATTGTGATAAAGCACTGATGACAATCACAATCGCATTTAATATATTTTTCTTTTTTTTTGTGAAAAAAAGGCGGCAAGTTATGGATTGCCTAGGGCCGCAAATATTTAAATCCGCCACTGGTAATTGTGTACTCATATATCAAGACATGCGCCTATCTGTATAAACGTCTATAGCTTAAAGAGAGAGATCTGGATTTCATATGTGCCCACCTGTCTACACTTCTTTCTGTATGGACTTCTAGATCTTGAAGACTATAGGAACTAAGAGATAAATCTGGATCTTTCATGTGCTCACAAGATCTGAATCTTGTATTTACTTGTTTACTTATATGTCAAGACATGATTTTCCGCCTGTCTAAATGGACCTCTATATCTTGGAGAATATAGAAGCTAGGAGCGAGAATGAACGTGTAGATCTTAGAAACTATGGAAGATAGGAGAAATATCTGGATCTTGTACATGATTGAGTACTCACATGTCAAGACATGTTTTTACAAATCTGGATCTAGTATGTGTAGTCAAATCATGCTTATTTTTTCTTATTGCCACACCCTCTTCCGCTCCGAAATAACTTTAAGCGCATTTTATATATATATATATTCTTCATTTTCAAAATTAAAGCTGAAAGTTACAGGTAAAATTCATGACTCGGATAAACGTATCTTAGAGGCCAAAGTTCGAGTACCCGTAAACACTTGAAGTCCAAGCGAAAACTAGGTTCGAGGAAAATTTTTTTATTGATTTAATTGTTTTAAGTTAATTGTTTTGTCTTAAATTTCAAGCTACTTTATATCAATAGTATATGAATCCAAGCATAATGCTTTAAAATCAATGCAAAAACTAAATTCTAAAGCAGCTTACAATTTAGTAAGTGTTCAATTAAATTCTCTTATTATTATTGTTAATACATAAAATGTATACAATAATTTCAAAATTAATTTAAGCAGATTGCTACACTTTAGACGTATTTTAAACTGCTTAGAAATAATTCCATCACAATCCACTTGATGCAACTGTAGGCCACATAACCCTTTAACCATCTAGCACTTAGGCTTAAATCCTTTACAAACTCCAACAGACATTCACTTCCTTATAACATATGTATATATGTAACATACCATATATGTATATGGAAACCCCATTGATATACTTAAGCAGCTGAGGCGTTATCTTTTAGCACTTAGTCTTATCACAACGTGCGTGTGCATTGAAACAAATTTTCAAGTATTAACTCGCATCTAGCTCAACATCGTCATTGTCTCTACAGTGCCTGCTATAATTTGCCACCACCCACAAGGCAAACTTCCGCTTGTTTGCCATGGGCTTAAAACTACCTAGGAACACCGACCGACATAAGCACACACCCACACACACAGCTCGGAGCTGGAGCTTGGGCGCCCATAACCAAGACAAATTGCGCTTTAGTAGACTCCAAAGGTTCCACACACAAGCAAAAACGACAACAAACAAAAAAAGATCCATATTTTATTTTGATTATTTTCCGGCCTAGAAACGCGCAAAGATGATGCCGTATCCTGAGCAGATCTGAGCAGGTGTCGATTTCAGCGCCTCAGGCTATGAAATTAAATTTACCCACAGATTTTCTTTGCCTTTCATTCTTTCTGGGTTTATTCTTTTATTCTTATATCCAGCTACATACACACAAATCACCGTCAATCAACTGCATGTGTGTGTGCGAGTCACTGTGTGTGTATGTGTATGTGTTCCTTCGGCAGACAAAATATTTGCCCATGTCCTACTTGGCAGTAATGGAAAAATTATTGAATTTGTCAATGACTGACGCAGAAAATCAACAGAGAACCCGGAACCGTTGCCGCAATTTATTTCCAAAATTAGGTAATTTTGTATGGGAAAAATATGTGAAATTATTAGAATACGAATGGACTACTTTAAGTGGAACTTTAAGGTTTACGTTGAGGTTGATGTGTGCAGATTTATGTAGGACTGCATGAAATATTAAAACGGGTGAAGGTGACGATAAATATGGGATGATGTTCTAGTGGATTAAAAAATGGGCCAAAGTATTGACTAAATATTTTAAGGTGCTCCTTTATATTAAAAGTGTGGTCCTATGCTCCACAAGGATAGCAGAAGAATAAGATTGTACAAAAGTTAATCATTGTTGTTGGTGCCATAATCTCCAGGGAAACGAACAGAGAAACCCCGCAAGGTGGTGCCATCTCTCCCCTACTATGGCTCCTTGTAGTCGACGGGATTCTAAGACAATTTGAAGGTAGAGCCCCAAAACTAATTGCGTATGCTGACGACATCGCTATAGTAGTTACAGGCATATGCCTCTCAACTCTCAGTGATCTGATGACAAGGTCACTGGACACGATTCACCGATGGGCCACTTATGCTGGGCTAGATGTTAATCCGGAGTAGACGGACCTACTGCTCTTCACAAGCTGTTGTGGAAAGCCAATGTTGAAGAGCGTGTGAAAAAGGCCAGTAATGCCTTATACGCATTTAAAAAGATGCTGGGCTGCACTTGGGGCCTCTCACCCACTTTAATGCATTGGTGCTACACAGCAATTGTTCGTCCGATACTGCTCTACGGCGTCCTAGTTTGGTGGAAGGCGACAACCAAAACAACGTACCTGAGGCCACTGGAACGCGTTCAGCGACTTGCAGCGCTGTGCACTACAGGGGCTCTCCGATCAACACCCACAGCTGCGCTAAACATCATTCTAGACTAACTACCAATCGACCTCTACGCGGAGTACTCAGCTGCTCGTACAGCTGGGCGCCTAAAAGCGGCGGATCTTTTTAAAAACATTCGCTTCGGACATAGTTCAATAGGACGGGGTTTCTCTGACGAAATTGACTATGTCATACCGCGCCTACAATTTGGAAAAAGGCTAAAGGCGACGATGGAAGAAGACGGCTGGCGTAAGGGCCTAAAACCCAGTCACAATACTTATAATTTATTTACTGACGGCTCAAAGATGGAAAAGGAGGGAATGAAATGGTGGCTGCAATTGCCAAAAGCGGTGTTGAGCTTTCGGAGGGACAAATACACGACGTACGCCGACTGATCAAACATCTTAACGCTATGCTGGAATGCAACATGAAGCGCAGAGCTGAATCTAGATGGAAAAATCTAGACGCTGTCACACAGCGAAAATCATGCTGGCTCATTACGCCAGAAAACATAGTAATTTTATAATGAAACTCTCACGCACTGAATGCAGAACCATTACGGGTGTGCTAACAGGACATTGCCTCTTAGCGAAGCATGCGCATAAAATCCGGAAGTCCCTGAGACCCTAACACACGTACTTTGCGACTGCCCAGCCATCTCTAGACATCGTCTGGCTACCATAGGAGAACCAGCGTTTGTCGGTCTAGAAGAGGTGGCCAGGCTGCAAGTTGGCCGTCTACTTAATTTCGCCAAAAAAGTAAAATTTTTAACCGACAATCACCTGGCACAGCTAAGGACCAAAAGGTCTATGCTAGGCTGCACTCTCTTGTGTGGCCAGCAAGCGTAACCTAACCTAACCTAACCTTGTTGTTGAATTTTTTGCCCAAACCAATTTTTAAGCATACTTTTTGTTCAAGACTGGAATATCCTTTGTTAAAAAATTGTTTCTATATGTAGTAGGAGGATATCAAGGTATCCTTACGTACATCCTAAGGGCGTTACGATATCATTGTAGATGGTTTTCATTTGGTCAATTCCTATATTCTAAATGGTAAGTCTTTTTACCCTAGCCGGTATTTCCCTAAAATAATAAAAAATAATAGAGAACATCAAGTGAGCTACTTTCCCAAATCCACCCTGCTGCGCTGAGGTCACACCCCACAGCCTTGCAACACATTTGAACAGTTTTTCTATGTCTCCCAGGGGCGGATCCAGTATTTTGGTAAGGGGGGTCCAGAGAAATCTGTCCAGAGAAATGCATCTTTTATAATTGTGAAAAATGTTTATTTGTTATCTGATCCCGAGGGGGAGTCCGAACCCGACAACCCCCCGTGGATCCGCCACTGATGTCTCCAATCATTTATTTGACCATAATTTTAGCAAAGTTGGCTTTCCATAGCCTCATCATCTTGCGAAATAATCGGACTAGCATTAAATAGAATATTAATAGTTGAATACAAATTAGCTTCAATCTCTTCATCATTGTCGAATGCCGAATTTATCCTTTCCATAGCACGTTTTGTTTTTTTCAGCAAAACTTTAATCCTGGCAATACCTATATTTGTTAAAAGTATATCGATTTAAACTCTTCATTTATGTAAATTGTTGCATATGCGTACCGTATGCAATATCTACCATCTCTGCCAGATCCTCTTTAAGCTGATTTAAATTATTCTGTCGCTTCAAATTTCTAAGAATTCTTAGCTTGGCTTTTAAATTGATTTCTTCAGCGGTTAAATTGGTTTCCATCTCAGACATTTTATGCAAACTAGAGAGCAAAGCACACGCCGGAAATAAACTAGGCTAATGCACAGTGTTGCCACCTAGCCAAATTTTTTAATATTTCAAATTGTTTCATTGCCATTTCATTTCACAGCAACGAATATATTCGTTCTGTTAACAAAAGCTGTTTATTCGTTTACTTTCAACTAGTTCAAATAACTTTTTTGGACTTTTTTAAAATTATTCGATAAAACAATTCTATCCACGCACCACATTATGTATCTTTTTCTACCGACACTATTGGAGCATTTGGGAAGTCCAAGCTATAGCGAAAAATAATGATCAATTAGGTGCCTAAAGGTACGATACTTGTAGCTCCATCATCCGAGTACCCCAGTTGGTGCGACAACGAGTGCACCCTCACTATTCGAATCCAGACTGCGGGTATCGAAAAGCCTCAAAGAACTGCTCAAAGTCGACTCCCTTCTTTCGAGAACCCCTGCTCACAGTTATTGCAAAGACCAAATTTTCGAATCGTTTGCTGGTAGAAGAGAAGTTTCTTCGCTCAATCGTAACTATCGATCGTTCTCTCGATATGTAACAATAAAAAATATTTCACGGTATAAACTAGGTCGATACTCTTTTTTAAGATTGCACCTCGAACTAGAAAACCCACAACTTTCAATTTCATGTTCTTTAGACAAAAGCCAATATGCCGATTTTTTCAAAATCTTCTAGGTGGTTCAAATTTAGACCTTTTTAAGGTAAGCTCTACTACTACAGGACAATCTAGTCTATGTGTGGCACCCCCAGGAGTCAGCAGGTACGGCCCAAACAAAAAACTTACTTTCCGAATTTCCCAAACAATCAATGGAGGCATTAATAGATAGGAAAAAGAACCTAACTCGAGTTTTAAGGTGGAACTTGAAAATTTGATACTTCTAGATTGGATACTTCTAGCCCGGCACTCAATTTATCCTGACATGCTGTCCATTTTCGTACCTATAGACTGGTTTAGTTTTGAAAATTGTTTACAAATTACTGAACAACGTCTTATAATCTTGTGTCCTTGGGAGCAAGGGTATTAGGGAATGTGCAACAGCGCATCACCAATTCGGGTCCTGTACATCTGTTAATCGATTCTTTTTTCTGACAATAAAATCGATTTTTGTTTATTGAGACTCGATATTTTCGATATTTGTATGGGGCAGAATAAACGTTTTGGGGCTCTGAGTGATTTTGATGTTTTTTTTTTTATATTTCTATTTTTTTCAGTTTTGTTTTTGTTTGGAAAAATGACAAAGATCTAAAAAAACAAATGAACTGTTACTGGATTTTTATGTTTTCTTTTATCAAGTTTTGAATTTTTGTTTTCGTTATTGTGAATTATGGAAATGCCTTTAATTGAATTTTATATGAATATTCTATTTTGTATATAGATTTGCTTATCTCTTATTTGAGAATCGGTCGAACAAATCGATTATAGAAAATTGCAAATCGAACCCAGCTCTACTATCTATCTATAAATCTATCGATTAATATCAATATCTTTCCCCGTTTCCGCGTAGGAGAATTTCGGGTCGTGTACATCCGACTTTATGACCATCTACATCTTATTCCATTATCCGTTCGCAAAATCTATCGATTTACGTCAATATCTCTCCCAGCTTCTAGGTCGTAGGTCTCCTTCAGTGGCTAACACCCCTTTTAAATAAGGGATGATTGTTCGAAATACAGCGTAATAGATCTTTCTTGTTAAAAATATTACGCTGATCTTAAAAGATATATGACAAAAGTTTATTAGAGTTCATTTATTCAGAATATTTTCCTTTATTTATTTAACGAATACACAAGTTGCAGCCACCAAATTTATTATGTAAACCTTATAAACAGGGCAACGTTGATATCTGAACGGAACATTCTATTCTTTCTAGCCTGTCTTTAGCCTTTCCGTATAAGTCTTATCAAAGTTTTATTGCAACAATTTTTGTGAAAACTTTTTACAGAGCATCCCATTGTCGGTCTTCCAATTGATTCACTTACTTTTTTTATTATAAAGTTCAGTTAAATATTTACATTTATACAAATTACGTGCTCTTAGAACACATAAAAAACCTTCCTACACCTGCAAAAACCGTAACAGACTTGCCAATAACTGAGCGCACTGAGCGTACTTCTAGTTCCCGGGCTCGGCTGACGTTCCAAAATCCCGGATTTATGTGCCGTTAGATGTCATACAAACAAAATTACGAGTATGTTTGAAAACGATTTTGTTTGCCGGCTCTACCTTGCCGTTGCAATACATCATCAGACATTTCCCCCAACAATAAACAACAACGGCACCGCTCCCCAGAGTAAGTTGGGATAACCTTTCCCATGCCCACTCCAACCCAAGCCAAAACGTCGGAAAACCCCAAAGCGTGTCGAGGCGCGTTACAAATTTCTTTGCGACGTTTTTAAATTTTGCACACACATTTTGAGGGCCAAGGCTAATGTAAATCGTGTGCCGAGCCCGGCCGGGCGCCTTATTTAGTTAACAACGGAGGGTAGTACGAGAAAAATCCGGCAAAGTGATTTGTTGACAAAGAAATTTTTTAATAATTCACAGGCAAAATAAAGCGCAACAACAACAACAACAGCGACAACCAAATCAGCAAAAGAAAATCTCATTCAGCATAAGTGATGATGTAATTTTCTCTAAAAATTGAAAAACCCATGACCAAGACGAGGGGGGATTGAGGGCGATACGTTTGCCACATAAAATATGTTGCAACAATATGGCATGAGTATGAAGTGTTGGAGTAGAGTATGTGTGCGTCTGTTGTCCATGACGATGATGAATGTTGCACGCATGCGTTGCACAGATTTGACTGACTGACTGACTTGATACACGGAGCGGAGCACCCACCGACTGCTTTATACAAATGTCTTGTCAAAGTGCACAAGGTGTTGCATACCTTGAGGCGGATTAGGTTAGCACCGGGGTGCACTGCAGCCATTCCAATGCCAAGAAAAAATGCAAAATAGTGTTGTGTTCAACAGGAGAAACTTTGATAACAGCATTACAAAGAAACTCATCAATTGTCGTTGAATTTTTGCATTTATGTGATATATGAAGTTTAAAAGTATTTCTGCAGTACGGGAATGGGAATATCTGTGGCTCAAGTTCCATATGACACATATGCATATTTCGGAGCGAAAAGTTGTAACCAGGACCGTAGAGAGAACATCCGGGCCCCGGAAGAAATCTCGGATCAGTATCCATTTTTCTTAATTCTTATCGATTTATATCAATATCTTTCCTAGTTTCCGTGTAAGAGAATTCCGGGTCCTGTACATCCGTCCTTATGAACATCTACATCTTATTCCATTATCCGTTCGCAAAATCTATCGATTTACGTCAAAATCTCTCCCAGTTTCTAGGTCACAGGTCTCCTTCGTGGCTAACACCCCTTTTAAATAAGTGACGATTGTCCGAAATACAGCGTAATAGCTCTTTCTTGTTAAAAATATTACGCTGATCTTTAATAATATAGACAAAAGTTTATTAGATGAAAATACGAATGTATAATTGTTGAAAATTGTGAGATGAGAGAAACAAAAATGTATGTTACGGAGCTCTGGTAGAATGATAATTTACTATATATTTTTCAGCAAATAACTTCCCGAATGACTCTTGAGTTCGGGCCCCTCCGAGAGCTCCGGGCCCAGGGGAAAAAGTCTCCGATCCTCGCCTCTCTCGTCGGGCCTGGTCGTAACAAATTTATTTATGTTCGATTACGTCAGTTCGATCAAATAAATGTAACGCAACTCTACAAATGCCAAAAAATCATTAGCAACAAAGATCTGCAAATCGGGACTTCTGCTAAACCCATCCACCTTGAAATTAAGGAAAGAAAATGGTGAAGGATTGGGTACACGCTGCGAAAATAGCAAAGTAGCATTGCAAGAATGACATAATAATTGAACCCGCAAGTCTCAGGAAGCAAAGGAAGACCTACAATTATATGGGAAAGAAGTATTGAAAACAAGGTGCAACTTAAAACAATCGCTAGCAATCGAGATCGCTGGAAGAAATTAGCCAACGCCCTATTATCTGAATAAGACCGATAACGGAGAGCTATTTAATTTAATTTAAAATTATAACAAACTCTGTAAATTCAAGGAAATTACAATAATAATAATAGAAATGTCGGCAAAAAAATATGGCATACAATAAAGTCCGGTGCGGACGACTTTGGGATACCCAGTTCCACCACAAGGCAATCAAATCCCATATTTATAGCCTGTACCTACATATATATATAATATTGAGCAGAAGGTGCCATCTGAGACCGCCTAAAAATTACCTTAAGTATGATCAGGATGTCTAGAGAAGTCTGGCCAGACCAATTGCATAAATAACTCTTGAGGCAGTTTCAAAATACCTGAATTTTTAAAACCTGTAGCTTTAAAATCCAAGATATTGTAGAATTTTGAATTTAGATAACTCTCGCTATGGCCAAGATACAACCTTAAACAAAAAACTTCGCTCATAAACAGGAATAGAAGAGATGCCTCTAGACTGACGGCAAATCATCACTGGCTTTTGGACTATTGGCGAACAGGTGGCCAAAATGAGGCTTCCTCATAACATTCACTGTCATACATGCAACCAATCCAGAAGAAAAAGGGAGCGTTCTTCATTTCCTCTGTAACTGTCCTGCTCTTTGGAAGCAGTCAATGGGCACCCTAGGAAGGCCGCTTTTCAATGGATTTGAAGAGCTAGCTGGATAGTAAACATCAACGACCGCCAGAGGTTCCTAAGCCGCACCGACTGAATCCAACCGAGCTCTACATACAAACATCCAAGTAACGAGTTGGAAATGGGGCTGTGATCAGTCAACTCTACTAGGTGGGCTGAGTAGTTCGTGGGCTGTCCCACATATGACGTTACTAGAATTAAAACCATATGAGTTTTAGTTAGTACGATCCTTCAAAAGATTCGTGTATAAATTTGACAGCTGTCGCACTATTGGTTAATGAGATACACCATTCTGAGTGAAGCTACATTTGTTATTATGAAAAATATGGATAAAAACGGAATTTTGTGTTAGTTAAACGTTGCATTTTGGAAAATACCCAGACTTCAATACCTATATTCTAAATGGTAAGTCTTTTTACCCTAGTCGGTATTTCCCTAAAATAATATAATAAAAAATAATAGAGAACATCAAATGAACTACTTTCCCAAATCCACCCCGCTGCGCTGAGGTCACACCCCACAGCATTGCAACACATTTGAACAGTTTTTCTATGTCTCCAATCATTTATTTGACCATAATTTTATCAAAGTTGGCTTTCCATTTAGTGAGGACGTCTCGATAGCGCCTCATCTTCTTGCGAAATAATCGAATTAGCATTAAATAGACTATTAATAGTAGCAGACGAACTTGCTTCAATCTCTTCATCATTGTCGAAGGCGAATTTATCCTTTCCATAGCACGTTTTGTTTTTTTCAGCAAAACTTTAATCCAACCTACGTTTGATGAAATTATATCGATTTAAACTCTTCATTTATGTAAATTGTTGCATATGCGTACCGTAAGCAATATTCACCATCACTGACAGTTCCTTCGCAAGCAGATTTCTAATATTCCGTTCCTTCATATTTCTTAGAATTCTTAGTTTGGCTCTTAAATTGATTTCTTCAACGGTTAAATTAGTTTCCATATTATAAATTTTATGCAAACTAGAGAGCAAAGCACATGCCGGATATAAACTAGGCTGATGCACAGTGTTGCCACCTAGTCAAACTTTACAATATTTCAACTTATTTCATTGCCATTTCATTTCATAGAAACGAATATATTCGTTCTGTTAACAAAAGCTGTTGATTCGTTTACTTTCAACTAATTCGGTTATATCTGTAGTGGACGCCCAATAGGGCTGTTAACGGACGAAAACATCAAAAAAGTCCACAAAATAATTTTGGATGATCATAAAGTGAAGTTGATCGAGTAAGCTGAGACTCTAAAAATATCAAAGGAACGTGTTGGGCATATCGTGCATGAATATTTGAACATGCAAAAGCTCTGTGCCAAGTGGCTGCCGCGCATGCTCCCAATCGACCAAAAACGCCGTATCACAAATCAATAAAAACGATAGCAAAATTGCACCCATTTGGCTTCGAATTGCTTCCGCATCCAGATCTAGCCCCCAGTGACTTTTTCCTGTTCTCAGATCTCAAGAAAACACTCGCTGGAAAGAGATTTAGCTCCAATGAAGATGGGATCGCCCAAACGTAGGCCCATTTTGAGGCTAATGAGAAATCGTATTTTAAACATAGTATCAAAAAGTTGGAGAATCGCTATAAGCGGCGTACAGCCCTCGATGGCAACTATGTTGAATAATTAAATCGAATTGTGCCAAAAAGATGTGTTTTTATATGTTAGCTTACGAACTTTTCAGCCCACCTGTTATAGCCATGTTCATATGGGCATCTGTCTATAATAAGAAGGAAATTCCATTACCAAAACAACTTAGTATATGTACGTATGCAGAAAATGTTTTTCGATTACCTAACTCAGTTTCATCGTCGGAAAGTTTCAGAAGCACACAATCACACAGCAAAAGCTAAAGATCAAGTCAAATGAAATGGTCAATCTACCAGATTCCACCGTTCAGCCGCTTTCTCCATGAGAATGAGTCCATAATAATGGCCAAAATACGCCAAACAAAATTTTACCGAAAGCTGACGAAAAATCAAGAACAATCTAAAAATTTCCTCTCCAAAAATTGATGATGATTTGAAATGGCGAGTAGCCAGGAATAAGCCGTTTTTGAGCAAATGCAATCAGCAAAACCGACTTTTGTTTGCAAAGGACCATATGAATAAGGATTTGTCCTTATCCTTTTGGAATAGTGTGATCTATGCAGATGAGTCCATATGCAATCTGTTTGGCTCGGATGGCACGACATATACAAGGAGAAAGCACAACACTGACCTCCAAAAAGAATTTAAAACCAACTACGAAACATGAAGGTGGCAGTGGTTTGGGCTTGTATGTCTGGTTTCCTACTCCTGATAGGAAACCTGGCTTTCATTGAAGAAAACATGGACAAAAATATGTACCTTGACATTCTGAAAAATAATTTGCTCCAAAGTGCCGAAAAACTTGGAGTAAGAACCCATTTTAGATTTAATCAGGATAATGACCCTAAACACAAATCTGGTATAGTGCCGTCCTGGCTAATCTGGAATGCACCCCACGTTATGGGACCACCTGCGCAGTCACCAGACATATATGTGATTGAAAATTTATGATCTATTTCGGACAGCAAGATAAGAGCTCACAATATTTCGTCTAAAAACGACCTCAAAGCAGCAATTTTAACAGAATAGAGGAAATCACACCAGATATCACCACAAAACTGGTAAATTCCGCACCAAAACGGCTTAAGGGTGTAATAGAACAAAAGGGTAGTCATACAAAGTATTAAAAACTTTAAAAATATTAAGATGTTATGATATTTGTAGTTTGTAAGTTGTTGGTTCAAATTAGCTGTGACATGAAATAGGTCAGCGTTTTTTGTTTTTATTGAATAACTTTGTTAAAAAAAATTTGAAAAAATATGACGTGAATCGTTAATAAGTCTAAATATTAGTCTATTTTTGTGCATTTAAATTTTTTTATAAATATTTTTGTTACCACATAATAACGATTACAAATACCTCTTTAGGTTTCGTTCATTTAAGCTGTGACCCACTGTACTACAAATGTTGGACATTTTCTCGAAACAAACTTTTGCCCACACAGACGCGCAAATATGAACTCTTTTTGGTAAACGCGGTGACAAACTCTTCAATAGCCAGCTACCTGACTGATCCTAATTTTTATGGGCATTTTATCAACCTTGCTGCTTTTTGCTATCATTTGAAGTCTGGCAGACATGAGCACAGACGCCGCCTCAGGGCCATCGAAAGCGACGCGTGGCACTTTGGTGACTAACGAGGGGCCCCGATCGCTCATAATTTTTCCGAGGAATTTTAAGTAACTTTGTCATAAACAAAATCATAAACAGAAATCACAAAACACTTTCAATATTTACCTGTATAAAAGTAAGTATAATTTGCCTCCAACGATCCATTTTGCCATAAATCCAAATAATTCTGTTCGGGTTTTATTTAGGTTTTTGTATAAATGCATTTTAGCTAAAACTTTAATTGCGCGTTTATTTTACAGATCAGGCCGATACAACAACAACAACGCCGGCAATGACGCTAACTTTATCGATAACTTGCGATCGCGCTGCCAACTTTTTCAATGATCGCGCAGGCCAATATGAAAATCATTATCGATTATTTTTCGTTTCATTTTAAACATGAGCCAAATTTTAAAACTTCGACGCCGCATAATGGGCCGATTTTGGACAAAAGTCCCCCAAAAGAAATTCCTAATTTTGAAAAAATAATAATTGAATTTGATTTTGCACATATTAAGGTAAAGGGTGATTCATCAAGACCTTTTTTTTCAATAGGGATTTTCGTGTGGATCACGCGTGATCCATGACAGCTGTCAAAGGCAAAGTTGTTCAGTATTCATTGGCAAATCATCATGCAAAGATTTACACCCGAATAACGTTTACAAATTGTACAATTGTACTACGAAATTCAGCGTTCTGCAAAGAAGGTTTTTCGTGCGCTGAGATCGACTCATGGTCAACATAATCGACCCACCGAACCCACAATTCATACCACTATCACCAAATTTGAAACCCAGTATTCATTGTTTGATGATACACGATCAAATCGACCACATCCAGCACGTAGTGAAGAGAATATAGCGGCGGTAGCTGACAGTGTTCACGATGACCGCGAGAAATCGATTCGGCGCCAATCGCAACATCTTGGCCTGTCGTATTCAACCACCTGGCACATTTTACATTTGATCTCGATCTCGGCTTGAAAGCATACAAAATTCAACTCAGGCAAGAATTGAAGCCGAATGACCTTCCTGCACGTCGCCGTTTTAGTGAATGGGCTCTTGGTAAGATCGATGAAAATCCGTTGTTTTCGACCAAAATTTTGTTCAGTGATGAGGCCCACTTTTGACTCACGGCTTCGTGAATAAGCAAAATCGCCGTATTTGGGGAGAAGATCAACCCGAAGAGGTTCACCAGCTGCCATTACATCCAAGAAAAACAACGGTTTGGTGCGGTCTGTGGGCTGGTGGCCAATGATTGTCCGTATTTTTTTAAAAATGAGCAAGGGCGAACGTTACCATCAATGGCGCACGTTATCGGACCATGTTAACGGACTTTTTGCTGCCTGAAATTGTTGCCCGTGATCTCGACGACATTTGGTTCCAACAGGATGGCGCTCCGGTCCACATTGGAATGAAACAATGGCTCTATTGCGAGGTCAATTTGATGAGCGATTAATTTCACGTACGGGACCGGTACCTTGGCCGCCAAGATTGTGATATATCAAACCGCTCGACTTTTTTCTTTGGGGTTACGTAAAGTCCAAAGTTTACGTGGACAAACCAGCAACGATTGAGGCCTTGGAAGCCAACATTACTCGTGTTATTGGCCAAATACCAGTGGAAATGCTTGAACGAGCCGTGGAAAAATTGAACTGCAGGATGGACCATTTAAAACGCAGTTACGGCCAACTTTTGAACGAGATTATTTTTAAAATAAATGCCATAAAATATCAAAAGGATTTTCGAAATCATAAATAAAAATCCCATCATTCCTTTGAAATTTGTATTTGCTAAATCATTAAAAAAAAAGGTTTTAATGAATCACCCTTTATATGGGACATTCTTTTACAACCCGTACGGATTTCGGGAAAAATATAATTTCAGATTTTTAAATCTCACCAAAATTTTTTTCAAGGATGATTTTATGAAATAAGTGAACACGTGTATCGGCATTTCACCGAAAAAATTTTTTAACGATTTTATGAATATTCAAAGTTTTGCTGGTTCGCGCTATAGCACTACATGTAGAATAGATTATCTCCGGCTCTATTTATCCGATCAGTCTATTTTTTTTTTATTTTGTTCGTTAATATATTGTCTTTAAAAGGTATGAAGTAACATTCTTTTCCATTGTTAACAATTGTACAATATTAAGCATTCAATTGTTTATTTAACTTTTTAGTGCCGGTCACCACAGTGAAAAATTCAATAAAAAATATTATCATATTCGCAATTTTATAACCTAAATAACGCATATTTTTAATTAACGGTACCTTTCTTAGTTCACGAGATATTAAATATTTTCGCGCGCAAGTCGTGCGTGCGCCATTGGCACGTGTTCCGCGCGACACGGTCCAGCGTGTTTCGTGCATTGTGATTGAACGTGTTTCACTTCACACGCGCTTCGCATATATCGCTGGCCATACGTACTGCAGGTTGCAAGTTTCTTAATAAGCAATAAAGACAGTATGTTGTAATGTTTTTAAGATAATAGGACAATATAGTGTAACAATACAATACAGTGATTCAAGTTAGTATCAAAAATGCCTAAGACTAAGTTCCGAAGTGATAGGTGTTTAAACCCTTTCAATATGTATCCTCATCCAAAAATCGGCAAAAATCAAATTCTCAGAAGTGTCACGAAACAACAATTGTTGTCATTAAATAAAGTTGTGAGCAAACAGTCTTTAAAACAGAAAATTTGCTTCAGGTGCCGAAGGAAATTATCCAAAGATAACATAAATAAAAACAATCAAGAACCAGAAGTCAAGGTATGTTAAATATATATATTTTTAAACAATAAGCTAAAATAAAAACAACAATTCAATAACAAATTTCCTTAAATTCTAAAAAACTAAAAAATGACATTAAATCAGCGCCACTTAGTAGTACAGTACACTTAGTATGTAAATGCATCAAACAAATTGGAAAAAAGATTTCAAAAGGCTGTAACCGTGAAGGGAACTTTGGGTTATCATTGCATGATTCCAATTAATCAAAAGATGTTGAAAGCAAAGCATTTTTCTTTGGAAGATGATTTCACCGAAATAAAAATTATATAATGATATTCTATGCTATAGATTTCAATAAATTAATATAAATTGAATTATTGTATATTAAAATATATTATTGCAGACTATTATTATATGCGTTATATTGTTGTAATAAACGAATTGAAAACAAGGTTTTGAATTTGACTTCTAATGTTCCTTAGTTCTCAGGACGCTTCCCGAATTTAATTCATCTTATTTTTTTACACAACATTGTGGCAACACTAAATTTTTTTTTCTAACAATTAAAAATCTTAGCGTATAACATACATCTACGAACAAAAATCTCGTGTGACGTGGGTCGCGAGGAACCCGTGGCAATGGCGCACGCACGACTTGCGCGCGAAAATATTTAATATCTCGTGAACTAAGAAAGGTACCGTTAATTAAAAATATGCGTTATTTAGGTTATAAAATTGCGAATATGATAATATTTTTTATTGAATTTTTCACTGTGGGGACCGGCACTAAAAAGTTAAATAAACAATTGAATGCTTAATATTGTACAATTGTTAACAATGGAAAAGAATGTTACTTCATACCTTTTAAAGACAATATATTAACGAACAAAATAAAAAAAAATAGACTGATCGGATAAATAGAGCCGGAGATAATCTATTCTACATGTAGTGCTATAGCGCGAACCAGCAAAACTTTGAATATTCATAAAATCGTTAAAAAAATTTTTTCGGTGAAATGCCGATACACGTGTTCACTTATTTCATAAAATCATCCTTGAAAAAAATTTTGGTGAGATTTAAAAATCTTAGGTCAAAAAAGGTGTACGAATTGTAAAAGAATGTCCCATATAGTAAACAGCCTTGCTACTGTGAACAGGCCTTGCAGTTCACTATATCCAGACACGACTGTACTTACAAAAATACAAAAAATGTAAAAATAATTATTTTTGAAAAAATTTAAGTATGGATTTTTTAATTTTTTTTTAAAACCAGATTGATTAGTGGCTTTGAAAGCTGAAACTGAACCTTCAAAACCATTCTATATTTTAGGTATAGACTATTTTTTTTTTGTACGTGGCGCTCATATCTACCTCTGTATGAAATATAATCCAATTAATTAACATTTTTTTTTTAAATTAATTTAATACCTTTTATTTGAGGGCTTTTTTATTTATTTCAATTTTGTTAAGGATTGTTAATATTTTAACAAAAATTAAGGCGGTTCAAACAATCCAGAAAAATATTTCAATACTTTACGAACATGTGTGTAATGTTTCATCACTCTAGAAAAATGTTCATAGGAATTGCCAAATTTTTGGGAAAAATATAAGAATCTGGGCACACTGAGAATTAGCCAAATTTTGACAATTTCCGACGCCGCTTAAATTCAAATTACAATTTAAAGTTAAAAGAAATCACAACAGAATTGTTGGTTACTGAATTAAAAAATCATTTGTAGATGATTCTAGAATAAAGTGCTTTAATTTTTGGTTATATGCAATGCAATCTTGAAGGCTAACAACTTGCATATATGTTATTATATCTTGGGTTGTAAATCATATTTCCTTTGAATTTTAAGTCTACTTTGTTTATTTAACTAAAATATTAAAGGGCTTAAATCCTTGGAAAGGCTCTTATGAGACATGAAAACTCTCATACATAAAAAAATTTTTTTTTGCCTCTTTTTGGCAACAACAAAGGCAACGAAAATTTAATTTCATTTTTCGCAACAAAATGCAAATCAAATTTTCACTTCTTTGTTTACAGTTTTTTTTTCGTTTTGTTTTGTTTTTGTTACTCTTTTTGATTTTCTTGGGAGAGAGAAAGTGGAAAAAAAAGGATGCTTCTGCAGCCCTTTGATAAGCAGATTATGTGCTGGCTGCCTGCGCATTCTGACTCCATTTTGTTAAAGGATTTTCATTTCATTTTTCTTTACACTGTTGTATTGACATATTGTTTGCGGCATCATTATCAACAATGGTAATGGATGGCCGAATCATTCAATCAAGCAATTTCAATATGCAAATGGCGTACAGTAGGTACAGTACCGGACTAACCATAAAAATAAATCTACCAAATTCTTAAATCAGTTTTAAGCTTTAAACCCAAACTTGCTTCAATATTTCATTGGAGCTCCATTCAAGGAGCACTCATTTGTCTTGCTTTGTGCGCCAACATTAGCAAAAACACGACAAAGCTGCCTATGCCTGACCAAATGCTGACATCCTCTGAAAGTCCCCCCAAACTCTGACAGGATAATTAAGAAATTTTTCAGTACCCATTTGCCTCTTGGCCAAAGAGCAGTCCAAGGCAAAAAAAAAAAAAAGTTGATGGCGCGACATTGACGACTATTAAAACATGGCCGGGGTTGAAGTGCTCCAGTGGTCCGCCCAGTGGCTTTTGGGTGGTTAGAGTGGTCACTCGAACTCTGGTGGTGCGAAATTCGTAATCGAAATAAATGAAAATTGATTGAATTCCATTAAGCAAACAGACCGCGCCTGACAGGCCAACAGCAGCAACGACGACGGGCATCCATTCCAGGAGCCTTGTGCATTTCAAATTAGGCAAAAACTAATGAGCCATGCACGTCCACAGACATTGAGACATTAAAAGTTGTGGTCAACTATCATTTGCTACGTAGAGAATTATGACCCCAAACTGGTAAAGTCAATGGACAGTCTCGAGTTGCTCTTGTTTCCGACATCATGCGCTTCATTACAGTTGGAGAGGAGTTTTATTTTATTTATTTACGATGAGCTCCTGTCTCTCTGTGTATCTAATACGTCCGTAATTTGTACTTGAATTCTTTTACTTATATGCTTAATTACACAGAAGTTGCAAGACCATTTAGAAAGCTGTGGAGAAGTTTAAGGTATGCATCAAGTATTGGGGTAAGTCCCTGGAGAGGTACGTATAGAAGTAAGGTAAAGAACTTGTAAACAATAATATTATGCTCTGATACCCAAACGAGTAAAAACAATACCGGCTGGGCGAATCTAGGATTTACCAAATGAGCTTTCAATCCATTTGCCAACTTTTGATTGAGATCCGGACCCAAAAACACCTCGTGGATCCTGCTTGTAACCTTTCCTTAATTTATACAATTTGGGGGATAGTCGTTTCCATAAAATAGTTATATACATAGTAGTCTTCATGAAGTATACTATATGCTTCAGGAACTTATTTGGTAAAGCCAACATCTTTTTGCCCTACTACTGCGAGTCAGAAAGAAGGGTTTAACCTCTATCTATGTATGTTCGTCTGTTCGCTTATTACTTCCAAGCCGCTTCTCATCATTTGACAAATGAGGTATCGTTGGAAGCGTCTTGATCGTCCACTGGTTATAGGCTATGTGACGACACAATAAATTGAATCTGGCGCCCCTCAAGAGGACATAAGGGAAGGCATAAAAAAATTGTTTTAATGAGGTAGTCTGTGCAGTCAGTTCTGCGTGTTGCATTTGGCCGAAAAGAAGTCAAAGTTTGGGAATTATTTGTGGCATGATAAAAAGGCATACAAACTTCCTGTTTTGATTGGACATTTTTATCTCTACGGAATTCAAAATGGCGACTCTCGTCTTCCTCTGCGGAACATCGTCCCCGAATTTCAGTTCTCCAGCCTCTTTTAGTGAAATGAAATGAAAAATGTTTTTTGTTTATTGAAATTCATGAAATTCTCTATAACAAACTAAATCAGAATGAGTTTTAAAAAAAATTAATTTAAATAAATGTGGACGTTCAAAAAAGTGTTTTTCATTATTTAAAAATTGTTCATGTATATTGCTAGTATAAGCCATACAAAAAATTAAATCTTTGCAAACATGGTTCAATTGAAACGAATCGGAACAATAGATTAAGATCTGTGCTTGAAGTTCTGATAAAAAACATGGTTGCAAGAAAAACGCGTTTAAAGTTTTTAGAAAGTCCCTCACCTAGATTTTAAGACGCTCTATTTCTATAAATATCGATCGGAACAATAGGTTAATATCTGTGTTTGTAATTCTGATGAAAAACATGGTTCCAAGAAAAACGCGTTTAAAGTTTTTAGAAAGTCCCTCACCTAGATTTTAAGACGCTCTATTTCTATAAATATCGATCGGAACAATAGATTAAGAAGATCTGTACTTGAAATTCTGATAAAAAACATGGTTCCAAGGAAAACGCGTTTAAAGTTTTTAGAAAATCCCTCACCTAGATTTCAAGACGCTCTATTTCTATAAATATCGATCGGAACAATAGGTTAATATCTGTGTTTGTAATTCTGATGAAAAACATGGTTCCAAGAAAAACGCGTTTAAAGTTTTTAGAAAGTCCCTCACCTAGATTTCAAGACGCTCTATTTCTATAAATATCGATCGGAACAATAGATTAAGATCTGTACTTGAAATTCTGATAAAAAACATGGTTCCAAGAAAAACGCGTTTAAAGTTTTTAGAAAGTCCCTTACCCAGATTTCAAGACGCTCTATTTCTATAAATATCGATCGGAACAATAGGTTAATATCTGTGTTTGTAATTCTGATGAAAAACATGGTTCCAAGAAAAACGCGTTTAAAGTTTTTAGAAAGTCCCTCACCTAGATTTCAAGACGCTCTATTTCTATAAATATCGATCGGAACAATAGATTAAGATCTATGCTTGAAGTTCTGATAAAAAAATTGGTTCCAAGAAAAGCGCGTTTAAAGTTTTTGGAAAGTCCCTCACCTAGATTTCAAGACGCTCTATTTCTATGAATATCGATCGCATCGAAGGATCTTTTCGTAAGACGAAAATCGATTTTCTCGACCGAAATTTGAAAGAACCTCCTATAGGGGAGGTAGTCACAATTTGAAAATATAAATATTGTTGGATGTTACTATGGCTTTGCTATGATAAATTTAATCAGAATATAGTAGTGCAAAGGATGTATGGTGCAAAATTGTGTCCTCCAAAGCCCAATCCGTTTTTAAGTGAATCGACGAATTATAAAATTATTCCTCCTTTTTTGTTTACTACGCTCACATAGTAATCTGCGAACCCAAATTTTGGTAACTTTATTGGGCTAAACATGTTTAAGGAAAGTAGTTTTAAGATAAGTCTATTTGAAATTTAGAAATTCTTGCATTTATCATGAAAAGTTTTTAACTGATTAGTTAATTATCTAATAAATTGATTGTTATATGGCTAAAAATTTGTATTCAGCTTATTGTTTCAGGATGTAAGACTAAAGAAAAGGTTGCTGAAGATTTAATTACTAATACTAGCAAACTTTTAAGCTCGAACTAACTAATTTAATTTAATTGCAAATTAACAACTCCATCAAATATTTCCCAATTATATGCCACACCAGTCCAATTGGCACAACGCAAAAAGCCAGATTCCAATTTCCTCCTGACAAAACAAACACAGCAAAATATCTTTACAATTAAATCTTACACCTGCTTTTATGAGGTACGCCCCAAAACAAATAAGAAAAATACAAAAATGCAATGCAAATTATTATGTAACTTTTGCAAATAATGCCAAAAGTGATATCTGACAATAAATATCGATAACAGAGCCAAAGGCAAAATGTTACCCAAGCAGAAGGTAGGGTAAGACCCTGACCAAGTTCATTAAAAAGCGCAACCAACTTCAATGCAAGAAATGCAAACAAACAAATAAATGCAGACGTACAACGGCGGCAAGACAATCCGACTAGCGGACAGCGGACAGACAGACAAAGCGGAAAGACAGATAAACGGACAGACGGACAGATGGACAGACGAACTGAGAACAGACAGTCAGAGAGGGGCAGGCAGACAGGAAGCAGAACCCATGTAAGAAATCTGTAAGTAAAATCAGCTCATATACGCCCCAAAAAAGGGCCCAAAACGAGCGCGAATGCTGCTGCCTCAATTATAATGAGAAAAGCAAACGAATTGGAAATAATTTTCAATTCACTTGTTTCCACCTACTTTCGTTCTTTTATTCTGTATTTTGTACACTGCAGTCAAAGGATTAGGGATACATTCGCTGTTGGGACAGTTGTATGATACAAACTAATTGGAACTCAAAAGTAATCCGAGGATAAGTCATCAAATTATAGAAAATGTTAAAATCTATAGGGAAAATGAGGATAACAAATTTTCATTGAGTTTGTTGACCGGTTATATTAGCAAATAAATAGAGGGTTGCGCATCCTGCTTGCATCGATCGAAATATTATATTTTCAAAAGTATTCCGAGGATAAGTCATAAAATTATAGAAAATGTCAAAATCTATAGTGAAAATAAGGATAACAAATTTTCATTGAGTTTGTTGACCGGTTGTATTAACAAATAACTAGAGGACTCCGCATACTGCTTGCATTGATCGAAATATTCCTGGTCTCTCGTTTCTTTTCCTTTTTAATTTTATCTGAAGGTAAGTTTTCTGCTTTTTGTTTGAAATTTTGTTATCGCTCGTTCTCATGCTCAGCTAATCGATCTTGCGCACTTTATTAGTGTGACTATAGCAAGCTCAGAATTTTTCTACGAGGGGCAAGAAGGGCACTTAATGATGGACGAACAAAAAAATGTTTAATTTTTATGAGAGATTCAATTTAAAGAAAATTATGCTCACAATAGTAAACAACGCACAGCTTTAGATAATAAACTAAATCTTTAGTATACCATGGACTGGCTAGACAAGGAACTACCAGCATCCTCCTTCAAGACAAGGAGGGCCTGGGTATATCCATGGCCAGCTGTAAACTAAGAATACGAAACTTTTTCGCTCTCTGTGCAAATAAAAAGTGGAACCGGACATCGAACACGTGTAGAATCTCGCGGCAAACTTGGACGACATACTGCAGCAAAAGAACCAAAAAAACTCTGCTGTCTGAATAGAGCCCTGTTATCCGGGCTATCACGGGACACTGGCTGGTTGGAAATCACGCGCCCAGGTTGAATGCTCCTCACCATGACTTCTGTAGAAGCTGAAGACTGTGGGACACTTTTTCTGTCACTGCCCTGGACCGGGCAGTAAAAGACTTAGGTTCCTAAGGTCACATTTTCTTGACGATTTATCTCAGCTCTCTAAACAGAGTCCAAAATGTCTTTTAAGGTTTATTCAAGCAGCCGGATGGCTTCCTCACCTTTCGTAGGGGACCTCTCATGTGGGGAAGAGTGGTGAGCTAGCTCACTCTAGCGGTATCGCAACGGGCCTATCCTTGGCCTAAGTGAGTTGGGTCAACTGCCGCCCTAACCTAACCTAACCTAACCTATGCTCTCGTTACGTTCTAAGCCAGCTCCACGTGGCTACGGAAACATAATCTTTTGCTGATGGGCTTCAAACTGTCATATTCATTGCTTCAAATTGAGACGCAACTAATACGATTCTAAGCTCCTTTTGTTTTAGTTTACGAGATATAGCCATTTGAAGTTGGAAAAATAATCGTTGCTCGATTGACTTTAAATTACGCTCGTTCAAAAATTCATGTAGTTACGCCTTAAAATCTAGTGATGTCTGAAACTAAGATTCAATTCCCAGTAGAGGTACAAATCGATAGTGCCTCTACTTTTCTGACCTCAGTAGCTCTTCGCATATAGTTTCATTGCCAAATATTTACCACTTTTAGTAGGCTATTTAAATTTCTATTTGTGTCAGTTATATAACCTATACACACTGACATAACATTCTCACAATTATACTTTTGTTCATAGGAGCAACTTGGCATTGGAGCAGCTTGAAAAAAATATTACATATTGTGAAACTTTTTGTGTGAAAAAAAAAAAAATTCTATCGAAGTAAGTTGACAAATTATTTTTAACAAATTAAATTGTATTGCTATCATAATCCTGCCTAGATGGCTCAATTGCTTAAGAACGTTACCAATGTTGGCAATTCGGCAAACAATTTATCCCGATATGCAATCCTGAAGTGGTTGAATTTATTGCTTGAAAGTGATATTAAAAAAATAGACGAATTATGTACCGGTGCAGCATATTGCCAGCTCTTCCACATACTTCGCCCGGATGCCATAAATTTGAGGCTCGTTAAGTTTGTGACTAACTCACCAACGGATTATACGCAAAATTTTAAACTGTTGCAAAGGGCATTTGCAAAGTGCGGTGTTACCAAGGAGGTACCGATAATCTTGCTTATCAAAGAAAAATTAAAAGACAATCTGAGTTTTATTCAATGGTTCAAGAAATTCTACGACCTGAACCACGATCCAAGCCAGTCATATAAAGCGTTGGAGGCACGTGCTCACGAGTCTATTGCACTTTGTAGCAGTAAGCAAAGAGAGTGTCTCAAAAATGATATACGCGCGTCCTTGACTTCCCTAAATATTATTGAAACACCACGGCGCGGATTAGATGGCAGACAGAAAGACCTGGCGCACCCACCCGCTTTGCGTAGAGCAACGACTCTGGGAATTAATACGACAAACGTGAACAAATATACCAAATTAGCTGCCTTAAAGGTCAAAGTTTTAAGCGTACTTAATCGCTATATACCACAGCACTTAAGAAACACGAAAGTTAATTGTGCCAAAATAATAATGTTACCTGCATATTTGCTAAATGGCTTAAGTGCTGAAGAGCGCAAAGCTGTGAAAGATTTTATGGCTCAGAGTCCCGATAAGGTAATACATACCGCAGATAGCCAGTTTTATTTTGATTTATCATCGGTAAAATGTATAGTACCCCACAAGTTTGAGGATCAAGTAGTTGACCTCACAGATACTTCAGGCTACGGAACGAATGATGCGAAGGTTGACGCTGAACTTACAACTCCAAAAGATGCCCCGGGAGGGTACTCTAATGTCCAGGTTGCAAAATGCCTAGAAGCATTGGAAGATGTAGCGCCGAATAATATCAATGAACAAGATGATGTGGACCAAGCTGAAAGCTGCGTTAAAAAAGTAAGATCCGAAATTGAACTTGAACCCAGGAACTACGAGTGCAAAGATAATACCAATAAATTGTCAATAAGCAAGGTTGTACCTCGATTCAGCTATCGAGCAGAAATAAGATTTATCGAAATCGAAGCAAGCTGCTTGCCAAACCCGAAAAAAGCAAGTTTTGAAATACATACAGGAACTGCTTATACATTCATTCGAAACGATGATGCACTGTTGACTCACAAAGAGGTTGGGCATATAAAACGGAAGACTCCGAATTGTGAAGAAGCTAAAGCGATAACTAGCCCAGATAATGTAAGTTTGGATGAAAGTCCTGAAACAAAATCTCATAATATTAAAGACGGCCAAGACAATACGCTAAAGACAACAATTAATTCAAGCGAAACCCAGAAGACTTCGTTAGATGAAACTACTACACAATTTGAAAATCATAGACCAATTTGGAGTCAGACCCTTTCAGGCGAGGAGTTTAAATTGGTTTTGTACGCCAAAGAGGGTAGCAAGAAAAATACACGCTTGATCCAATATCTGAAAAATTGCTTGGAATATCTATGTTTAAGGACAAACCAGTTAATTGCTGAAAAACAAAAAAATATTCCGAATTCGCGTATACCTAAGCCTGCCGCAAATAGCCAACAGATGGACAGCCATCCGGTATAAA